>SCLG01000151.1:284336-316371 GCA_004367875.1 Oikopleura albicans
AAGGTTTTGCGTTGATGTGTGTGTGGGGGGTGAGGTTGTATTGGTTTATTCGTTTGTGGGTTAAAATTAAAGCTGTATAGCCGCGTATGATTGGCTTCGCTCCGGGGTGCTTTTTATAATCGTCATGTTTCGACCGACGGCAAATCTCTCTTGTAACCATAACGAACAAAAGAAGGTACAAAAAAAAAATAATTTTAAAATAAATTTACAAAAAAAAAAATAATAATATTTTGTTGGCTCGCACGAGCAACACAAAAAAAAGTAATATTTAGCTGGCATGAATCAAATGCTAGACGAGGTCTATTTTCCCAAAGTAAACGAAATAAATCATGCCAGCGAATTAGCAGCAGAGTACGGGAAATAAAATATTATGCAAAAAAAAATGTAATTTTCGTTTTTTTTTGTTCCTTGAAAATCGAGAAGAAAGAAGACATGAATTTTTCATTGAAAGAATCAAGTTCAAAATGATACTTGAGCTGTTTTTGAAAGAAGCGCTTATACAGTACTTATATAAATCATTCACTTATTGAATTAATATTTTGGACATATTTTGTCTTTAAATTCAAGGTCACGAAATGTGATGATTTGCTTGGCTATAACTTCTAAGATAATTGTTGTAAATTTTTTTCGTCTAAGTTAATTTTCGTCCAATATTTGTTTCGTCAAAAGTAACAATTCCAAAAAAGGACCCAAAGGTGTTTTAGGAAATGTTACATTGGACGAAAACTAACTTAGACGAAAAATTTTTACACCACATAATTCGTCTTAGTTGATTTTGTATAAAAACCTCAATCGGGCAGACTGTCGCAATTTCTTTCATTTTGATATTTTTTAGATACTCGGGTGTAATGAAACTGTAGGAGTTAATTGTTGAATTTAAATATTTAAATATTTACCAGTTTTACTGGGATGTCTTAGACAGCATGTCTATCACTGTAATTATGGTGCCCGAAATAACTCCCGGTGATATTTTTATTATTACTTTTTTTCTGGGGCTTTCGTCATCGGCGAAACGCCTAATTTTTATATTGGATTTAAAATTCGTTAAACAAAATACGGGAAAATCATCAAATTTCGAGATCTCCAAATTCAATCAAAATCAACAAAAAAGCAGCACCTAAAAAGTTTAGGCTAAAATATCCAAAAATTGAACGAATCTTACTACAGTCCTCGTCCCCGAAACGGGTAACTTCAACTTATTTTTGACCCGGAAATTGCGGTCGTAAATTTCACTTGTTGACTGTCCCATAATTGGTCTACCTCCTGTATTTCTAAGTGAACCGTCGTAATTTGCACTTTATTTGTAAACAAATCGACTGACCGAGCCTTTTAAAGGCTGCGTTTAATCGACAGGCTGTCAAATATTTTTTTTTCTTCTGAAGTTAATTCTGCAAAATTCTCTACGTTAATCCTCATCTTGTGCTATTTTTTTCTTAATTTCTGTTGATAAAAATATAAACAAATATTAATTTTGTGTATGTAAAGTGTCAAGTTTAAGATCAAATTATTTTTTTCAAACGCACGACGGCGCACACAGCTGACAAAAAAACGAGCCAAACCATTTTCTGTGATATTTGAGTGGCTCTCAGCTTTCAAAAATTGCACCATTCTGAATTTTTTATTTTATCGAAATTTTTTGATAAAATTCTCTATTTTGTAATTGTTTGCACTGAATAGTTGTACTTTTGGCCCCGAGTTTGTGGACAAAGGAAAAATAATTTGTACGTAATTTATTGAGTAATTATGTAAACTTCATATTAAATGGAAATTTTAGGTGTATTTCAAGTGATGCTTTAGTATGGAATGTACTACAAGGAGCAACTTGAAATAAAAGTCCCGTAAATTCTGTAATGTTTGTTGATTATCTATTTTGTCTGTAATTAGGACTAGGAACTTCTGATGATAACCAATGTTTGATAAATTCTGTGTTTCAGCCTAAACTTTAGGCAGATGCAGGCGGCCAGCTGCCGTTCCCTTTTCTTGAACTGGCCTGGCCAATTTGAAAACCGAGACTGACTGTGATTCTGGACATAACCAGATTTGGTCTTTTTGGAAAAACAAAAAATGAAAAAAAATTATTTCAGCTGAAAATTCAAGCCTTCACATAGTTTATCGTAATGAATCAACCTTACTAATGATTAGCATTGCAATTCGGAATGCCGCGGATTTGTCAAAATCACGTTTGTCTGGCTGGCTCACTGATTGGCAGAAGCTCATTTGCCTCCGCAATTTACTTCCAAAACTATCAGAATTCACAGATTTCAATCGACAAAATTTTTTTGAGATTTTTATTTGAAACTAATTTTCCTTCAAATTGCATTTCCAATGGCGATAGTTAAATTTACGGACAATTTACAAGAGCATTTTAAACACGCATACCAAGAGGGCAGAGAGAATGACATAAAGGTTGGCTTCAGATTATCTTCATAATCACAATTATCAAATTTAAAAACTCAGAGTCTGACTGGGTCACTGTCAATAACTTATGGGCCATAAGTTATGGCCCATAATGGGGCATTAATTATATGGGGCCCAATATAACTTATGGGCCAAAAAACGTAAATGGATGGGAAGAGGTGCTCACGGTCAGTGGCCGCGACTCGGGTACCCCACCCGAGTAAACCTGCACGGTGGCTACAAACTGGCGGGAAAATTTTTGCAAAAAAAACTGGGGTCTTAGATTCGGGGATTCCAAAAAAGTGTAGTAAAATTTTTTGACCACTACAGGTTTAGTCTCATGAAAATTGGCTGAACGTTTCTAGAATAGAGCAATTTTCTTCTTTTTTTTGCAATGGGGTGCTCCTATTGGCCAATATCATTTATCATTTTTTAAGGTTGCCAAAATGACCTATAAAGTCGTTTTCGTGATTTTTCGTGATGTTTCGCGATTTTTGGGTTTAAAAAATATTTTATTATTTTTCTATTAGAATGGCCCCATTTTGGCCGAAATACCGTCCGAAAAAGAAGCAATCGTTCGAAAAAGGAGTAAGGACTGTACTAAATATCACGTAAAATGACCAAATTTTCTCGATTTTGTTTCGAATTTGCAGGTCTTATTGCTCCTGTAATGGTCAAATTTCAACAACGGAAATCAGGAGCATAATGTAATTTACCGTTAATTTACATACGGTATGTAATGCGAGGGCGCGCCCGGGCGGATCCGAGAAAAAGTAAAAAAAGACTTATAACCAACCCCCCTGTATTTTTTCGACCTGAGAATGTTGAAACATCAACGGAAGGTACAATAAAACCCGTTGTAATTTCCGGCTCCTTCTATAGTCGTGGCTGTAGCGCACAAATCACAAAACAGTTATTTAAATTACATGAAGTCAAATTCTAGTTTGTGTGTGACGATGGTTTTGTCCTTGCTGGATCAGTGGTTTTATCGTACAAATCACGATTTTTAAATATTGCAATCGCCAATGCTCGCAAAAACGCCTCAAACGAAAAAGATGGACCATTAGAACTTGATTTCAAACTATTTCCTAAGTCAATTGTAAAGATTTTCCTCGATATGCTTTATGAGGTTAACAATGAGGTCTTTGGCTACGAAGATTATTTAAAATTGTTGGAATTTTTAACTGTGTTGGGCTACTGCGATCCAGGAGAAAAACAACGAGAATTTCCGTGCACATTCAAGGTGATAGTTATGAATTATTCCTTGCAAAACGGTCCCCACTTTCTGTTTTTTTTTAAATTTTGAATTGCCTATTAGTCAATTCAATACGAAAAACTGGTTTGATATTGTATTGTGTCGTATAACTTATACCGAATAATTTATTCGCTTTGAAAAATAAAGCCTTCTTCAGAGCGGGCAAATTGTTGCCAAAAACCGGAGGGTTAACTGTGCATCCTCTGTATTTCATTATTTTGAAAATTTCCGGTACGTTCAGGAGTACACACGATCGCGGACCAAAAATCATTTCATAACTCTTTTTTCTGATGGTTAAGACAATTCTTAAACCGCTAAAATCATATATCCCAACATTATCAGATACTGAGAAAATCGACCTTGGGCTTTCTATGGTGAGTTTGAAAGTTGAAGAAATTCTCGATTTAATAAGTGAATGTTTTGCTGAGATAACTGCGGATCAACTAAAAGTGCGTGTCTACAAAATACAGGCTCCTTTATTCAATGACTGTTTATTGATGAAGTTCAGAGATGAACCAAATCAGCAGGGTTCGAAATTTGTATTTGAACTGGAATTTTAACTATAGCGAGCCGAACCTAGCCAAGCCAAAAAAATTTTGATTGGGCCCGAGTCACGACGAGCTGAGCCAAAGAATTTTTGAGCCGAGCCAAAAAAAAATAGCCAATTATGCCGAGCCCTGTTCACGATACGTTTTCAGATAAAATGAAATAAGCATATTTTTGATTGGTTTATGTAATAGGTGTCATAAATATTGGTGTTTCCACAAGTTATTTCATCCATAAGTTCATTTTATCTTAAAACGTATCATGAACAGGGCTCGGCATAATTGGCTATTTTTTTGGCTCGGCTCAAAAATTCTTTGGCTCAGCTCGTCGTGACTCGGGCCCAATCAAAATTTTTTGGACCATAACGCAAACTTAAAAATGCGTTACTTTTCCAAGACCAGCACCACACAAATTTTCGTTAATAAAATAACCCTTCCGCTTCCAACGCGTTGGGAAGGAAATTGGCTTAACGCCCAACGCTCTCAACGCGTTGCGTTGGAAAGAAAATTACCCCAACGCGTTGGGAATAAAATTGGCCTAACGCCCAACGTTCCTAACACGTTGGTTAGGCGTTAGCCAACGCATCCCAACGCTTCCAACACTGATGGGAACCACTCTTAAAGTAAAACATAAGGTTGCTTATCTGACAGAACGTTATATTTCTAACTTCTAACCCAACTATACAGATCTTAATNGAGCCGAGCCAAAGAATTTTTGAGCCGAGCCAAAGAATTTTTGAGCCGAGCCAAAAAAAAAGCCAATTATGCCGAGCCCTGTTCATGATACGTTTTAAGATAAAATGAAATAAGCATATTTTTGATTGGTTTATGTAATAGCCTATTACTAAATTAGTAATATAGGTGTCATAAATATTGTTGTTTCCATAACGCAAACTTAAAAATGCGTTACTTTTCCAAGACCAGCACCACACAAATTTTCGTTAATAAAATAACCCTTCCGCTTCCAACGCGTTGGGAAGGAAATTGGCTTAACGCCCAAAGCTCCCAACACGTTGGGAAAACATTATCTCAACGTGTTGAGAAAAACTTGTCGCAACGCTCTCAACGCGTTGGGAAAAAATTGCCCCAATTCGGTGAGAAAAAATTGTCCCATCGCCCAACGCTCTCAACGCGTTGCGTTGGAAAGAAAATTACCCCAACGCGTTGGGAATAAAATTGGCCCAACGTCCAACGTTCCTAACACGTTGGTTGGGCGTTAGCCAACGCATCCCAACGCTTCCAACACTGATGGGAACCACTCTTAAAGTAAAACATAAGGTTGCTTATCTGGCAGAACGTTATATTTCCAACTTCTAACCCAACTATACAGATCTTAATTCATGCAACTTCCCGTTACCTTAAAGGCTCCAAACAAGATTATTCAGATTTTTCAATTGTCAAAGAAATATCCAAGCGAGCCGAGCACATTTTACAAGAAATAAATGATAGAGGTACTAGACAAACTCCCCCGCGGACGTCTCAAGAAGATAGACAAGGCCGTGGCGAATGGGGAAGTCCTCCGCGTTGGGCCCCGCCGGATGAGGAATTCCACATTGGATGGGGAAGTCCCCCTCGGCGGGACCCTCTGTATGGGGAACTCTACGGCGGATGGGGAAGTCCCCCTCGGCGGGCCTCGTCGCCATCAGGACGGGAACGAAGAGGCTTTCGTCATTCACCTTATTAAATTAATACTGTCGGACATTGAAAAAAATCCACACCAATTGATCTTGTTCCCATCTATTTTTGTTGAGTGTTATGAATAAAATTATGAAATTTGGCACGAAGCGTTTTGATCGGTGTTTTAAGCCCGGGTCTTATTCATGAATCAATTGCAATTTGGAATGTCTCGTTTGTCGAAATCACGTTTTTTCTGACTGGCTCCCTGATTGGCAGATGCTCATTTGCCGAAATTGCCTTCCCAATTTGTCAGGCTTCACAGATTTCAATCGACAAAGTTTTGTGACAATTTTATTTGAAATCATTTTTCGTTCAAATTGTATTTCGAATGGCGATAAAAGTTAAATTTACGGACAACNTTGGAAAGAAAATTACCCCAACGCGTTGGGAATAAAATTGGCCTAACGCCCAACGTTCCTAACACGTTGGTTAGGCGTTAGCCAACGCATCCCAACGCTTCCAACACTGATGGGAACCACTCTTAAAGTAAAACATAAGGTTGCTTATCTGACAGAACGTTATATTTCTAACTTCTAACCCAACTATACAGATCTTAATTCATGCAACTTCCCGTTACCTTAAAGGCTCCAAACAAGATTATTCAGATTTTTCAATTGTCAAAGAAATATCCAAGCGAGCCGAGCACATTTTACAAGAAATAAATAATAGAGGTACTGGACAAACTTCCCCGCGGACGTCTCAAGAAGATAGACAAGGCCACGGCGAATGGGGAAGTCCCCCGCGGCGGGCCCCGCCGGATGATGAATTCCACGTTGGATGGGGAAGTCCCCCGCGGCGGGCCCCGCCGGATGAGGAATTCCACCTTGGATGGGGAAGTCCCCCGCGGCGGGCCCCTCTGTATGGGGAACGAAGAGGCTTTCGTCATTCACCATACTAATACTGTCGCACATTGAAAAAAATCCACACCAATTGATCTTGTTCCCATCTATTTTTGTCGAGTGTTATGAATAAACTTATGAAATTTGACATGAATCGTGTTTTAAGCCCGGGTCGGTCCGTACAATCGGAAAAATACAGTTGGTGACGTAACGAGTTGACACTTTCGTTAACCATTTTTCGTCAAAAACTGTCAACTTGTTCCGTCACTTTTACCCCTTGTATGCCTATTTTTGCTCAAAAACTGTCAACTTGTGACGTGTCAACTCGTTACGTCACCAACTGTATACAATTCGCAGAAATAATGTATTATAAGAAATATAATACAGTCCTTGATTCCATAAGGGGCGCTTCCATAACGGGCGTTTATCCCATAACGGCCGCTTTTTTCCTCCAAAAACGGCCGTTTATTCCATAACGGTCTCTTTTTTCGGGAATGGAAAACGGCCGTTATGGAATTAGGGACTGTACCCCAATTTGGGGTGAATTGTCATAAAGTAGCTATTATGATTGCATCCGTAATGAGAGTAAGGACTGTATACAGTTTATAGAGGGTCTGCTTATAAGGTCAAATCCAAAAAAACTGACTTGACCTAAAAACGCCAAGCCAGCCATATGCCGAGACCCATTCGTGCCGAGCCCTGTCTAAATTAACATGTATCGCTCTAAATTTACACCTAAAAAAGTCAAAAAAAACATAATTTCTATATAAAACGATTATTACTCGTGTCGTTCTAAATTTACATCCAAAAAAAGTAAAAAAGACATGATTTGTCTTGAAAAAACTGACTTGACCTTAGTGAAAAAAAAACAACTAACTTGACCTGATAATGGTCACACCTTGTGACCTTATAACCAAACCCCCAATAGCGTTGACTATAATTTCAAGTTATTAAGTATTGAATTATACTGTATAGTCTATACATAACTGTATAATAAGTTAAGTTACAGGGCTTCGTCAAAACTAGACCTCTTTCTCAACTGAACAAACCAAATACAGTAGTAGTCATTGTAATGGTGTGTTGTCTTCAAGCCGCGCCGCGCGCCTTTTCCTTTTTTTTCGTTTTTTTTTTCATTTCAAGACAGTTGGGTAAGAACCGTTTATTGAAGCGTACAAAAAACAAAACAAAAAACTACGCATCAGATTGTACAGCGAGGTCTCGTAGTTGATTGATGGCCAACGTGAGTTGACTATTACTGACTTTAATTGATGAAATCTCCACGTCATTGATGCATTCCGTCGGATCAACGTATGTGATTGGAATAAAACCGATTATATTGTTTTCGGCCGTTGTGCCTTCAAACCAGTAGTCATCTATCCTGCGAAAAATGTGTAATTCGCTACCCTACAATGTGTAAAGTTTTTCAGGTTAAAGTTACGTTATCCGTTTATGACTACAATACCGTATTGTCAATACCTGAACCAAAAGTGTGACGATATCTACTATATAATTGGAACGCTTTTGAGTGATGGCCGTAATAACACGTTAACGGTACAGGTTGTACAGTAAGTACGCACATATGTTAACAAAAATTGTTAAATTGACAAGGTATTAGAAAAAAGTGTTCTTTGATTATGAAATCCACCATTAAACAAAAAGACCAGAAGGCCTTAAATGTATTTATATTAAATAGACCCTAAGACCTGAATTAAATAGACCCTAATCATCTGAAAAGCGTCCAAAACACATGATTTTAGAGAAAAAAAAACTGTAAAGAATGCGTGTGTATTCACTGTACAAAAAATGGTATAATTATAACAGTACCTGTTTAAACGAAAGTTGACGCGGCGTTTTAGCCTCATAGGTAAATATAGCTTGGCAAATAAATATGGTGTCAAAGGTAATAATGTATGATATGGGAACAAGCCCCTGCTGGCCACGATTCGTTATTTGAACCCATTTTTCAGTGATGTATTTTAGCACCTCTATACGATCACCACGCTGTATTGCGATTTCCTTTGAATTTCGAGGTCGAAAATTAAAAACAGCATATCCATTTTGCACACCCGTTTCATTATCTAATACATCGATGCTATTTGGATAGGGTGAAATAGATACTCTCGTTAGGGTTCCCAAATAAACGATTTTTACTACACAATTGATGGACAAAATACCCAGTCAGGGCGCGTGTATTGGCACCGCGGTCTTTCGAAGAAAACGGTTTTCCGGGAATTTTCTCCAATAAGCGCTTTTAGTGGAAGATACATCGTTCTTCGAATGACGTTTTTCGAATAACACAATTATTAAAATAAGAGCAGCTCGGTAAAAATTTATTTGAAATTTCAACCGAATTTTCAGATTTAAAAAAGACATTTTAAAAAATTCTTCCCGGAGGGTTTTCTTGGAAAACCTCGTCGTTTTTAGAAATTCCATTAAATTATCACCAAATTTTTTGAACCCGTAACTCGCGGAGAGTCACATCCAAGATATGCACATTGTGATCTCTTATATTCGGCCATAAGGTCATGCTCTGCAGTTTCAAGTATATTATCATAAAGACTTCGGCGATGGGTCGCGTCTCGGTATGCTTTAATTTCTTTTTTACTCATTCCGCTTCAATATTAACAAAAAATGCTACAAAAACGATGTGATGAATTGCAGATGATTCTTGACAGGCGATCTGCCAAAATTTAATTATTTTCCTAGTCAATATAAGTGCATTTTCTTGTCAACTCAGTTTGTAGTTTTGCCTGTTCTTTTTTGACATTCGAGGGCCGTATTACTTGCTACTTATTTGAAGATTGTGCTGTATGTATTCTGACAAAAAAATCCGCACTTTTACAAATGAAAAAAAAAATTATCGCTCACTTTAATCTCCATTTTAATGTGATAGCCTAATTTTATTTAATTTATTTTAATGTAAATCTACGCCAAATTCATTATGCAAATTAAAATTGGTTATTGAAAAACATATTACTTATCAAACGGAGACAGGTGTTAGTAACACCGTGTTACCCCTAATAGCTAACCTTCCAAGCTTCAATCGATATTTATCGGGAAATGGGCTCACTTTTTAGGACGTTTTTTAACACCGGAATTTTTTGAAAGTAAAATACTGTGCCGGGAATTTCCCCCCAGGTCGACCCAAAACATTTCTAAGAAGCAATTAGAACCGAAACCACTAAATCGGAAATATAAACCTGCTTAAAACTGCAATATGTTATGAACTAGCAAAACGTTGTCTTTTATGCGTAGGCTATATCAAACAACGTCTGAAATACACGACTTGAAGCACAGATTTGCCGAAAACAATTAGTATATTATAAACAATAAAAAGTTTTGCACAACTCATTTTGGGATTTATCTGAAACTAGCGAATGATCAGATAATAATGTTTTTTTTATTAGCTCAAAAATATGACGAAAATGACGATATATTACATTTCTGAAAAGTATGACAAAAAAATACATTTCGGTAGGATAACTGCGCAAGTGCCAGTGTTAAAATTGACGTAGTGAGGCCAAAATATCGCCGAAAAAATATAAAAATTGTCTATAGGGTGCAAGTTTCAATATCGTCATGTCGCGACACACGGTTTGGGTGCTCTGAATTTAAAATCGCGTTTTGTGATAGTTACAATAACGTTACGATTCGGAACGTTTAGTTACGGTCTTGTATATGCCACAACGAAGTACGCCTACCTGCGAAATTTCAAGTTCGTTCAACGATTTTTCAATTTCGGTTTGGAAACCCGACACACGGTAGGTATATGTCATATACCGTATATCTGTTATATTCATAATCCTCTGACCATATCATTTTGAGCGTATTTTTCCCAAACGCATTTTTAAGAGATTGTACCAGCATTATTATTATTTTCACATAATGTAAAAATTTCAATTTGAAATCGGCAAACCCTTGCTCCAATTAAAATGATAAACTTTAATTTTTTTATTTTAATTATATGACAGAAACATACGTAATGATTCTCACCGAACATCACAAGTAAACAGCGTCCCGAATATGGAGAATGTTTAAGAAACGACACAATACGTATGACTGAGAAAAATATAAATTCTTGAAATATTATTGAACTTCGAAAGCATAACAAGCTTTAATAATTATCTTTTTTTTTCATTTGTTAAGATCAATAAAGGCTATCCGGAGTAGATGTGGAAATATAAAGAGAAAAAATAATAATAAATAACATGGATAAAAAAAAGTATAAAAATGAATACGCATGGAGTCAGGTGCAAATTAATATCGTCTGTCTGATATGAAAATGGTGTCGAAAATCATGGCATAATTTTGAAGTCGCCACAATTTCAAAGACGAAAACATTTTTTTCAAAAATGTGTGGTCATGCTACCAAAAAAAACGGGGAAGTGGAAAAGGCACCGCAATGTTTCAGAGAAAACATTCCTCAAAGCAAAAAATCTCGAAATTTTTCCGAAAAAACGTTTTATTCGAAAAACCACGGTGCCAGTGGAAATACCCTAGGTATATAGCAGTTCATAGAATTGCCTCCAAGAATTTTCAAAGTCAAAATATGCCCCAAAAATAAAATTATTCGCCTGCTGGAAAATTTGGCTGAAAATCCCTTAAACTTGATGAACAAAAAAAAATACAGGGAAACATAGGTATTAAAATTCACCTCAAAATGTACCTTAGTAGCTTTTATGAATTTTAAGCAACCGAAATTTCTACCCAAGATCACTAGCCGTTAATGTTGTCCCAAAACGTGACCTTATAAAGACCAGCATGTCAAACTTTAACACCAACGGCCTGTTGCTCAGCAATTTCAAGTGACCCAGAATTTTCATCTGAAAAAAAAACATCTGCCCATTTCCAGAACAGGTAAATAACCACAAATTTACTAAAAATTCATCCGAAATGATTCACAAAAGAAATTTAAGCCCATTAAACAAGTCAAGCATAATATGGTTGGTCTGATTTCCACCCAATATAAGTGAGCAAAATTAAATTGTGTCAAATTTTTATCCATTTTATAAGATGAAGTCATTAAAGTTTTTTTTGGTTTGGAGTTTGCTTTGTACACCTGACATGCGCTTGAGTTATCGCTTAAAATGTTAACACATTTTTTGGTGTTTTATTTGCTGAAAAAGTACAGGGGGTTCTGCTTATAACGTCGGATCACAAAAAAATGAATTGACCTTATAACCATTTGAAAAAATTGGGGGGGGGGGGGTCTTCACCGAAAAAAAGTTTTAAAAAAATCACGATTTATGTTGCAATTAAACATACTTGAGCTTAATGCAAAAAAAAACTAACTTGATTTTACAAAGGTGAGAACTTTAGACCTTATAACCAAACGCCGTGTATAATTCATTTATAACAAGACCTTTTTGAAATTTAACCGCTAAAGATAAAACCGTGCTTATGTTAACACACTCTCAAGGTTAACTCAAGTGCGCATCAAGTGCATAGTTTTTTAGTTCATCTGGAAATTGCGTTGCTTATGTAGTAGTAACGGGCAGAAACGATCTATTGTACCTAACAACTTAAAAAATGATCTACTGCACCTATATGGCATACACAGGGTGGGCCGTTGGCAGGCATATTTGCCGTTAACAGGCAGGTTTTTGCCCAATTTTTTTAATGACTGCGCATTGAGCCGTTAACAGGCCTTTTTTAGACTGCCTGTTAATTGAGCACTCTGTGTATTATATGGACCATATAATACAGTCCTTACTCTCAATACGGATGATTTCCTCCAATACGGACGCTTTTTTTCGGTAAAATCCCCAAAAGTGTCGAAAAGGGATACTTTATGACAATTCACCCCATAACGGACGCTATTTTCGAGAAAAAACGTCCGTATTGGAAGTAAGGACTTATATATAAAAGTCACTAAACTTATTGATAAAATTTTGAAGTCTAAAATTTACACACCCGGACTAAACGAAAATTCCCCGCGCTATTTCAAGAATATTTCAAAGTATATGGTCTATATAATATGGATCACATAATTAAGGAACTTCGGGAGGTCTTCATCCAAAAAAAAAACCTAAAAGACATGATTTTAAAGATTTTTCCCAAAAAGCATGCTACTCAAAAAAACTAACTTGACCTGTAACCACCCCCTGTAATTTTCTAAAAATTTTGTTCTCTAAAAATACATAATTTTGTCCAGGGGGTTTTACCAATTCAAACGATACCGTTTTGTCAACTTTACACCATACGGGTATCCAAGCGCCAACCAGTACAAAATTCGCTTCGAACATGAATAGATGAATAGTTCCGGTACCATTAATTATGTGACCATTTCCATGTAGAATTCCCCTTAATGGCAAAAAGGGTACCATCTGGCTTGGCAAAAAAATTCAAGCTGAATAACTTAAACTATGAATTAAGGATTTTATGGCGAAAGGTGAATCGGTCGAAATTGGTCGGCCAATTATACCTTCCTCCACTCCTTTCTTCATATTAGACGGTATTCACTTTGCACTTTTACCAATTTAGATGGTGCCAATAAGCATGCCCACTGTTTAGGCTTGTTTTTGTTTGTTTGTTTGTTTTGTTTATGACTTTGAAGAAAGCGGTAACGAATTAGAAACGGAACTAAAAGCGTTATAGAATAGATTGATCAGAAAATAAGAGGGAGACAAAGAGCATGAGGACACTTTGACTGGAGATAGATCGTCGATGTGTGTTGTAATAAGGGTGGCCTTATAACCAGGTCAGTGAGAAGATTGAACAAAAGTTCTTTTTTTTTTGTATTTTGGTTTTGATGTCGAACAATGGTTTAGACATGACTTACGCCAGCTTCATTCGTAGTTTTCTCTTCGACTAAACCCCTGAATAAAAACAGACTCAGTTTTTGTGCTCGGCATTTCGAAAAACGATTTTGGGTTGCCGAATAGTATATATAGTCAAGTCGAATTATTGCGGCACAGTGTCAACTGGTAGAAAGTAACAACTCGATAAATTATTATATAAATAAAGGAATATATGAAGAAAGGAGAATTGGTCGAAATTTTTAAAATGGAAAAAAAATGTCTAAACCTACTTGTCATGTTTTAAAGCCTAATTTGTCGACAAAAATATATTCCCCTTTCTTCATAAACTCCTTGATTTATATTTCAAGCCTTCGGTTTGTACTTTATAGCAATTCTCAAGTCGCGCATTAAAATTAAATTCATTTATGACTTTAGTTGTGTGCGCTATATGACTCATACCATTCGTCCACGATAAATAATCACCGGCGGCATTTTTATTTCTAGAACGTCTACTTTTATTTGTTTGTGTATTTGAAACACGAAAAATGTCAATCTAGAAAAAATAACAATAAAATACACTGGTACCTCTAAACGATTTTTCAACGTGGACAACCGGTAGTTGATAAGCGCTAATATTGTTTGAGCAACCAAGACCCGTCACTTTAGAGCTTCACTTTTATGGCCATGTCTAATAATTCCAATTAGTTTGCAAAGTCTGAAATTGTGGAAAAGTGAAGTTCTGGTGTGCCGGATCAAGCCCGTCCAAACAAAATTTATTACATAAAATTTTGTTTCAAAAAAAAAAAATCAAAAGATTTCAAATTTAAGGAAATAATTTTTTTGTTTATTAATTTCCCATACATTGCGCCACAGTCGAAAGGGACTGTACAAGTACTTCTCTTTAACAAGTGCGTCAACGAATTTATTTTTGTATTCACACTGTATTAAACAGGGTCATATAAAAGGCTGTCTGAATTCATTACTGATAACAGATAAAGGTTTACGGTTAAATGGATGGTTCAAATGAAACACTATTTCGATTTGGCGTGGCCGATTTGTCTTTAATCGAGTGCTGAACAAAAATTAAGATTGCTATTTTAATGGCGCAGATAAAACGCCAAAATTAGACTATAATTTTGGACTAGGCGAATTATTAAAAACGTAGCTGGCAGTTCACACTAAACTAAACAAGGGCTAGTTATAAGGTTCGAGTAGAAAAAATTACAGGAAGGGGGTGTTTTTAAGGTTTTGGGAAATAAAAACTATAAGACCTTAAATTAATGTTTGGAACGAAATACTAACAATCTTGACCTTACAACCACCTCGAACTTTTTTGAAGTATAATTTTGTATACAAAATGGTGACAAAAACCAATTTTTAAAGTGAACCTTACAACCACCCTTAGAAAGAATTTATTTGAAAAAGTAGAGCTTAAATACTTCGATCAATTAACGAATCAGAAAGACCAACCGATGTAGCGTCATCGATAGTGTGCCTTAACCCCGCACCAAATTTGGGCCACGAAAATGACACATCATTCATTTTGTTGAACGTTGATGTTCTGGGTTTCTTGACTAAATACGGTGCGGTGTTAAGATTTTAATCGCCGCTGACAATCTCTGATTAACTTTAAATCCGGACATCTGTCCATTTAAAAAATGAAGATAAAATTGGGCCCCGTCGGACCCAAAAATATAAGACGAGAAATTTCCAAATAGAATTGTCAAATGAATGGAACATTTAACCACGGGTTAAATATACATAAATGTTTAGCTAGCGAAAACACCTACATCTAAATTTGATTAAACTCGGAATTTAGTTGTAAACGATCACAACATGAAAATGGGGTATTTCCGTGGCCATCTTTTATCCCTATAATGCACTTGGGACTCCGACTAAATTGACACAAATTACATATTTTACAAAACATGGTCTGACCAAATAAAACCCAAATCAAAAAAAAAACTATAAATTCTAAAATTTTGGTCAAATATTTTTAAAGCCATACTACAGTACGACAGCTACAAACATGGTTTTAACCAAAACGGTATTAATCATTGTTTGGAATTGATATACGGAACATTTTTGAAAAATGATGTTCTCAAAGTTTTTTTCAAAAATATAATTTACAGGTGGCGTCTTACATTTATTAATACGGTATTTTTTCAAAATTGAAAAAAAAAATCCAACATGCATTATGATGGCACCGTCGGAAACCGGATAATGTATTTTTGGAGAAAGGGAAATCCGCCGACAGTGTATATAGTAAAGTTTATATAAAGTTTATATACTATAGTATATTTGTATATATATATGGCGGATTACCCTTTTTCCAGAAAACACATACAGTCCTTACTCCTTTATCGGACGTTTTCGGTTCTCGAAAATAGCGTGCGAAAAAGCGTATTTTTCTATTAGAATGGCCCCAAATTGGCCGAAACAGCGTCTGAAAAAGGAGTAAGGACTATAATCGGGATTCCATTATGATCAAAACTGCAGACCCGTCTGTTAACCGGTGCTTAAATTTGAGAAATCGAATATTTTAATTTGATCTTGCGAGCACAAGATTCCGCGGAAATACCCATATTTGGATATCCAAAAAGGAACATCTAGTACAAATGAATTATTGTATTGTTTTTTNCACCCTTAGAAGGAATTTATTTGAAAAAGTAGAGCTTAAATACTTCGATCAATTAACGAATCAGAAAGACCAACCGATGTAGCGTCATCGATAGTGTGCCTTAACCCCGCACCAAATTTGGGCCACGAAAATGACACATCATGCATTTTGTTGAACGTTGATGTTCTGGGTTTCTTGACTAAAGACGGTGCGGTGTTAAGATTTTAATCGCCGCTGACAATCTCTGATTAACTTTAAATCCGGACATCTGTCCATTTAAAAAGTGAAGATAAAAATATCGTACGTGGGCCCCGTCGGACCCAAAAAGATAAGACGAGAAATTTCCAAATAGAATTGTCAAATGAATGGAACATTTAACCACGGGTTAAATATACATAAATGTTTAGCTAGCGAAAACACCTACATCTAAATTTGATTAAACTCGGAATTTAGTTGTAAACGATCACAACATGAAAATGGGGTATTTCCGTGGTCATCTGTTATTCCTATAATGCAAGGGAAACCGACTGAATTGACACAAATTAAAAATAAAAACATATAAAAAAAAAACTATAATTTATAAAATTTTGGTCAAATATTTTTATAGCCAAACTACAGTACGATAGCTACAAACATATTTTAACCAAAACGGTAAATATCGTTATTAATTACTCATTGTTTGGAATTGATATACGGAACATTTTTGAAAAATGATGTTCTCAAAGTTTTTTTCAAAAATATAATTTACAGGTGGCGTCTTACATTTATTAATACGGTATTTAAAAAAAAAAAAATCCAACATGCATTAGGTGGGGCAGTAACCCGAACGCAGTAAGTCGAACGCAATTTAAGTCGAACGCAAATAGGCACTACGAACGCAGTAAGTCGAACGACTGAAAGTCGAACGCATTTTGTTATAAAAACATNGACATGATTTTAAAGAATTTTCCCCAAAAAACATGCTACTCAAAAAAAAACTGACTTGACCTTAAGGTGCCTAAAACTAAAGTGTCTGAAAAAACTTACTTGACCTTAGTGCAAAAAACTGACTTGACCTTATAACGGCACAAATGGCTGACCTTATAACCAACCCCCAGTAGTATAAAACGGAATAAACATAAAAACACATACGTTACACGTGGAAGTGGTTGTGATTTGTCAGTATGATGCCGCAGTTTTTGCGCTCGTAGACGATCCCCCTGACTTTCGGTATATTCCTAAAAACAAAATGTTGGGCACAAATGGCTGAGAAAAACATGCGAAAACGGCCAGTTAAGTGAATATAAGCCAAAGATTACGCACCCCGGGCGAAATGGTGTCATCATTTGTGGGCGTCGAAATTTGGTCAACGATATTTGTGATACAGGTGGGTGATTGTCGCGCTCTATCCATATCCCCCTCCTGCCACATTATGTGTTGTTGCTCTTCCAGCCAGTGTTGCTGCGGGCCGAGTACGGAGCCGGGCCGACATATCCGCAGCCAGGCAATCGACTCGGCCGCCGTAAACTTAAAGTGTTTCATCATATAACACGCAATGAGGGATCCGGTCCGGCCAAGCCCGGCCTTACAATGCACAGCTGCTGCTCCTTCCATTTTTTCTGTGATTGCAAGAAACTTGCGGAGGATGTGTTGGGGCGGCGTCGAGCCATCCGTGAAAAATAAATCGTAGTGGTCGAAGCCGGCGTCCGAGAAGCGCGATGCCGGATAGATTTTCTTGGGTAGCTGTTTTCAAGATGCCTCGTAAAAAAATCAAACAAATGTAAGCAGGAATTATCAGATATAAAAAGGGGGTTATAATTGATACCAATACTTAAAATATTAAGTAAAAAAATCATAGGATTCTTTGTAAAATCATACAGGGGGGTCTTCATTAAATAAAACGTAAAAAGACATGATTTTAAAGATTTCCCCCCAAAAAGCATGATACTCAAAAAAACTGACTTGACCTTAGTGCAAAAAACTGACTTGACCTTATAACGGCACAAATGGCTGACCTTATAACCAACCTCCCTGTAATTGTTATCATGTAAAAGCCACAAAGCCTTGATTTTTTTTATAAACCTTATTTAATAAGTTACTTATTTAATAAGTAATTAAGTTATTTTATATTATTTATTAAAAGGCTCTAGCCTACTAAGAACCTATTAAATTTAACATAATATTGTTTGAGAAAATCGTATTTTATTACAGTTGTAATAGTTCTCAAAAAATATTATGTCAAACTTTTATACATAACCGTTCTGTTTTTCACCTGAAAAATGGACCCAAAGGCAAGTTTTTTGTTTAAAAAGTACAGGGGGGTCTGGTTATAAGGTCAAGCCCGAAAAAAATGACTTGACCTTAAAAAGACACTATTTTATAGAAAAAAAAGTGTAAAAAGACAGAGGGAGGTCTTCATCCAAAAAAAGCGTAAAAATACATGATTTCAAAGATTTTTTCCCAAAACACATACTTTGACTTTTTTTCACAAAAAAATTGACTTGACCTTAATGCAAGAAAAAAATGACTTGACCTTAGTGCAAAAAAGATGACTTGACCTTATAGCGGTCACCTTTTGTGACCTTATAACCAGACCCTGTACATAAATGTGGACATAATTTTAAAAAAAATAGAAGTTCAGGGTTACCACACTTCTCATGCTATACATCGTTTATGATAGAAACTATCCAGAACAATTTTGGGGCATCGTAAAAAAAGCTACCTTATTGAGCCGAATAACGGTTCGAATATTGTGTTTTCGGAAGTAGGGAAAGTAGGCTTCTGGCGCGTGTAGGGGGTAGCCGTTTTCGACCTTTGACTTCGGATGGGGCCCCGAAAACGCCAAAAATTTGCCCGGCAGTGTCCAATTAAAGTCACCGTTCTCGACGCGCTCATAATATTCGTACTCTTCGACATCGAAGGCGGCGAAATCGAGGAAGTTATATTGAATCGCTTTGCGGAGGCCGTGAAGACAATCGAGTAGGGTCAAGTTATATGTACATTGGCCAAAAGAGGCATCCCTGAAATGTATTATTATTCAAACATGCTTGTTTGTGGGAAAAACTGTGTGCTCATGCCCAGTTATAAGGTCTTAAGGAAAAAAGACCATAAGACCTTAAATGGATTTTCAAAATACTAATTGACCATTTGAAAAATACTACAGACAACTTTTTTTTTTCATTATTGCATTCATGGTGCAGCCTACTCCTCCTAGACGATTCAAGATATAAATTTAATTTAGATTGCATAAGGTCCCTAAGACTCCTGGTTATGGTAGCAGCTAGGTCCCGAACCGGTCAGATGAATTTTACCGGTCAAAAAAACCGGTCAAAGTACAAAATTATCGGTTTCTCGAAGTACAGAAGAGCGTTTTGGGCCAAACTTGGCCAGTTAAGCAAATAAAGGTCGNCGACCTTTATTTGCTTAACTGGCCAAGTTTGGCCCAAAACGCTCTTCTGTACTTCGAGAAACCGATAATTTTGTACTTTGACCGGTTTTTTTGACCGGTAAAATTCATCTGACCGGTTCGGGACCTAGCTGCTACGATAGCCAGGAGTCTTAGGGACTTTATGCAATTTAAATTAAATTCATATCTTGAATCGTCTAGGAGGAGTAGGCTGCACCATGAATGCAATAATGAAAAAAAAAAGTCGTCACAATAAAGCCTATTCATAGGGCTATTCAAGGGGGTCTGATTATAAAGGCAAACAGAATAAAACTGACTTGATCTTAATGCTGCATTAAGATCAAGTCAGTTTTATAATGATTGTTTTATAATAATGCACTTTAAAAAAACCATAATACCCAAAAAAACGCAAAAACACATGATTATAATGGTATTTTTCCACAGAGCACTCTCAAAAAAACTGACTTGACGTTAGTGCAAAAAAACACTTTTAACTGACATGACTTTATAAGGGCCTTTATAAAGTTTGAAAAATAAACAAAAATTGACCGTAAATCGATCCTAAATGATCCTTAATGATCGAATCAGATGACGAACCTAAATGGAAGATATTGTGGACCTCCACCGGATATTAAAGGTCGATACGATTCTTCCGGAGTTTTCTTCAGATAAATAATTTGATAAGCGCCGGCGAGAAATGCCGCGTTCACTCGTTTTCGCGGGTCCATTGATGTGTAATGTACGATTTTCTTTTTTGCCAGTGAAACCGACTAAAATGCTTTTCTTGTCACCATTGTTTGTCGAACCGGTATTTAACTCCCAGGCTCTCAAATTTAGAATATGATAAAAAGTAATATTCACAGTTTGTGAAATTTCGAATTCTGCATCATTCTATTCTAGATATCACAAACCGCGAACATATGGCAGACAATAAAGTGAAAAAATAACACGTTTACTAAGTAGGGAACTCAAGAGTTAATTTCATCCAGTAGAAAAATACGTTGAATTTAGGCTTACCTTTAACTTTTTATTTACTTTGCATGAGTATCGGTAAATATGAGCTAAATTTAGGGGCCCAAAGTCGTTGTAGAAATTTTCGTATAAAAGTTCCTCGTCGACCGAGAAGTAGTGTGTATGAGCCGTCGATTTTGGCTTCGACTTTAATGTTGCAAAATAGAGCCGATCCTAAAAAAGTATTTATTGCAAGTACAATCCAGTCCTTACGCCTGTTCAGCCGTTTGAGTGTTAAAATGCTGACGTAATGGGCGCATATTCGTTCACAAATTTGTACAACAAATTTGTAACTCAGCCTATTTTAATTTTTAAAAACAAAGCTCGGGTTTTCAAGTCAGATAAAACTAGTCAACATAAAAGGTTATCGACTGTGTATTTAGGCTTATATACAATTCAAACCCAGAGGTCGGCAAAAATTGAGTTTTTAAATTTTTGAATTTATTTAACCCAACGAGTACTCGCGTTTAGCCGAGTGCGTAAAAGTGTAGGTCTATCCGGTACCGTCTTAAAAGAGGTAACGCAAAAACAAATAATTTAATAGAAAAAACCCTTTGGCCAAGTTGTAGCGCTGGAAGTTAATAAGAAAATGTCGAAAAATGAAGTCCCGGAGCAGTCTGTTGCGAGTTCTAGAATTTTTTGAAGTTCAAAAAAAGGTTTTGTCATTTTTTAAGACGAATGATTCCCAACGATGGTTATTACACGAGTTTTACCCCATTTATCATACGATTAAGAAAAAAACCTCAAATACACCCGAGTTAACCCCAATTTTCCCGTGGGCTTACCTTTATCAGTTCGCATGCCGAGATCACCTCATTCTCCATATTATTGGATGTGGCGGCGCGCGTCATCTCAAATACAATATTTGATTCAGCCAGCCACGTTTTGTTTTTTAAAGTTCAAAACTCAAACCACAAAAAAGTCTAAAAAATTAGCGTTCAAGACATTTCGGTTTCTGCGTTATTTTTTTTTCTCGAACAATTATCATAAATGGCATTATCATGTTCAGATTTACACACGAGATAAAAAAAAAGAGAGAAAATTCCAACAAAAGAACAAAATCGCCACACAGAAGGAGATATTCACAGATCGACAAAGGCATTCATTGTTAAAATTTAGAAGAAAAAAAAATAAGCGGCGGCCGTTGCGACGATCAGATTCACACAAAAACCAGACTCACGTCGTTACTATAGAGCGCCCAAGGATAAACGGTGTTCAACAGAGAGTCGAGCGATTAAAAAAAGTTGCTACTACCGTGTGTCAGTGCTTCAACTGGTGCTAGATACGAAAATAGCTTTGAAAGCGACACCAAATTTGCTTTTGACGCAACACTTGAAGCTCAGCCACATAGTATAAACCCAAATATGAAAAAAACTATTTAAAAAAAATGAAAATTTGATTAGAACGTTTTTATTTTAGCTAGAAAATTTTGAGAACATCTGTTTAAAAAGTTACTACTATGAACCCACGTATGGAAATGTTGGGTTTTATATTTTTAATTAACCATATTTTTGGACGAAAAAGTCCAGAGAATTTTATAGAAAAAAAATACACCAAATGTGTCAAAAAATTGTTTTTATGGACAAACATATGAAAAATTAAGACTTGATTTTTTTAATCGTTAGGGTTGTCCAATACCTAAATTTGTGACTTGTGTTACTCTTATTGCAATAAAATGATTTCAAACATTGCATCTTTATTTTTACTGCCAAAATACACGATTTTTTGTAATCGACTTCAAAATGGTGTTATTTCACAAAATAATTTCAGACACATACGGTCAACCTACCGGTATTAAAGGTCTATTGCGAAATAATATTATACCGCACGTTTGCGCATCAACTGTCGCAATTTAATAGATTTTGCGATTTTTGTAGCGTCTTTCACATCATTACCACAATTGATGTGCCGACACACGGTAAATGCCCTGTGGTAACCTACAAACCGATAACTTTCGAGTTAACCATTAATAAAATCCCATAAATCTGGTTGTAGTTCTGAATTTAACTTATCTCGAAATTTACAAAGGAAAATTGTGCAGCCTAAAAAGAGAAAGAATTCACAAAAAGCTGCATAAAAAGTTTATTTTCAATTTCTTCAAGCCTAACTCGCTTTTGAACATCGTGTGATTTAAAATCGAAGTAAGTATTCCGCTTATTCTCTCGCGTCGAACAGATTTATGTCAATTTTTGATATTTTTTAAAAACTTTATCTATAAACAAGCGCAGATAGTAAAAATATATAAAAAAATCTGATGATGTCGTTTGTTAATAATGACGAACAAGCAAAAAAAAAGTAAGCACAAACATAGTTTAAATCAAGAAACAGGGGGAAAATAATGCATTATAGTGTTGAATTAGTGATTATAAATAAAATTACATTTTTTGGGCGGAAAATGAAGAAAGGTTAAGTCAGAATCGTCTTTCGTTTAAAATAAATTACGTATAGAATATGGTAAAATTGTGTAATGCGAGGTGTCTCCTATGGCGTAAATCGGCGTTTTGAAACAATAAAATGATTGGAAACAATCCGAACCGACAATCTTGGGGGATTCAATAAATAGGCATTTGTTTTCTAGAAAAAAATCGTCGCCAACTTTTGATTGTGGGCAAGCAGTATATTGAGAAATTCTGTATTAGTTTCAATGTACCCTTTTCAAAAACCGAAAAAAATAAAATCAAGTTTCTCAACGTACCGGTTGCCCACAATCAAAAGTCGGCGAGGATTTTTTTCTAGATAACAAATTTTTTTTGGAAAAAATACGCTCAACTGATACCTAAAGCTGATAAAAATCCCCAATCGTCTATAAGAATTCGGTGTAACAAACAAGACCAAATTAAAAGAAAATTAAAATTTATTTTATTATTTAAATTAATTAAACTATTTTTAATTTAAATTATTTTTTTTCAGCTTTCTACAATTTTAACATTAATCGAAATTCCTACATATTAAAATAAATTCAAAGTTGGAATTTCCGACACAAAAAAATAAAGAAAACACTGTTTCGATAAATATGGGCGTTTTATGCTGTTGAAAAATTATGTTAAATTAAGAATGGTCATACTCCCGAACAGTGTTTAATTTTAAATACTATAGTATTTCATAAATATTTTTTATTATATTTAAGCTCTTTTTCCCACTCAGGATGAGATGTGTCAGATATCATATGATGTCTGTACAGCCAGGCCACACTACCCCCTACAAGTTAAAATAAATATTTTTGGCAATAAAAAGGCATCAGGCCAAGATAAGTTACAAATTTGTCTTAATACATTTATTTTTACAAAATTATCATTAGTAAGCATTATGTTATGGTTGTGCATTAATTTCAACCTACAGAAAACAAACTGTTAAGACAAACGCTCACCTGGCCAAAAACTTTACAGAAGAGGGCAAAACAACCATAATGGCTTACCTATACAAGCTGAGGATTATGATAATCTCGTCTTTATGATTTTTAGTATATATTTATGTGTATGCAATATGCAAATATAGTCTTAACGAATCGTTTATTTTACGACTTTGATATTGGATCTTATTTTAAACCAAACATATTACTAAGGCATCTTATGAACTATTTTATTTATTTGCTGATAAAAATAACTTGAAATAAGCTGATAATCATAAAATGTAAACTTAACCATTCAGTGCAGAACACGCAATTATGATCCATTTACACAAACCATAATTGTATAACAAAATAAAGATATGTTTAGTATGATAAAGTTATGTTTAGCTCTTACTCTCATTAGGGACGTTTTTACATAAAAAATGTATGCAAATAGTCCACTAATGGCCACTTTATGGCAATTCACCCTATTAAAAAGGCCATTTTTGACAATGAAAAGCGTCCTGATTTAAATAAGTACCGTATATACAAAGTTTTTTTACGTCTTCTTTTTCGTAAGAATATATTTGTACGAGATTCGTTTTAAAAAATTATTGCACTAACAAAAATTTTTTATCGCCTAATGACTTTAAATATATAACTTTTTAAGTTATCTTTTAGAAATTAATACACACGATGCGCAGTTAACCGACACCCTTCGCGGCGTCCTCAACTGGCGGTTAACTGCAAAAGTGGCGGTTAACTGCGCAGTGCGTAGGCGATTTACTTGGAAAAAGTGGCGGTTAATGGCAAATAACGTTTTTGAGCAATGAGAATTCCACACATTGGGAAAACCCTCAAAAATGATGACTCATAATTTTAAATTGAAAGATTACCATGATATGAAAATTAGAATATTTGAATAAAATAAATTGAATTAAAAGTTTTTAATTAATTTAAGGTTTTATACTAAAGTTTTTAGTTGAAAAATTATCGAAAAATTTCAATATGTTCGTAAAGCTTTGAAATTAACAATTGAAAAAAAACCATAATTCGATTTTATAACTAACTCTATACTGAGGTTCGTATATACGCGTTTTTAAGGCATGGCTGTTATAAACAAAGAGTATGTACGGAATAAAAATATTTTGGTTTTTGAACTAGCCTAAAAAGTGAGTTGACGAAAATTTTGGACAAAAACAGGCATTTATTATTGAAATAAATTAGTAAAATTAATCACTCATGTTCAATATTTCACCAAAATTACCCCAAAATTTATGGAAAATTGCCATAAATGTGAAAATTCAAAATGGCGGTTAACTGCAAACTGGCGGTTAACTGNTGGGGGTTCTAGGGCAACAGCTATGGTCTCAAAAATGTTGTCATTTGATGCTTCCCACATTTACTCATTAGACACAACAAAAAACTATGAAATTCATTGTGTAGAACATTTTTTATAGCGGTTTCCCGTGCAGTAAAGTTTGTAAACAATGCGACCTACCCATCCTTAAGCTCTTTTTTCCCAGGCCAGGCCACACTACCCTTTACAAGTTAAAATAAATATTTTTGGCAATAAAAAGGCATCCGGCCAAGATAAGTTACAAATTTGTCTTAATTAATTTATTTTCACAAAATTATCATAATGATTTAGTAAGCATTATTTAGTAAGCATTATTTAGTATTAATTTAGTAAGCATTATTTAGCATTAATTTAGTAAGCATTATTTTATGGTTGTGCATTAATTTCAACCTACAGAAAATAAACTGTTAAGACAAACGCTCACCTGGCCAAAAACTTTACAGAAGAGGGCAAAACAACCATAATGGCTTACCTATACAAGCTGAGGATTATGATAATCTCGTCTTTATGATTTTTAGTATATATTTATGTGTATGCAATATGCAAATATAGTCTTAACGAATCGTTTATTTTACGACTTTGATATTGGATCTTATTTTAAACCAAACATATTACTAAGGCATCTTATGAACTATTTTATTTATTTGCTGATAAAAATAACTTGACATAAGCTGATAATCATATAATGTAAACTTAACCATTCAGCGCAGAACACGCAATTATGATCCAATTATAGAAACCATAATTGTATAACAAAATAAAGATATGTTTGGTATGATATGTTTAGCTCTTACTCTCATTAGGGACGATTTTACATAAAAATGTATCATACATTGTATGCATAACGTCCACTAATGGCTACTTTAGGGCAATTCACCCTATCAAAAAGGCCATTTTTGACAATAACTTATTTCAAATAAGTACCGTATATACAAAGTTTTTTACGTCTACTTTTTCGCAAGACTATATTTGTACGAGATTCTTTAAAAAAAATATTGGACTGACAAAATTTTTTTTTATCGCCTAATGACTTTAAATATATAACTTTTTAAGTTATTTTTTAAAAATTAATATACGCATATTTATGGCGATCCATTTTGTTTTTGACAAGAACAAAATGTTTAGGGCCTTATTCGGTATAACTTATACCTATTAACATGGAAATTGCGTAAAATATAACTTGAACGCAAAAAGTGAACTCTCTCAGAAATATTTCAAAACTGCCCATAAAACCATTACTGCAAAGAAAAAAATGTGTTGTCGGTTAGATTGTTTCCACATTTTTTGTTGTCGAATTAATGTAAAACATAGACTGAAGATTTCACCATCGAGTGAAAGTGCATAATTATCAACTACTTTGGTTCAATGAAAATTTAAGCAAATTGAATTCATGAAAGTGTAGCTATATATATAACTCGCATATAGCTCATAAGTAAACGGCCACATTTTGTTGACCCGCTGTGCGAAAAATGGGTATTTTTTTTATGAAAATAACCTTAATAGCATTGCTTTATCTGCCGAAATTACAATTAATACAATAATATTTGTGTTCAGTGGGTTTCGTAAGAACTTCTTAAGTTTTTATAAATTATAATTATTATTATAAGGACTGGTCGGTGGGTTGTTAAAACTAAGAACCATAAGTTATGGTCCATAACTTTGGTGAACCCATTTGGACGAAAAAGACACGATTTTACGGAAAATACTCAGAAATATAGGGTACGTTTTCGTAAACGATATACCCTTATCTGTAATAATTTGCCTGTCCAATGTCGAAATAAAAGTATTGACCTTTTTATTAATAAGTAATTTAAATACCCTCTATACAATTTGTGGAAATAAAAAAAACCCCTCAAAATATTATTTCAAAGCAAGTGTCTGAGCACCACAGGGTCAGACATTTTATATAGATTACATTCACATACAGTCCTTGCTCCCCTTAGGGCCGTTTCCTAAAAGAGTCTTTTCAAAAAGTGAAAAATGAGCGTTTAAGGGCAATTCACCAAATTAAAAATATTTTCAAAAATAAAAAAACGTTCTAAATGGGAGTAAGAACTGTAATACACATTGGTTAGATTTGTTTACACATGATACCCTTCATTATGATAGGCGTCAAAAGAAGTTTCACATGCTTCAATAAGTGAGCCTCATCTCGTCAGTGAATCACGAAAATCGAACCGGAACGCAAGGAATACACAAAAACTTTTTTTTATAATCCATTTAGGTAGTTCAAAGATGCATAGATAAATTAAAAATTCGCTGTTTTGGAATCACAAAAAGCAACCGGTCAGCGGTTAATTATTACTGATTGCAATGTCCCTAGGAAAATTGCGAAAAATAACAAAAACAAAAAAAAATAATAATAAATTAGCAAAACAATGTACATTTTGTCTACTAGGAAAAAAATGAACGATTCAAAGTGCCAAACAAATTTACGATCTTGCACACAAAGATCAGGCGGTGTTTTAGCTAGAAGTGATATATTAAATCATGCCTAAAGTTTATATTGACTATTTTTAAGCAGCGTGAACAACATAGTCTATATATACCTCATACATTCACATTTTTGCGAGAACAAAAGGGTAGGTGGAAACCAGGAACAAAACTATTTAAAAACAAAAAAAAATCCAAGGAAGACTGCAGTAGGGACAGTGGGTAAGTACATTTTTTTTTTGCTATCCTACTTTATGAGTGACATTTGTATAAAATCTACTTAGAAATTTACCGAAAAATAGTCTATTGTTTTCAAAAATCAAGTTTTTTTTCGAAAAGTTCACTTGAGTCGGGGCATTTAAATATAAAAAAATTACCCAAATTATTTTTTTGCCTGAAACCATCTCTTTTTAGAAAAAAACTTGTATAGGCCATGTCTGAAAATTTGAGATTTTAAAAATAAAATTTCAGACATGACGTATGCTATTTGTTGTCTTAAAAAGGCATGAAATCACCCAAAAAAAGTATTTAGGTGATTTTTGAGCATTTCAACTAGAAAAAATATGACTTTAAAGAAACCTTCTGGAAAGAACTTTATTTTTGAAAAATCATTCCTGATTAAAAGGATTTACTTCTTTAATTAATTAAAACAGACCTATAAATAACTTTTTAAGACGATAAAAATTCCCCAAAAAGATTTGTTTCTCAAAAGTACATGATTTTACCAAAAATAGGGTTCTTCTGGAAACGTATATTTCCCGCCCTATTTTCAGGACAAGAATGACTGAAAGTCAATAAGAGAATAAATAAAGGACCAAGGTTATAACGGTCCCATTTATGAAAAGTAACACCGATACTTTGGGCACTGGAATGAATATGAATGTTAAAAAAAGCAGCTGAAGTTATTTTTTATTGATTAACTAAAAAATATTCCCGGCAAAATTAGTAAAATATAAATGCTGATTTAGGTAATTTACCCAAATACTTAAATCTTGCACCCATTGCAGCCCACCCGGAACAAAACTGTGGATTCAACACAAAAATTATATCAACATGCAAACTAGGATTAGTGATGAACGTAATATCCAGGGCTCGACAAGGTTGGCTTATATTATTGGCTTAGTCTAGCTAAGCAAAAATAAGCTATTTTGAAAATTAGATTACTTTGGCTTAGCTTACCTAGGCCAAAATTCTACTTTGACTTATTTTAGCTTACCGTAAGTAGAATCGAAATTGGCTTAGTTTACCTAAGCCAAAATCGTACTTTCGCTTATCTTGGCTCAACTTGCCTAAGCCAAAATTTCAATTTCGCTTATATTGACCATGTTACCTAAGTCAATATAAGCGAAATTGAAATTTTGGCTTAGGCAAGTTGAACAAAATAATAGAAGGTATCTATAAGCCAGTTGCCGACCGCTGGTAATATCTAAACCAGACGACATATCATCATAAAGTAACGGTAGACAAATGCGATGAATATATATAATTATGAATATTTGTATACATATCTCTAGCCGAATTTTCCGTTTAAATAATGCTATACAGGAACAATATAGTTTTTGTATTAAAATCGATTTTCGCTGCTGTCGCAAGTGCCAAGTGGATCTTATCGTTGCCTCTCTTGTCCAGTGGCACTTTTTTTACCGCTCGCGCAAAAATATAAAGACGGCGCATAATAGTTTATTGAACTGATCGAACTGTATTCACTAAAGAAAAAAAGAGGCGGTAAGGCACGGCTCTGTTTTATGAAAAAAGGTACACCGTGCACCAAATTTCCACATGGGGTCTCACCCTAAGAAAAAATGTCGAATATGGAGACTTTAAAAAATTGCCATAGAAATTTGTCTAGAACAGAAATGTTATATTCTACTTTATGGATAGGTTGAATTTTCAGAGTTTTGGGCTAAGACCCAGGAGACGTGTAATTACCGAGTTTTTCCGAGAAAGTCGATATGGAGAAATGTTGGCAATATTATATTGCCCATATTTTTAATTGAAAACAATAGCTTTGCGGAGATGGTTATAAGGAGATGATAAACAAATAATTTTGGGTTTTAAACTCCTCTGTAACCAACATAGGCTAACATATAGCTTTTAGTAAAGTTAACTTTGGCGGCCTTAACTTAAGCTTCTATAAAACATTGTGAAAGTGATGCCCAAAGCGGTCCTGTGGTCTTAAAGTAGAAAACTGTTACTTTTTCCAGTTTCTAGTGGTTAATTTTTAACCGGAAGTCAACAGACAATTTAAGTGGCGTTTTCAACTCCGCCAAGACTGATTACCAATTAAATCCAAAAATGACTGAATTTGACATAATTCTAAATTCGGGTCAAATTCAAGGGCAATTACCCTGGCCATACCAGCTATTCTAAATTCATCCTAGCCATATGGTGTAACGTATTCACTCAATGCTTTTGGATAGCGGTTTGATACGCACTAGCCGGCCACCTAGCATCAAAAGAATATGCTAGATTTATCTACCCAAGGTCAACTAGGGAATCCATGTTGAAATTTGGGGATTTTCCAAAGCACGGTATACTCAGAAAAGGGTAACAAAAACGAGCAACAAATAGACGCGCAAACACCAAGTACAGCGTTTTTCACCCACCACATGCGTCAGGTCTAACGCGTAGCGGCGCCCGACACTAGCCTAACAACCCACAATAAGATAAATAATACATATCTTATAGCAACCCTAAATATCGCCAGGAAAACCTCTGATGCTTTCACACTTTTTGACAAAAAACCTGAACTTTCTAAATAAAGAAATATTTAAGGTATAGATTTTATACTGTATTCGCATCTGCATATTTGAAGTTATGCGTTTTTCCAGTGATTTTTTTCCAGTGATTTTTTTCCAGACAAACCGGAATTCAATTTCACTTATAAAAAATAAGACCCAAAAAGATCTTCAGCTAAAAAGGTCGAAAAAGGTTTAATTTTTTTAAATTAAAAAGTCTTGGTGACATAAAAAACTTCATAAAATTGCGTCTTGTTTTTATATAAACATACAGTCATCCCGGAGTAGTGAACGCACAAAATTTGTTAGTGCGGGAAACATCGGTTAATAAACTTTAATTTCTTAAACAGTTATATTATTAAACTATTTAAAATAAATATGTGTTTTTATAATGATTATTAATGCTAAAACGCGATTTGATAAAAACAATGTTCCCGCCAAAATTCTCATGAAATGCGACTTGGCTCAAAGATATATTTACAGAGTTTTCTAAGACTAGACTAAACTAGGCGTACCTTCTTGAGTTGTTTGTTCATGGCTAGCGTTACGAAGTGGAGCAAGAAGGCTTTGCGCGCGTGAAGATAACCCGTCAGTGTGACTTGGGGCGTTATTTGTCTCATCGCCGTTATNAAACAAAAACGTCCGTATTGGGAGTAGGGACTGTATTATTAAACTATTTAAAATAAATATGTGTTTTTATAATGATTTTTCTTGGTAAAACGCGATTGTCTAAAAAAATGTTCCCGCCAAAAATTCTCATGAAATGCGACTTGGCTCAAAGATATATTTACAGTGATTTCTAAGACTAGACTAAACTAGGCGTACCTTCTTGAGTTGTTTGTTCATGGCTAGCGTTACGAAGTGGAGCAAGAAGGCTTTGCGCGCGTGAAGATAACCCGTCAGTGTGACTTGGGGCGTTATTTGTCTCATCGCCGTTATCGGTACCGTTAGGGGCACCGTTATTAGCACTTACATCATTGCTCGACCTATTTTGGCCAATTTGACTAATGCGCTCATTTATGTCAGAACTAATGGACAGTTTGAAAATTATGTTTTAGGTTTTGGGTGCTGGAAAAGCGTTGATTTTATTTTACTGCAAGCGGTGCACTGTTTTTAGTCTTCATCCAAAAAAGCGTAAAAAAGACATGATTTTAAAGGTTTTTTCCCCAAAAAGCATGCTTCTTAAAAAACTGCTTTAAAACCTTAGTGCAAAAAAACTGATTGACCTTAGTGCAAAAAACTGACTTGGCCTTATAACATTCCAAATGGCTGACCTTGTGACCAAACCCGCTTACAATGTTCATGAGAAATTGTCAGAAAAGACGCTCTTTGAAATACTCCAAAAAGACATGATTTTTATCCCAGAAAAAAATTGCTGGACCTAATAGCGGTAAATACTCCAGGCCTAATAACCATCACCTTGTATTTTAAAGTCAAGAATCACATAATATTTTTATGAGATACTGTCATCTAATTTAGATGTAAATTTTATTTGCAAACTGTTCCTGGTGGGGAATTCGACTGCGGCGGGATTACGAGTGCGCTCCATTATGGCTCGGATGCGCTCTTTTCGTGCAAGACGCTGCTCTTCTTCTTCTTTGCGCTTCTTTTCGCGTTCAATATCCGCTTTTAGCAGATTTTCGGCCATGTTTTGTTCAACTAATATTTTGTCCTTCTGAAAATATATTAGTTTTAATAACTGCGCAT
>SCLG01000151.1:352676-382456 GCA_004367875.1 Oikopleura albicans
GAATATATTACGAGTACTTTGAACATAGGACTTAAACTGTCAGAAAACGGCACATAAGGTGGATATCGTATCATGAAAGTTTCAATTTTGAATCAAAAACTACCCATACAATCTAAGATCACATGTACAAACATGAATCCGCCAAACTTTTTTTGGTCAAATATAACTTGATCTTTTATTTTATCCTACTTTTTTAGGGCGTAACACGATGAAAGTGTAATTGTCAATCACAGCTTCATCGTATTACGCCCTAGAATTTCTAGGATAAGATGAAGAATGAAGGTATATTTGGCCAAAAAAAAGTTCCGCGAATTCATCTTTCTGCGTGTGATCCTTCATTGATATCAGACGTTATACATGTCTATGTACCGACACACGTTGCCTCAAGTAAGTTGATTTCCACATTCATATTTTCGGTATATCTATAACCGCCTGTTTAAGAAAATGTCAGTCAGCCCGTGGCTCAATTCAATAAATAAAATAATAAAAACGCATTAAAACAAAAATAAATGTAAAAAACCCAAAATCACACCCACAAGACATCAAAATGATACGTTTGAAATGAGTCTGACTGACTTTTCATGAAACTTTTACGCTTTCATTATCAACGAGTTAAACATCCAACACATTTAGTTTTTCAATATTCGCGCTTTCAAACGTAAAAAAGTACTGATCTCATAACTAGAAGATAAAAAAATAAGATAAAATTCTCAATAAATATGTTTCATACAATTTTGAACTGAATAATGATATCCTAAGTAGGGACATGTCGCATAGAAGTGGAAGGCGCCATTAGGGACAATTCAAATTAAAAGTAAAAATGCTCTTGACCTTCAAAAGCACAGAATGACAAGATTTCTGCTATTAAAAGGCATGATTTGTGTTTAAAAATCCAAGGTCAAATCCCTTTTTTAAACACAAATCATGCCCTTTTTACAGCAGAAATCTTGTCATTCTCTGCTTTTGAAGGTCAAGAGCATTTTTGCTTGCAATTTGAACTGTGCCTTTATAAAGTTTACCACCACTGCCGGTATAACAAAAAAAAAATGGTATAAATATTTTCTGAAACACTGATTCATATTTTTAAGTCGATAGAAATGATTATTTTTAGAAGTAAATGATTGTTCATTAAACAAATGGTTATAAATTAAAAAAGACATGGTATAACATGATTGTTGTGCTTTTTAATCAATTACGATTACTAACCCGAGATATAATCTATTAAGCTATAAATTATAGGCTCTATGGAATATGATCTTAAAAATCTTCTAGAAATAAAATCGAGATACTTTCTGGCATTCTTTCTCAGGTCTAGCAAATTTGAAAATCATAGATTTCTAGCCTGTCAAATTGCTCAACCTGCTTTCAGATTTGCTCGCCGATTATTGGCTGACGACGTAAATTTAGATGAGTCATTTATATTCTTGACATTAGTCAATTATCGCGAGCCCATTTTGCGCAAAGCTTGAAATTTCGTACTTTCAAGACGATATTTATGTGTAAAATGAGGAAAAACTGTGTTCAACTTAAACTCTCAAAAAATCGCGTCAAACGGGGTGAATGAAAAAGCTGAAACCGGTTAGTTGTAAATAAGTAAAAACTGGTCACCACTAAACCGGATTTGCAGTAATATTTACCAATTGCTTTTTTTTGTTTCTGTATGAAGTATTACTAAGTTATAATAAGTTTTTGCGTTTTTTTTTGTTGTCGGAGTTTTTTGTGAATTTTCAAAAAAAGCTGCGTTCGCCTGATGATTAGAACACATTGTTTTGAGCGTGTTTGAATTGCTCTTCTCGACCACAGTAAAGCACTAGTACCTCCGTGTACGGCAACGTTACCGGTCTTTAAGAAACTTAGTTTTACTTGTTAACAATTTTCGGGCGGATTTGTGTATCTTGACATGGATTATTCAATTAAGTAACACGTTATGCACTCCTTACTCCCATAATGGGTTTATGATGAAAGCGACCGTTAATGGGTCACTATTTGGAATGTAGATTCTGGATATCATCTGACCATCTGAACGTCATTTTACCACTAAAAGTTCTCAAACAGATGAACCAATGTCGATAAGATAACTGGGTAGATTGTAGTCCGAGATCACGTCTAAGTACGTTTTCGTACCCGTTACGTCTCGTACAAAAACTGATAAAATAGCCCAATAGGTGGTTACGTAATTTGACGTCCTGGGGTCATATGTCACTATAAATAGTCATATGATTTTCTTGAGGGTCAAATTACATTTTAAGTGATATATTTCGAATATGATATTCGTGAAACTGCATAATCCGGAAGCTTTTGAGCATCAATGACGTGTATAAAAATGCAAATTTGGAGCAAAAATTTCCCTTGAACTCTCGATTTTCAATTACCGGATTTACAAAAAAAAAGTATAGAAAATATTGAATAATCCGTCCGACTCATTAAATCAGTAGTATTTCTCCGGTGATTCTAGTGTGTCAAGTTGTTTCACCAAGATGTCTGGCATATTCGGCCATCATTTGACTCTTTTTCACTTGTTCCCAACCGCGCGCGGCCAGCGAAAACCAAACGCGCTCAAAATTATGCGGTTGATTATTGCGGGGATATGAAAGAACCAAATTACGCAGAGAGCGAATTGTCAACTCAAAGGACGGATAAGCCGGATTTCGGCAGCGATCATTGGCCGACGGTACCAAAAACAAATTTAACGGATTATCGTCACGGGGCAATTCAAGCATCAGATTCTTGCGCCAAGAGCCAAAATGACCGTTCACTAACGTCGTTTTACAAATTAATATTAGTAGATGAAAACGCCAATAACCATCACGCAATAAGTATATACATTATATCTCTAACACCTACCTAAGTAATTTAACAAAATTAAAGCGAAAAAGGTGTTAACTTACTTGACGAGTGTTAATTTATATGTGTACTGCGTTCCGCATTTTGGGGAATAATTTCAAAAACATCCAGAAAGATATGATTTTTTACATTTGATATAGCAGTTAAAATTCAAGACCATACATCCAATCACGCTCAAGCGATTTTTAACATCTTTTTTCGATTTAGAATTACATGTATCAGTATGCTAGTTTTTGGTATGATCTACTGTATATTTTAACTCTTCACAGTCCGTTAGTGGAACAAGTGGATTCCTGAACATAATGAAAATATTGGAGATCTACAACTGATTCCACTTCATTTCGAAAATCGACCAATTTGTTGACTCTCTATTTTTGACAAACGACCTTTCAACTTTGAATATTTCGTCATTGCAGAGAGGATGGTCTCACAGGCCATATAGTTTGCCGGCTGATACAAATCGCGCGATGAGCGATTCATGACAAACACCACTTCCGGACTGAAATCACAGTTGTCGGTTCCATCAGGCGATGCCGTCTGGGTTAGGGTGTTCAGTCCATTGTCTTCAATTTAGGGCGGTTTTTCAAAATTAGCCAAACTTTTGGTTTTATTCTCTTAGTTGATATAGAACAAAATATCCAAATATTAGAGGCACACGTTTTGTTGTTTCCGAAATATGGGCACCTCAATATGACCAGTTGATCAATATCCACTATTCAACGGTCGTGCTCCAGTTATCAATTTTTCGAAAAAAAAACAAGGGTTAACGTGAAAAATGGGGACTTTTTTTATATTCTGTCATCTTATTCGATCAAAAATAGGACGCCTCTTTTTCGGACCCTAATTATCTTGAAAATTGGCGAAGATAGGCTGGGACTGAACACCCTAGTCTGGGGCTTGAGCATTTCCGCCGTTGTCAGTAAACGGATCAGATTGAGATCAGGCGCCTGATCATGGAGAACGAGCAAAACGTGACAAACCGACATGAGCCAAGCGCAAAGCTGCAATGATTGAATATGATGAAGCGACAATCCTGACGCTAAATCAGGCGCCCCTAATTGTTTATAGTTATTTTCTCCCTTTTTAAGAGAATTTATAAATTGCTCCATTATAAGACAAAACGAATAATTTTCTATAGGGACCTCTAGGCTCTATAGACTATAGTGAACTGAAAAAATGAAAAAAAACTTTTTGACTTCACTTTAAAATAAGGACATGATTTTTTTTCATAAAAGACCCTAAAATCTTGAGGAAACAATAGGCCTAAAATGTTATTACGAAAAATAGGGTAATAATTGTAGGGTCTTCATCCAAAAAAAAGCGTAAAAAGACATGATTTCAAAGATTTGTTCCCAGAAAACATGCTACACAAAAAATTGACTTGACCTTAGTGCAAGAAAAAAATGACTTGACCTTATAACGGTCACACCTTGTGACCTTAAAACTAGACCCCCTGTAGACCTTAGTGTAAAAAATACCTTAAAGCAGCCCAAATACCTAACTTTTAAAGAACCCTTTCATGTACACAAATTACTTACCTCCTCCGGTACCATGTCGCCGTTCACGATCATTCTGAACCAGCTCGTCCAAAACCGACAGCGACATAACGGGCTGCGTGTCAAGTAAAATGAGTCTCTCCGACGTTATAAACATTTCAACCCCCGATGTCATGTGGCACCCCCGTTCCTTTGCTTCGAAACCTTGCGGTCGAAAATGAAAACGCTACATAATTTGAGTTAGAACGGTGTCAAAGGCCGAAAAAAAGTCTTACTTTGCGAAATAACGTCTTAACACGAAAAAATACATTCGCAATGAAGCTGTTTAATGGTGTTTAATGGGGTAATCACGCTTTGGATTATATTCCTTAACACGTTCGTTTAGGAACAGGGTGTCCGGACTTTTCTGTTTTTTCAAAATCTATAAAAAAAGTTGATTCAGGATATTGTAGGATATCTAATATACTCCCCCCTCATGATAAGGGCCACTTTTGTCTCCTGAAAAAGTGGCCCTTGTTATGGGATGGCCCTTATTATGAGAAATGGGGGCCCTTATTATTAGAAAGTGGATTTTTTTTCAGATAGTCTGGTAAGTAATTCACTGAATTTTTTTTATGTATTTTTGCACTTTTTATATTTTTGTATTTCCATATGGAGTTTAGTAAGTTGTATTAAGTATATTAAGAATATCCGGCAGTCTTATTGGACAATTTGTTCAGACTTTGCCAGACTATCAGACAAAACCTCAAATCTCTAATAATAAGGGCCACCTTTCACACCACATTTTGGCCCCTATTATGAGTAAAAAAATATTTTCAGTGATAATGGCCCCTATTATGAGAGATAAATGCCCATTTATGGGCCATAAATGCCTATTTTGGCCCTTAATATGAGAAAAAAAACTTTTTCGTCAAAAAAGTGGCCCTTATCATGAGAAAGTGGCCCTTATTATGAGAAAGCGGGCTAAGGTGGCCCTTATCGTGAGGGGGGAGTGTAAGTGATAAATGTACCGTATGGGAACTCTCTGGCTCTGAGGCTTCGAGCAATTTTACCCCATACGGTATATAAAAAATAGACAAAACGGCCCATTTGGAAGTACTAAAAAACCCTTTTGTTTGGAATTTTTTGTTGCAATTTTTAAATAAACGATGTAAAAATGTATTTCCGGATACTTCATTACTAAACGTGACTACCCTTGTAAAACTCAAGGATGGAATCCGGGATTGATTTGACGAAAACCTATGTACAGTGTATATGTAATGAAACACGAATCTGATGGCCCGGTTAAAAAACTATGCGTGGAGTTCATACTATGAAGTTGCATTAACTTCTGAGGAATATTTAAAAATTTCAATTTCCCGGAACACATCCTAGCCTACTGTACTACAAAATCAACAGAAAAATAATGACCTTATCGCGCCATGTACTTCCACCTAGCAAAGACATAAGAGAGCTTTTGCCAACACCTTGCTGTCCGATGACGCCAACAACTAAGAAATCAGAATTTTCGAGTAAAAAATCCGCCGCCGGTGATGGTTCCCGCCAATGTAAAAAGGGATCAACAATCCGCGCTGATCGTTTCATCTCACTCAGTTTATTCTCCTCAATAAGTAGATTACTTTGACGTGGGATCATTTTTTTCTTTGTTCGTAATTACGAAATGCTTTTTCATTTTTAATCTAATGAAAAACATTTAGGCATCGTCTGATTGGAGAAATACTAGGAAAATTAGGATGGACGATTTGCACTAAAGTGACTTTCCGCAAATCAAGCCGTGGCCGGAATTGATAAAAACTCGCGAGTAAATATGGCCAAAAAGTAGGGGTAATAAGACTTCAAAATAAAGACTTCAAAATGTCGGACCTTATAACGTGTTTAACCTTCTGAAAGCACCGGGTAACCGGGTTTTTTGGCCAATCATACTCCAGATAAGGGACTCAATGAATGGGTCAAGGTCGACAATTGAACTTGGAGTAAAAATGTTTTAATTAAAGCTGATTATAGTCAGTAGTAGTTATCAGCGCGAAAAAGAACCTACCGGGGGAGTTGGTTATGAGGTCAACTGAATTGACCTTAATGCACTTTGAAAAACTGAATTGACCTAATAACCAACCTGATTTTTTTCACAATAAGACTTAAGTGCTGGGAAAAAGTTCAAAAAGACATGAGTTTATAGAAAAACAAGTGTAAAAAGACATGTTTTCTATAAAAAACTGACTTTACCTTATAACGGCACACATGACTGACCTTATATCTAATCCCCCTGTTTTTATCAAAAAAAATATTTCCACTAGCGGTACTCGAAGTACATACCATTCTTGGTTTCAAGTTCAGTTAAATTTACTCGCGAATGTTCCGCATCCACTAATCACAGTAGATGAACAAAAAATGATATGATCCGGTGCCGATCGGGCTCATTTAATTTGGAGTTTTTATATTCGCGTTGAATGGTCACTACCTTTTCAGGTTCGTTGTTAGGCGGCATTTGACGCATGCCATTAGGTGCCGGACCGTAACTGGCCGTATCCCGCTGTTCCCGGTTTCGAGTGTCAACTTCACTCGGCGGAAAACCGTCGCGACGGGATTGCACTTTTTGCTGAATCTTGATGCCTGGCACATTTGAGCGGTTATTCCGGTCTTCGGAGTCCTTCAATGGTTTTACCCACTCGCCATTTTTAGGCGGTTCCCTAAATAACCACCTTATCAAAAATGAAAGCTAAGTTGAGATCAAAACATGTTTTAACCACGAAATTTACCGTCACGTTGTTGTTGTAATCGTGAATAATATTTGATCAAAAAAGTTTTCACTCAAGTATTCATGATTTTTATTGCTTTTGAAAGACCATATCTTATAACTTATATGGTCTTTCAAAAACGCATTAATCATTATTAATCATGAATAGTTGAGCGAAAAAATTTGCTCCCAAAAATACATCATTTTGTCCAGAAGACCATAAGATTTTAATATAAAAATACGATAAACGGGACAAAATCTTTTGCCCGTGATTACCCGTTTTCAAACCCCCGATTCCAACCCGTGTTTTACCCGAATTAAAATTTTAACCCAAGTTTTACCCATTTTTTCAAACGGTTGTCCAACCCGATTCCAACCCGCGGGTAAAACTCGGATAATTTTTACCCGAATTCCGTTACCCGAGTTTTACCCGACTTTGTTAACCTGAAAATCTTTGTAAAACCCGCGGGTAAAATTCGGGTTGTATTCCAATTGCCGACCGTCGGTCAGAGTCTGACCCTTGTTTATGTCAATATTATAATTTATAACGCATGAAATACAGTTATATCGGACATAGTTTGTCGATTGGGGGCGGAAATAGGCCACTAGCAAATCATGACTCAACGGGTAAAAATCTATCAAGATATGAGATTTTGTGAAGATATGGGCGATACAATTGTAACATAACTTATGAACAGCCCATTACATGGCACTACACTAACCTTTTCTCTACCACTTTAGACTTAGAGTTTCGTGCCCGACGTGAGTCTGATCTTCCTGTACTTCCATTCCATTTTGAATGGATTTTTACTTTTTCATTCATGCACTTAAAACAAACAAAATTATAATAAGAAACTGAGAAATTGCAGCAATAAGAAATTTTTTGTCGCACATTAGATTTATAAATATTATTAATATGTATATATATATAAATATTATGTCAATGCGGTGAGATAAACTTTATCAGATCGAAATTGTATATACAATAGGTTCAAATGAGATAGTACGAGGACAGGTTCATCTTAAGGATAACCGCTAATTTACATACGTTATGATTGGAACTGTATGTAACATGTAACCTAGGCAAAGTGTAAGGCTAAGCTAGGCCAGGGTCACAATTTAAGCTATGTAAGGTATCTAAAATTTTCCTAAAATTTCCCCCCTAGAGTGTTTTTCAATTTTACGGGCTTAAGATTAAAAAATAAAAATTCCTTATTTCATAGAATCCGAATTTGGGCGAAATTTTACCATTTCCAAATTAACCATTTTCCCAAATGACCCGGTGCCTAGACGACTGGAAGAAGGAAATCTACCGCAAGGACAAAATAACAGTCGGCATAACAGACGAAATGGAGAAAGTAAAATAGGGGGCGCACAAGAGACAACTAACAACTATCAAATCAATATTCAAATACAATGTTATGCTTTTGACCCATCTACGCTACACAATAATTACTAAATTTGTTTTTTTTAAGTTAATCACCCTCTTTAGCGAGTTTTTTCTTAGCACCAGTTATCTTAACAAAGTTGGGTTATCTTAACACTTTTTGACCAGAACAGTTGCTAAGATAACTGGTTGGTGTATCTCGAGATTTCCCAAGTGAGTTTTTAATTTGCAATGTGACCGACCCATTTGTTGGTTACCATTTATTGGTTACCAGATTTTTTTTTATTTCGAACCACAAAAACTATAGAACGCGAAATGCACAAATGTTGAATAAGGAGTATATGAATAATTGGTGAATTGGTCAAACGTTTGTCAACCAATTACAATTTGACTCAATCTTGTTGGTAAACGAAAATAAACTCACATCAAATATAGATTTTCAACGGTTAAAAATCGCCATCTTATGTTACGTTTTTTTCATTTTTTTTTTGTTTTCATTGGTTTTAAAAATCGCTTAAAAGTCTGGACCACCTATTAAACGACACAACTAATAAAAATGGAATTTAGTTATTTGTTCAAATTGTACTTGATACCAGTTAAATCGGCGCCAAAATAACCCCCAAACGCAAAAATTGATAGGTACAAAGCTATAAAGAGCAAGCGGTGCTGCTTAATGTTACGGTGCACGAAATATGAAAATAGGAAAAAAAATAATCGTATTCCAGATGCGTTTATTTATATGGATGTAAGGCACGGGTTAAATTGGTATAAATTACAAAATGAACAATGTGAAATAAGATTAAATGAGTAGGTCGGTTTGAACGCTAAGGATTTTCGAAGGTGTTTTCTAAGATGGTGTTATTGGTCGAGAAAATTTCGACCAATTTACCTTCTTTCACAAACGCTCATATTAATATCACACATTCTTCACTTGGTACTTTACACCAATTAACACCGTATCCAATGAGGATACCGAGTAAATATTTTAATGATAATTTTAATATACAGTCTCGACTTACATTAAGACCAGTTATGCTACGAATAAGATGTCTTTTTTCTCAAAAAGGGACTTCCCACGTTTGTACGGTCGAGGTTGTCAGGACTGTAAAAAACCTTCATTTTGAAAAACGTCCTTATAATATTAACGTTATAATAAATGATTATCATACAAGTCAGAAATAGAAAGTGTATTGATATATTCTAAAAACTACTTTATAAGTTAGGTTTGACTTTTTTTGTATTTTCCGAATTAAAATGAAAAAGGATACGAAAGAGACATCAAATCACTTAAAAATAGTTCAAAAAACAGTGTTACCCATATCGTAACTATTTTTGGCTAAGTGAAAGTGAAAAAATCCATCCTCCTAGGTTGGCCCTTTAAACGTACAAAAAGATAGATTTTTTCTCTATCACTAACAATTGCAAACATTTTTTCTCTCTGTAATAATTAGGGGTCAAATACAGTCCTTACTCTCAATACGGCCGACTGCTTCCAATTCAGACGCTTTTTGTGAAAAAATGTCCCCAAAAAGTGGACGCCAAATAATGGACGCTTTATGACAATTCATCCCAACGGACGTCATTAAAAAAAATCAAACACGTCCGTATTGGAAGTAGGGACTGTACTAATTGCAATTATTGGGTTTTAAAACAAATAGAAAGGCAAATGGATAATCCAAAAGACTTTGTTGATAAGAGGTCATTTATTTGAACAAAAAAATGATTTGAATAGATGTCAAAACGGCGCCCTTGTTTCTCTAATTTCTGGTCGATTTTGGACGAATCAACACAAAGTGTTGATTTATTTAGGACAGCACATTTTGTACTAATCGCTTCCCGTCTCCTTGAAATTAAATTTGAACGTAGTCATGGAGAAGTTATCAAACAAAAATAATGAAGTGAATTTGTACTAATTTCCTGCTTTAAATGCTGATATTTAAAATAATTTCGTCCAAATGGCCCAATATTTCCACATACATACTATGTATTACATAGCGTCATGGAAAAGTAAAAAAGTCATTTGCAATACGATATGAGAACTTATAATATCCCATTTTATAATACCCCACTTGGATGATATTAAAATTAGAAGATACTCAATTCGAATAATACCCCATTCGGACAACCAATTAGAATGAAACACCATTAGGATGATACCCGGTATCATTGATACCCCATTTAAATTGTACCAAATATCGATGATACCCCATTAAGACGACACGGGATCGCTGATACTTAACTACTATTTTGATTAGACCCTGGATGATTATACCCTAAGATACCGTCAGTGGCTTATACCCAAATTGTAAGACATCCTAAGTGGCGGATACCCACTTCAGGGGTATCAGGGGTATCAGTAATACCCCATCAAAAGATAACCACTTTGCTGTCTCTGACATGCTTTTCATGCCTAGCAATTATTTGTTGAAACTTGTGATCACTAAAATAGGTTTTTATTGAATAGTGAGGTTGGCATAAATGCCTATTATAGTCCTTACTTCCAATACGGACGTTTTTGATTATCGAAAATAGCGTCCGTATAGGGAGAATTGTCGTAAAGTGTCCATTTTCCGACTGTTTTGGGGGATTTTTTCACGAAAAGTGTCCGTATTGAGACTAAGAACTGTACCATAATGGTGTTATTTAACAGTAATTATCTAATTGAAAATTTACGTGTAATTAAGTGTTCGAATGTAAGGCTTTCTCAACATATTCCTTGACTTAAAGTTATTAAAATCTATTTTTGTTGTTTTTGTTTTTTGTTGTAAATATAATATAATATCATGCTACGCGAATACATACATGTCAGTAAGAATAAAAACTGATTGCTACACATATAATATGATTTGTGCATTTTGTATTTGAATAAAATTGAAGTCGCAAACATTAATTACATAAATAAAAAAATATATGTAAACTAGGAATGAAACCATCCGGTTTTAAGTTAACAAATTCCAACTTCACCCATAGTAAATTTAACCTAAATATGTAACAAGTATTTGAAGAATTTTTTTTGCGAAAGAAGTGACCCTTTCGGTAAAATGCGTTTTTAACCACTCAAACATCTTGGCGAACTTCACGGCTTTTTTTTTTGTTATCGGTTAAAATTTTAACCAGAAATAAGGTGTTATAATATGGTACTAAATGTCTCAACAAAATTGGTACAATTGGGTTCCGTTTTTCATGCCTACGCATTTCCCTAAACTTAAACGTGCAAACGTATTGCATAATATATATTTCTCAATTCCATTTTTTCGAATAAAAACTGTTATTGGAAAATAATGCAAACCTAAGTTTCACAAATACACCTGTGGGTTAAAATATGAAAATGCGTAGGTGGATAAAATCCGTGATTTATTTCTACAAGCCGTGTTAGATTCGCGACAATATACAGGGTGACTCACTGTATATTATGACAAAATCGCGAAAAATCAAGTCGAAGAAAAAAAATGAGGCTGGTTTTTATGTGATTTCTCAAGACTAAATGATAAACCAAGCTGAACATCACTATTTCAAGAAACTGGCCAGGAAGTTTGAGTTTTTGGCGAAAACGACAAAATATGTTCTAGAAATGGGCGTGTAGACAATTGACGTCGATAGTATAATATTTTTTAAACTTTTCTAAGATGATTCGTTGGGTTTGAAAATTGCGTCGAATTCATAATTAATACCTGTTATAAACCAAACCATAAACTATAAACCCACGCATAATTCTTTTTTTGTTCTTTGACCTAAATTGTCTAAACGTACATTTTTAAAGAAAACAATAATAATACGAACGGAAAAAAGGAGAAATATGAATTATATTTGACAATTGTGTTTGTCTAGGAAAATCAGATCATTTAGGGTACTGCGCGTACATGTGCTTTAATAAAACAGAACAGTTGTTGTTGTTGTTCAGCAACAGAACAGTGAATATCTGTTGACCGCAATAATCGTCGTGTTGTCTTTCTAGTTGTCAAAAGTTCATCGCGCGTTGCCCGAAAAAGCGTTCTGAATAGGAATAGTTGGCTTTTGTCGTGTAAATTGGTAAACGGGACATTTTTATATTAGAGACCTTAGAAAATAATCATCGCGAACTAATAATTGATATTTATTATTATTACCTGTGCAGCGTGACTGGCGGCATTAGTGGCGGCACTTTGAGCCGCATTCCGGACAGTTTCGTTTGACCACAAGGTGGTGCCAATTGTCGACTGTCCCTCATTCATAGCCTTAGCAAATGTGGCTCCTGTGGCGCGATAAATCTGGAGCACTTTACGGAGCATCACGATTGCGAAAACAAAGACAATGCTAAAACAACACTTTTATTCCAAATATTGGACATATTTTTTAACTACCATAGGCTTAAAGAACTATAACTATTTGAAAAAAAAAAATTTGTTTTGGACTTCACCTGACAATTGTTCGAAAAGACATGATTTCATGCAAATCAATTAAGGACCTTTCTTGGGCAATGTTAAAAAAACCTGCTAAATGAAACTTTTCTAACTCCTTCTGGACGAGACATGGTATGAATTTGATTTATTTTGTAAAAGACGCCCAATATATAAGGCGAGTTTGATAAGAAGTTTCGTACCGGTCGTATAAATTTTACCGGTAGAAATTCCCGGTAAAAGTATTGGGAGCAATAGTGAAAAATACTCGTTCGGACTTTACTTACGTGAATGATACGGAGGCAATCATGGCAACAATACCGGGACCAGGCGAACTGGTTACAGCTTTTATTGATATTATCCAACCACAAAATCCCATTCCAGAGATACCAACCATCATCAAACATAGCCAACAAATCTAATGAAATTTCACTTGATATTATATCACTAAAATGGCCCTTATTTTGTATAATTAAGACCTGATTAATAAAATAATACTTTACCCTGAATATCCGACCAAAAAAGTAAAACAATAGATGATTTATGTAAAAAAAAATGTACTAAATCGACCAAGGTGAACATTTTAGTAAAAGTTTCGGAACTGATTTTTGTCGTCACCCAAAAACAAAAGTGAAAACGACATGATTTATCATGACAAAAAAACTGACTTGACCCTATAACGGTCAAACCTTGTGACCTTATAACCAGACCGCCCTGTAAATTGTGTACAATTTTTAATAAAATATTTTCTCACCAAAATGCGTGATTGAAATTATTTGTATTTTACGAGATGGAATGCATGCCTACCTGGAAGAAAAATATGAAGAAAAAAATGAAAAAATTGAATGAAGAATCGGTTTTAAATGCTTTGTAGGCGGGAATGTACCAGCACATTGAGCATGGCGAGTAGAGTACCAGCCACAAAATTGACAGTCCAAAATTTTTCGGTGCTGTACTGTCACTAGGGACGCCGCCCTCCTGTTTGCCCTCACTGATCCAAAACGACATATTACCCAGCACGTTTATGAAGAGACAGAGAACATAACTCATCCAGAGATAATACATATAGCGGACAGTTTTTTGAAAGTCGAGCGGAATTTCGAGCGAAATGTCGTGATAGAAACATGGTTTCACACAAAACCACGAGGGTAGGGGCGGCCAGTTGTTGGGCTGTTGCGTCGTCTGGCCACTCTAAACTCATTTTAATCTGTCTGTAATCACAAAAAGAAACTGCAAGTAAAAAATAACCCCAAAAGATTAAAAAACAAGGACATTAGAAGACATTTTTGGACTTCAGCCCTAGACTTAATTTAATAGAAAAATTGAAAAAAATACATGATTTCAAGAAAACTTGGATCCAGTTGGGTCAATTCCGCTCCATGCGACCTTATTCCGTACAAAATTATAATCATTGTAATCTAGAATAAAACCCCATATTAAACGTTTTTCAATTTCTATTTTATTCCGATTCAGCCGGTACCTATAATTACCTGCATTTGGCGCTCGCGTCGCTCCAGTTCTTTTTCCTTTTGCTCAAGCTCCTGTTGGCGCCGGAGGAGTTCGGCATGTCCTGGAAGATCTGTAATGGGATTTGGCTTGGCTGAAGGTGCCGGGGTTATTGGTACGGACGTCATTTGGCCGGTCACTTGCGATGGCGCCACACTAACTGATGCCGTAGCTGGTTCTGAATTAAAAAAATCAACCTTTTAGTACAGTTCTTACTCCCATTAGGGACCTTTTTGGTAATCTTATCTGAAAAACGGCATAATGGGGTCATTAAGTACATGATAACTTATCATTGATAAGTTAAAGACATTACAAGTGCAGGACTTCCTTAATCCCATTAGGGACGCTTTTTTCCGCCAAAACGGTGATTTCCCCATTAAGGCTAGATTTAATATAGTAGTTTTTTCATACGTTAAAACTTATAAGTTACGTTATATCAAGTATGAAGCCGAAATTTTCCCTTTTTCAGCAGTGTAAAGACGAATTTAGACGGTACGAAAAAATGTAACCCTAATGGTCAACGTTTTGATCGGAAAAGCGTCCCTAATGGGACTAAGGACTGTAATTTGCTTTCTTGAATCGTTGAACCATAAACTTATACAAAATGACAAGCGGTTTAGGTGAAAAGTGAGCCATTTTTGTCATATCTACAATAAGAGAAGGGACTGTAATTGCGGTTATTATTGAGATAAAAAATCTTACCAATTTCTTCGGCAAAGGGGTTGTCCTCATCAAGTGGTGCTTGTGAAGCCGCACGTTGCGCCTCGAGAACGGCCGGATCTGCAAAAGGGTTATCCATTCTAATAGTATTTGTCATTATTATTTGATCTACTATAGCTTTTATAAATTTATTTTCAATCCTATTTATCTACACTTTTTATAATCGTTAAATGTTACAAAATATATATTTTTATATATATATATCATGGGTATTCGGAAAGACGAAGTCATCATCGACGCCATCTTTAAAAAAATCAATCTCTTAGATTCATAAAAAATGATGGTCAATCACTTTGTTAAAAAATATATAAAAAATAGACACGGATGTAATTTTTACAAAGTACAATTGAACTAACGTCTAATGCTAAAACCATAAATTTCCCCCTAAAAGACACGATCAATAAATATTAAAAAAAACATTGTAAAGGCCAAGAAACTTTTAAACTCTACGCTTAACCCGGCACCGTATATGGGCCACAAGAAGCACAAAGGACACGAAAGACAAAAAAAGACCGGGAAAAAATTTCGAACTTGAAATTACATGATCCCCTATGACATGCGTGGTATACCTAGTTTATCAACAAAAAAACGCGATTCAGCTCATTAGAGGGCGCCAAGTGAGCAGAGCTTGTAACCTTAACATGACTTGGCGCCTTCCAATGGACTGAATCACGTAATTTTTAGACAAACTAGATACGACACACGGTAGAAGTTATACCAATTGTAGGTTGTACCAATTAATTCGATGCCAAATAATGTGATGCAAGTTAGTGTTCTTTTTACTGTTTTTTTACATGCTTTATGTGTACAATAAGTAAGCTTTGCGTAACTAGCCGCCCTGTATGCTCAATTCATTTAAAGGTCTGAATGGTTAAGTGGAAAATAAGTGACTGGAAGGCAAACGTGACCTTATTTTTTGTTTGTTTGGAGACCAAAACGATAAAGGCCGCTGTTGAAACTTTGAGAAATTGCAAATCTGAATTTCTGAATATTTGTAAAAATGTAAAAATCATTCTCGCGAAAATTTAGTGGTACCAAAGCTTTAAAAAGCTTCAATCATACAAATAGGGCTTTATCCGACTTTGCCCGATGAGAAGCGGTGTCCAATAAAAAAGCATGATTGAAATTAGATTCTCAATGTAATAAAACCGGCGTTATGACTTTAGTAATACAGTCCTTACTTCCAATACGGACGTTTTTGATTCCCTTATTGGGGTGAACTGACATAAGGTGTCACTTTTTTCACAAAAACCGTCCTATTGAAAGTAAGGTCTCTACTTTAGTAGAGAATATTAATATTTAAAGTCAAAACTCCTATTAAGAACACTTTTGACCCCAAAGGTTCCCAAATCATCGCAAATGACCGAGTAACTGATCCTCTTAGGACGCTCTTTTCGGACGGGTATTTTTTAAATTAAAACAATTGGCGTTAATATTATATCTTTAGCATTAATATTAATGGTCTTAATTGACCAGTATTTATGATAAAGCGGTACGTTCCGTAACTAAAACATTTCCTGCCATTTAAAACCACAGTGCAGCTAGTGTATTCGACAAATATTACAATCATTTTTTTTTGTTATTTGGTGGTTTAATTGCGCAGATACCAGTTTTGTTGTTTGTGCAGAGATTTAAAAAAATTGGCACGGTTTGAATTGACATAAAATACAAACGGAACAACGTCTAATATGAAGAAAGCAGATCACGAAGAAAGAAGATTTGACGAAAGTACCCTTTCTTCATAATCGCCTTTATTCGTAGTATAAGTTATTCAGTTTGTACGTTATGTCAATTAAAACCGTGCCAAAAATCAATCCGATAGATTTTTGTTTTTTGAAGAGTAGAAAAATTTGAGAGTTATCAGTAAAAGGGCAGAATGCGTGACTTAAATGCTAACAAACCGAAGTGAAATAGCTTAGACAACACTAAAAGAGTATAGCAGAAATCGTATCAAAAAAAATGTGCACTTAAAGGATGAATGTTGATAGTAACAAAAGGCTCAAGGTCAGCCAGACTACAGTATAAAATTGCTTTGATAGGCTCTCACTTGATGATTAGTGAGTCAATTTGAAAGAAAAATAATAATACAGTGGCGTACTCTAACTCGGAAAAACTGCTTTTTTGCCGTCCAGCGCAATTACGTTTATAGTAATAACTTAATACCGAATTATACACCACGTAATCCGTTATGTTAACACCATCAAACCTGAAAAACTTTTTAACATAATGGAATTTTGTTAACATAACGGGGTAGGGCGATTGCGTAAATAATTGTAAATCGAAGTTAATCAAATCCCAAAAAGTGTTAATATACAGGAATTTTGTTAACATAACGGGTGGTAACAAAAAAGGTTATGTAGTGTATTCTATGAGTCATATAATACACCACATAACCCGTTGTGTTACCACCCGTTATGTTAACAAGATTCCGGTATATTAACACTTTTTGTGATTTAAGCGTTTGGTTCGACTTACTGCTCCCGGCGATAAACTGGCAGAAATGGCAGAATTAACACAAGTTAGACTATGCCTAACTATACAGTCCCGCCATGCTGATTGGCCTTCCAATTTAAAATTTTGATAAATCAAGCTTGGCCTATAACAAAAAGCGGGACTATGACAGTACCGCTTTCATGAACGACGAAAACGTTTTTTGTGTTTTTTTCTTGGAGAAATGGGTAAGTCATGTATGAACTTTTATCTTATGATTCCTGTAGACAGGATCGGAGAGAATAAATGCAAGGGTTGGGTGAATTAGACTACTAACATATTTTACGGCTCATTTTCTGAGGGCCTCGATAATATTAAATTTTTGGACATCTTACCAAATAAAGCCCCGTATTTGGTTATTTTTTTTTTGTTGTTGTCCTGCTTTACTTATTGGAATGTATCCTAGAATAACTATCCTGAAATTTGGTGATATAAACTGTTTGGTGACCAACTTTGGTCCCAAGCGTGGTCACTTAACGGCACAGAGGGCATATATTGGACCTAAATCTGGGCACTTAGGAATCTAGGCGTATTTTAATGGGGGAAAATGTCATCTAAAACTCAAAACGGAATCCCCCTGTATTACAGAACGTTGTAGATATGATTTCAAGTCTTGTTAGTTTCACCATGGCACTTTTTTGGTTGTTTTTTTAAGTTCGAGGGGGAAAAATTCGACATTAAAATGTACATCATCTATAGCAGAAAGGCACAGTTTGAATTAGTATAAAGTACAAGCTGAAGAACTTCTAATGAGGGCGACAGAATATATGAAGAAAAGTAAATTTATCGACACCAAAATTTCGACAAGTTGCACTTTCTTCATATACGCATTTACTCAAATCGGAAATTATAGCGTTTATACTTTATACCAATTCAAATTTTGCCAGCAGAAGGAAAGAGCGCCTGTAGCTACACAGTATCTTCAATGGTCATCAGTAGCGGATTAACGTACTCAAAGCCCTCAAAGTCTTTTTGATTAATGCGATCGACGACCCCACTTTGATCTGGTGTAAGCTGGGCCGGTTCTTCGGTAAACTGGGTATCAAAATTATCCAGACCCATCTCATCCCGCACGTATGGTTTGTAGGGCTACAAAATGTTTGTTAAAAATAATCACGGAAAAGTACGAATAGTCAAAGCTGCGTTTTTCAAGTTACAGTCCTCCGTCCCTTAAGTTACGCGTTTTTTTTTCAGCTTGAATAACCATCCCCTAAGTGCGGCGTTTTTGGCGACTTGAGTGCGGCACTTAAGGGACGGAGGACTGTAATTCTATTTAAAATGAAGCTTCTTAATTGAATTTATTTTGTTGACTTTGGTCCTTTTTTAGCATACCCCAAGATTTACTTTTTTTGGAGCGAACATGCTGGAAAACCAAGAAATATATTAACAAACGGTTTTTTGGCATGGAACTGGAAAAGGTTGAGGCTAAATTTTTTGAAATTTTTTCCCAGTTCCATGCCAAAAACCGTTTGTCAATATCTTTCTTGGTTTTCCCAGCATGTTCGGTCCAAAAAAAGTAAATCTTGGGGTATGCAAAAAAGGGACCTTTGCTAAATTAAATAATTTACCGGATTTAATTGTTTTTCTTCGAGCAGCCTCCAGTCTATCGACCGAAAGAAGTCATGATTGACAATATCTTGGAATCCATTATCCCCCTCACAGCCAAGCCGATGTTCGGGATTTTTATTCAAAAATCCCTTCAACACCTTTGAAGCTCGAACAGATAATGAACGGGGGATGCGTATCACCCGTTCAAGAATAATTTGAAATAATAGCTCTTCGGTATTTTGATCAGGGTTGTCCGCGCCCATTGTCGGCCCTGTATCGAATGGCGACCGACCAGCCATCATTTCATACATGAGAACGCCTAGAAAATAAAGTTAGGCGCTAGGGGTTAAGTCAGGTCCTATCGAACACGACCTCATGAGTATAACGGTCACAATCTCAGACCTTATAATCAGACCCCTGTACAAATTTTAACAACGTGTCAAACTCCAAATTTGTATTTCGGCCAATATGATATGGTATGGATTTCTATAAGCTTCCCGTAACGCAATAGTGGAAAAAGTCTTGGTCACACGAAGTTTCCCATTGATTGGTCTAATAATTTCAAGCGTACTTTACCTAACGCCCACCAATCGACGGAAAAGGAGTATTCATCGCCGCGTAAAATCTCGGGCGCAATATAGTTAGGTGTTCCACAGAAGGTTGAGGTGACGTCGCCCTGTCGGGTCATGCCCTCCTTGCACATGCCGTAATCGGTCAGGCGAATGTGGCCCTCAGAGTCAAGCAAAACATTATCCAGTTTTAGGTCGCGATAAATTATTCCTATAGAATAAAATTGAAATTGCAAAAAAAAAATGAATCTAAAAAACTACCTATTAACCTCAAAAATATGTATTTAAAACAATAACATGATATAGCACCATATTATTTTAGCCCTTTTTATCGTTTCGTCCACACGGTGGCCTACCGCTACAAAATGAAATGATGACAATAAAAAACGATTTATTTTTCAAAAAACACGATTTCAAAATAGATTTAATTTCGAAAAACACGATTTCAAATAAGATTAAGTTTTCAAAAACATTTCTTCTAAGAAAAACCATTTTCCTTCAAAAATTTTGAATCATATGAGAGCAATTAAATTATTTTTTTAACTCTCTCACCTCGGTCGTGCAAAAAGTGCAGAGCTAGCGTAATTTCAGCCGAATAGAAACGAGCGTGCTCTTCGGGGAGTTTGCGCTGACGTTGCATATGAAACATCAAATCACCGCCGTTGATATATTCAATCACAAAGAACAATCTCTACTGGTTGGATTTTTATATTGAGGAGCTAGACACAACGGACAAGTGCTGTTAAGAAGTTTGTCAAGTTTTAAATGAAACCTCAAAGGTACATAATAGGGCCGTCAAAAAGTAATCACGGGGATATATAATTCAGTTTTCATGAAAAATTTAGTAGCTCAAATTAACTCACAATTGATGTTCGTTATAAGTTATAACTTATAACTTATAACCAACCCCTATTGTCACTTAATTTGAGCTACTAATTTTTCATGAAAACTAAAATGTATATCCCCGTGATTATAACGTATAAGGTCATGAATTACAAATTCCATTTTTACCTCCTGTTAGGCCAAAATGATGGCAATTGGATTTCAATTACCAAAGTCCCCCGAAACATATACCCCACCTAACCAGTTATCTTACTACATTTTGGACCAATATGTACCGAGGTTTCGAGTTATATTACCAAGCGCTCTACCCAATTATCTTTAAAAAAATAGGGTTACCTTACCACTTTATCGCTTATAAAGGTTGGTTAGGTGGTCTATGCTGTATTTGCAGTTCCTTATATAAGTCATAAAGACGGTTGAGCAAAAAAGTTGGTTTGACCTTATAAATTATAATTTTTTTTGGGACAAAATCGCAGTAAGGTTGACCCGCTATAACCAACTTTCGAACAGCAATGGGTAAAAAAACGCTCTTCCGATTAAAATCCAAAAATCGAAGCTGACTGAAAACAGGAATGGAGGCCGACGAGGAAGGGGTGATTTGAGGCTGTTTCAAAAACATGTTTTTCCGTCTGTACCCAGTCAATGTCTTCTTCGTCACATACTAACTCTTTTTTGATTACTTTCATTGCGTATAATCTCTGTGTTTGTTTGAGTCGAACAAGAAGTACCTAAACGGCTATTATTAATTTCGGATAGCTTTTTAGTTTTACAAGTGGTTATGAGGTCAAGTCTTAAAAAACATTTTGTAATAAGTTATTATTACAAAACTCGCGGCTACACTTTTATGGGTTAACCCCCTCCCCCCAAAAATAGGGCGAAATCATGTCTTTTTTCAGATGCTGCTAAGGTCTAATATTTTGCCGAAAACAATTTTTGGCGGTTNTGAAAAAAGACATGATTTCGCCCTATTTTTGGGGCAAGGGGGGTTAACCCATAAAAGTGTAGCCGTGAGTCTCAATAAAAATAATAACTTATTACGCAATGCCAGATCTAATAACGACTCACTGTACAGGGGGGCTTTTAAAAAAGTAGTACTTCTTGATTTACCTTTGCGTAACTACCGCGGCCAATGACCTTGATAAGATCAAAATCCGTAAATCCAAATCCTTTATTTATATGATGATTGCCTTCAATTTTGACGCCCGATTCAGCCGTGCCCGATTGATTAGATACATGGTGATTTTCGTGGATTTCATTCTCAGCTGGATAGTCGATTGTTGAGCATTCCTTTCAATATGGTTCAAACAATCTTCATTATTTTTTTTAATATCAATAAAAAACGTATTTTCTATAACTCTTAAGAAATCCCTTTCTGACAATAAACCGCCTTTTATTTGGCGAATATTAATTTTAAGCCAATATGTTCATAGTAGATGCGTAAAATTTAGGGCCTTTTTTATGCAAATAAGTATTTTTTACTTGCAAAAAAATGAAAGATTACGGCGCACTGCGTGGGCATTTTTAAAGAACATATAATCTACGCACTATATGAAATTTTTTTAGGAATTTTCCATATATTGCAACATTTTTGAGTACACTTATTTTATTTAAAAAATCGTATAAACACTTCTTATGCTATAAAGGGAGGTTTCAAAAGTGTATAAACCGTAGCTGATAATTTTGATTTGGATGAGGTTGAGGAGGTGATGGTTGAATTGGAATGTCATGCATTTTCTTGCCACGAAGTTTCCGTTTAAAATGACGTTTTAATTTATTCCATCTTTGAGCATTTCGTCTATAAATAGCCTAAAAAGATGAGTTTTACGTGACACGTTTATTTTATACGAAATATTTCATGAAAATGGACCACGAAAATGAGTCATGAGCGATCGTATTATGGGCCAATCATAGACATGGCCTCAACTACTGCGTGTGGTAACTATTTTATCAGGTCACAAAATAACGCGATTTAGTCACTAGAGGGCGCCAAGTCTTTTAGCCAGTATGTTAATGTTAATCGATTTGAAAAATTACAAGCCGATTGAATCGCGTTATTTTTGGTACTACCCAGAGCGAGAGTCGCCAGAATATAATCGTTTCCCATTTTCATAAAATAATTCTCTTATTATTCACCTTATTTTCTCCTTCACAAAGCTTGCCGGGCTCTGGTGGGCGGCCGCCAAAAGCATGGAGGTATATGGGTTCATCATGCCCCAAAATACACGTTAATCGGAGCATCTCTTCCAATTCCTAGGGTTCAAAAACACCCTCAATTTATGTAACATTTGTTTTATTTTTTCGCTTTTATCATGACATGTTTTAGAGTCAAGAAAATGGCCCTCTTTCAGAGTCGATATAGGCAATAGCCAATAGGCTGTACTGTTTTAGGGTTAGGGACCCAAAAAGCCAAATGGATTTATTCATATCGTTGGTCAGTGAAAATACACACAGATTCTATAAAACCAAAACGAACTATAGGGGGCCTTAGTTCAAGATCAAGCCCTAAAAACTGCCTTGGCCTCCGTGCAAAAAAGTGTAAAAATAATTTTATAGCAAAAAAAATATGCACAATATCTGATTTTCTTCTCTTAGACGCCGAAAGGTCAAGTTATTCCAAATATTCATTTTATTTAGGCGCAATTGTTTCAAAGGATCCTTCATTATTTTACTTCTAAAGTAGATAAATGATGCTGTAAAAGCGCCGGAATAAACTAAACAAATAAACATGAATTGTATTACAGGCCATTGATTATAAACTCACGGTGAAAATAATTCTTACGAAGTCAAATACCCTTTTTTACTATATATCTAAGAGGCATGTTCTTGTTTAAAAAGAGAAAAAAAATAAAATGTGTAGTAGGATGGGGCAAGTCATTTTTGAGGGCCTTAAAATTAAAAAAAGGAAATTTCATATCTGATAGAGCTAGATTCAGTGAACAAAAAAGTCAACAAAACCTTATAAGTTCAGCGGCCAAACATTTTGAGTCAAAATGTCTGGCCTTATTACCAAAAGGGGGTAGTCCAATTCTGGGCCACAAAGGCCTGTTCCGGATAAAATGAGACAAATGTCCAATTCCGGGACAACAAAAATAGAGACAATGAGTCAAAATCGCAGTCAACGCGCCAGTACAACGCCCCTACGCCCCAATGCCCCAACGCAAATTTACAACACTGATTGGACTACCCCTGTATATACGACACTAATGTTTAAGCTCACCTCGTCCGACGCAAGTATAATAGGGTCATTTTCATCGTCAATATATTTTAGCACTAGTGGCGTATTTGGCGTAACATCGCACATGGCTTCGACCTTCTCCAAAAACGAGGCATAATTCATGGTGGAGTCCACGTGGAATGCATATTGATCACTATTATAGTAAAGCTTTACACGAGCATGAAGAACAGACGGGCCCGCCATCGCTTGTGCCGTCATTCGGCCCCCGGAAAATTACTTGCGCGACAATTCAATTGTTTCAATACACTGAAAACATTTTCAATAAGTTGACGATTCGAATTTAAGCCTAATTTCTTCATGTACAAAAAAAATTGAAAAAAAAAAATTTTAGAAAACTTTGGTTTTTAACCAAAAAATTTTTTCATACCCCTTTTTAACCAAAAAATTCATTTGTGTTACCAATTTTAAAACACATCTTTAACACTTTTGAGCAAAAAATCTGACTTGACCTAATACCCAAAAAATTTTATAACATGTTTTTGCACCCCCTTCGACGAAAAATCTGACTTGACCACAATATAAACCACAAATTTTCTATTACTTTTAACCAAAACAATGACCTTATATCACTGTCATTTTGTTTACCGATAGGATTTTTGCTATTGTTGCGAAAATGCGAAAGTTGGTTCTATTTCGTAGGTTGGGATTGTCCTTTGATGCAAAAATACCAAAAATCTCCCAGTACACTGCAAAACCGTTTTAAATTTGCATGTTACATGTTACATGTACCATACATCGTGTATTTAATACACTGTATTAGCTATCTTAATTACATGATAGATCACACAATTTATTATAAAATTGTCGAATAATAGCTTTATTGGGTAGAAGCAATTAAAATTTAACATCAAGGATGATCAACGACCCTAGTATCAAAATAAAAATGTCGTCATATAAATGACTCCAGTACCACTAGCTTGATTTCTAGATGAACAACTTTACAAATAAAAGGGAATATATAGGATGATTAATATCTTCTAAAAATTAATTAAATTATAAGGTTCTCGCCATTTAAATTCAAACATTTTTTTTTTCAATAAAAAATTGACGGTATAGTTGACGCTGATTGTGTGACAAATCATTAATCTCTCTTATCGGCCAACTCAACCCAATTGTTTTTAACACTACACAAAAGCTGTTTGAATTTAAATAGCGAGAACCTTAGATATTTTCGTGTTTTCCGACTAACGTCCATCGCAACGCAAGCCATAAATTGTTCCGATTTTTAACAGTATTTGAGGCTTTACAGGTGTGTAACCCATNCTGTATTAGCTATCTTAATTACATGATAGATCACACAATTTATTATAAAATTGTCGAATAATAGCTTTATTGGGTAGAAGCAATTAAAATTTAACATCAAGGATGATCAACGACCCTAGTATCAAAATAAAAATGTCGTCATATAAATGACTCCAGTACCACTAGCTTGATTTCTAGATGAACAACTTTACAAATAAAAGGGAATATATAGGATGATTAATATCTTCTAAAAATTAATTAAATTATAAGGTTCTCGCCATTTAAATTCAAACATTTTTTTTTTTTCAATAAAAAATTGACGGTATAGTTGACGCTGATTGTGTGACAAATCATTAATCTCTCTTATCGGCCAATTCAACCCAATTGTATTTACCACTACACAAAAGCTGTTTGAATTTAAATAGCGAGAACCTTAGATATTTTCGTGTTTTCCGACTAACGTCCATCGCAACGCAAGCCATAAATTGTTCCGATTTTTAACAGTATTTGAGGCTTTACAGGTGTGTAACCCATATCGTAACGAGTTTTGGTCACGAGAACGATTAATTCTTGGTAACGTTTTTTTGCTGAACTTTTCAGACTGAATTTCCAAGCTCAATTTTCATGTTGAATTTCACGCTGAAGTTTTCAGGAAAAAATACGGGACATTAAAGATCAGGAAAACGTACTACTCGAGAAATTCTAGAGGTCGTTTAAAAATTGCAATGTAATATACATACAAAATATGATATTATTAATATCTATTACATATGTATATATTATATACTATATAATAACTTGATATTACATATTTGTAATATATTTCAATTAAATTATTTGCTATGAACATTTTTACATTATTTTAAATTTATTTACAAAGAATAATAGACTATTATTAATAATAGTCTATTATTAATAGTATTTTTTAATACATTGCAATTTTCACATGACCCATTTAGATTTTCTCGACAAGTAAGTTTTCATGAATCATGATCTTTAATGCCCCGTAATTTTTCCTTAAAAAATCAGCGTGAAATTCATCAGGAAAATTCAACTGACTTCTGAAAAGTTCATCAAAAAAAACGTTACCATATACAAATGTATATATTATTATTATACTTATAATAGAATTTTTTTATGGAGCTGTAAGCACCGAAATAAACAAACAAACAAATATTTTATCATATTCAAACGATTATAAATTTTTGTAGAACAAGAATTTCTCTGAACACCGGAGTCCGGACATTTTTTTTCTCTGAATTAGTTTTTTGTTTTTCGTTTTTTTGTTTTTTTTTCTCTGTTGAAAGTATTCTAGATCTGAAGTTTTAATTTCCCTAAAGTAAAAATAATAATCAGTGAAAAAAAAAGAAAACAATTCAGACGCACCAATCGCTGACGCGCTATTCAACATTGTTTCAACTGTTGTAAACAACGCTCAAATAAACCAGCCAATCAGCGTCTGTTGATTTAGAATAATGCGTATAAAATAGTTTTTTTTTGTTTTATACGACTAGATTTTGGTCAGTTATTTTTTGAGGAATGAATTTTGACTGAGTCAGTCTTTTAATTGTTAGTTTAAGTTATTGTTTGAGAGACTCCGGTGATGTCTTTTTTTATTGATTTCTTTGGCACAGTGTGATTAGGATGATTCATTGAAACTCAAAAAAAGTTTTAACTAATTCGTAAATGTTTTCTCCACCAGGTGCGTCGTTATTTTTCATAACCAAATTTAAAAAAAAAAGCGAAAGATAACGGCGCAGTTCTTCACGCATAAAGATATGTGTTTCGGGAAAACAAAAAAAGTGAAAGATAACGGGACCATCGGGAAAGATAACGGCGCGCACCTGCTAGCCCGAAAAATAGGGAAAAATACAAATTATAAGTTTGAGCGTAAGAACTGTATTCATTACGAAAAAAGTCAAAAAAACATGATAAAGTAAAATTTTACAATTGAAAAAAAATATTAGTGATTGGCAAATGTGCCACACTGCGCGGTCTACGTTTAACTTATATTTTTTTGAAGGAGAATAGTCCTTTCTTTTTACAGTAAATAAACCAGCCAATCAGCGTCTGTTGATTTTATATCTGTATAATTTTTTTCGGTCAATTTTTATGGTATTTTTTGTATAATAAGGTTCGACTGAATCAGTCCTATAATTGTCAGTTTAAACTCTTGTATGAGAGACTCTAATGATGTCTTTTTGATGTATTTCTATGGCACAGTGTGATTAGTGATTGTATGATTCATTAAAACTCAGTTTGAATTCTCACATAAATGACTTGGTTTAATAAATTGAAAAAAAGAAACAGTCGCTAGTTTGGGCAATTCAGGTCACCTTTGGAGAGCTCAAAATTACGCAGGAATAAACCGAAATTAACTGTTGTTCGCCACACCAGCACACTATGTCACATAGATGTATACTATGTAACATAGTCTATGTTACTATGAAGTACGTATTTTGTTTTATTGGTAGTTTTTTTAACTCTCAGGGGGAAGGAGTTTTTGAGAACCCGTAGGGGTAAGTTGCGTGTAAATAAACACGCAGTTGAAAATCACAATAAACCATCTCTAGATTTACCTGAAAAGCCGTACAGAAGCATAACAAATCATTTGCAATGCATATAAACAAAAAACTGTTCTCTCATATCTAATCTCCAGAGTCTATGGAATTAATTTGAAGGACTTCATCATGTCAAAATGCTCTCATTTAAGTCTTATAATATGACTCTTATTTATGTTTTTCGTCATTATTATAATTTGGCTAAATTTATAAATATTTTTCTATCAGAAATTGAACATATTAAGAACATATTAGATAATTTGACTTTATTTACTGCGATATCACTGGTTCATTGTCTTAGTCTAATCAACGCTGTTATCATTTTTCAATAATAACTGCTTTGCGCCGCTTTACTCAAATTGAACGTGATTTTTTATCAAGAATCGAATANAAATCAAGGTTACCATGATGTTCAGTGATGTTGGAAACCCCCCTGAGCCAAGTTTCAGCGAAATCTAAGAAACCGGAAATTTTGACCGGTTTTTATTCAACCTTCCGGTTTACAAAAATTATCGGCGATACCGTCAATCGAAGTATCTCGAAAAGTTGAGGGGGGTCAGCAATACCCGTTTTGCCCTACGGGGCCTCCATATGCCTTAAAATGACGAAAAAACACTTTGCGTGTCTATTTACACGCACTTCCCCCTGGGAGTTAATAGACCTAAATGTCCAATTTACCATTATGTATTAATCTTGAGGCGATTTTCGTGAGCTAAGGGCCTTAGGGTGTTACGGTAACACTGTTACCCAAAAAAGAGAAAATTAAGATTTTTCAAAATGTGACAGAAAGTACCCCTTTTCAAACTTTGTTCAACTTTCTCATATACCTTGTTGTCAAAAAACCTGGTAAAATACAACCCTACCCAGTTATCTCAACAACTTTGGGTTATCTTAACACTTTTCAGACAGCAACGTATTGCGCGGTCCAATTATCTTAACACTTTTTGAGCAAAATAGTTGTCAAGATAACTGGTTGGGTTGTGTATTAGATTTTCTTTAATCACTAATACAGAAGAATTTGTAGTTTTTTATCCAAATGAAATTGAAAGGGGTAAATTTAAATTTTAGCATTTTTTTTTTAGCATTTTATGAACAAATGACGGGCCAGATATATAATTGCTAACTTATAACATAAACAACGTGGAACTTTATTTTTTCACAAATAGACAGATAAATTCACAAGAAATATTTACAAATGAAGCACTTGAATTAAACTTTAGCTTGGAAAGTTCCTTTTGGCGTCCTCACTACAACATTAACGTCCTTATACGAAGTTATCGATGATCTATTTAATATAGCATCGGCATATCCAGTGTCGTTTGTTTCGTAGAAGCATTTGGCTTTTTCTTGACGAGTGTCCCAAAAGAAAAATTGTGCTAAAAATGGATACAGATTATTTTGGGCCAAATTATTTTGTGCCAAAAAGGGGTCAAATTTTAACTTTTTCGACCATTTATTCGGAATAAGTGATAAAAATCCTTTCGAACAAGGGGTCTCCCGGCCCCGTAGGACAATTTTGTAATTTGACCCTTTTTTGGCCCAAAAAGGGGTCAAATTTCATTTTTTGGAATTTTTCGAACTTTTATTCGGAATGAGTGATAAAAATCCTTTCGAACAAGGGGTCTCCCATCCCCATAAAACGATTTTGTTATTTGACCTTTTTTGGCCCAAAAAGGGGTCAAATTTCAATTTTTCGAATTTTCCGACTTTATATTCGGAATGAGTGATAAAAATCCTTTCGAACAAGGGGTCTCACGTCCCCGTACGATTATTTTTCAGATTATATTTTTAAGGAAATTTCTAGAAAAACTTACGTAACACCGGGTACTCTAGCCAGTCAAAGATAACATTGAATGATGTCGATTCTTTGGTGTCCGTTATCGTAGTGTTGTCTTTCTGGTGAAAGAGGACTTCTGTTGAATTTTCATGCCTGAAAACATCGAATATCCAACTGTTCCAGCTTGATATGTGTGCCCTTTTTCCTTGCATTCTAGAAAGTATCGTCCATCCGTTGTCGTCGAATTCGTTTGCGTGTACTGTAAGCTTCACCGAAAAACCATAATGTATTCGACCCTTTCTCTTACCAATTGGGTATTCCCATGCGTCGATGATTTCCCTTTGGAAACCGACACATGTAGGAACAGCGCAATGCGCTGGCAATTTTTTTCCATTCAAATATTCATCCAGGCAGGTTTCCGGCGAAGTTGTGCTTAGTTCTGTTGTAGTTAT
>SCLG01000151.1:399045-423520 GCA_004367875.1 Oikopleura albicans
AAAAAACGATGGTTAATAATCAATAGCAGTAGTCGAGTGGTTTACACGCTCGCCTGGCACGCGAGAGGTCTGAGGTTCAAGTCCCGGTTGGGGCACTCTTTTTTGCTTGTTTTCTGTCTTTTTCTGTCCATTTTTTTTTGCTAAGGGTTGACTTTCACGGCTAATATCATGATTTGTTGTTGTTTTTTTGGTAATTTCGCAAAATTTTGTGCGTTTTTTGCGTAAAGGGGGATGGTTATAAGCTCAAGGTCTAAAAAACTGACTTGACCTTATAACCAACCAGGATTTTTTTAAGACCTTAGTGCTACGAAAAAGTTCAAAAAGACATGATTTTATAGAAAAAAGTGTAAAAAGACATAGAAAAAAATGTCCCAGCGAGGAAGGGGAGGTAGGATGTCCACGGTCAAAAACGAAAGTCGTCGTCAGGACCCCAAATTTTGACAGGAGATGCATTTTCAATCAAGAAAAAAAAAATCGTAATTATGAATCTTAAATTATGAACAACTTTCGTAAAAGTCGAATTTTTTTTCCTAACCCTCGTACGGTAGCTTGGGAAAAATAAGAGCGTTTTGAACTTGAAAAATAGTATTTTTGCGAGGTCTTGGCTCGCTTACTTTTTCCTATAACCTCCAAATTTGATGATATTTTGGAATTCGGTGTATTTTTGGATGGAGAATCCGATTTTGTTTTGCAGTTTTTTCGGCAAACTGGTTTTACCGGTATTTATCGGTAATAGGCAATCTAGTAATAGAAAATACCGGTTTTAAACTGTTGTAGGGGTATTTTGCGCAGAAAAACACGAAAATGATTTCCATTTTTGTATTTGACCAATTTTTGACCGATAATTATCGGTTTTGAGAAAAATAAGCGTCAAAATTATCTTTTTTTTAGACCGGCGCCAAAATTACTTTTTTTGAAACGAACATGTCGGGAAGACCAAGACAGGTATTGACAAACGGTTTTTGGCATGGAATTAGATAATGTTGAGGGTAAAATTTTTGAAATTTTTTTCGACCGGAACCAAAACCGGAAGTACCGGTAATTACCCGTTAAAACACAAAAATGGCCAAATCTCGAGAAAAATTCGATATTTTTTTTAACTCCCAGGGGGAAGTGCGTGTAAATAGACACGCAACTTGTTTTTTCGTCGATTTAAGGCATATGGAGGAATCGTTACGGTATCGTAACTATAACGTAAAATGTGATTTGTGAATTCTGACAAATCGGTAAAAATTTTTAGATACGCTTATCAGAACAAGCTCGTTGAGAGCTTTCGTTTAAAAAAAAATTCTGGGGGTTTTGGATTTAACGATTTTTATGTCCATTTTAAGTCTGATTTTGGCCTTTTTTGGGGGTAACTATACCGTAAAACGTGATTTGCGACTGCTGACATGACGGTCTGACTTTCTAGTTACGTTCATCTGAACCACTTGGCTCAGAGCTTTTATTGAAAACAAAAAAAATCGGGGGGTTTTGGATTTAACGAATTTTATGTTCATTTTATGTCTCATTTAGGCCATTTTCGACAGTAACTATACCGTAAAACGTAATTTACGAATTCTCACATACCGGTTTGAATTTCTGGTATATGACTTTGGAGATTTTTATGTTTGAGTTATGTTTCAGAGAACAACACATAGTTAGATTTCTGTCGTTTGATCTCAAAAATCTCTGCTCACTAATTTTGCGAATGGTTTCAAAATCGAAAATTATGATTCTTTGAAAATCTTCCTATAATGCCTACAGGACTTTGGAGAATCAAATGATGAAATATGGGCGTATTATTTGGTACACCCCCTGTGCACTTATTTGGACACTTCGTCAGCCAAAAATTGTCCAAATAACTGCAAATTGTCCAAATAAGTGCACAGTGTGTAGGCGTTTTTGCTGGAAAACTTGAAAATTTTTTGTCCAAATAAGTGCACGATCGGGGCGAAATCTAGAGATTCCAAAATTTNAGGAGATGCATTTTCAATCAAGAAAAAAAATCGTAATTATGAATCTTAAATTATGAACAACTTTCGTAAAAGTCGATTTTTTTCCTAACCCTCGTACGGTAGCTTGGGAAAAATAAGAGCGTTTTGAACTTGAAAAAATAGTATTTTTGCGAGGTCTGGGCTCGCTAACTTTTTCCTATAACCTCCAAATTTGATGATATTTTGGGATCCGGTGTATTTTTGGATGTAGAATCCGATTTTTTTTTTGCAGTTTTTTCGGCAAACTGGTTTTACCGGTATTTATCGGTAATAGGCAATCCAGTAATAGAAAATACCGGTTTTAAACTGTTGTAGGGGTATTTTGCGCTGAAAAACACAAAAATGATTTCCATTTTTATATTTGACAAATTTTTGACCAATAATTTTATCGGTTTTGGGAAAAATAAGCGTCAAAATTATCTTTGTTTTAGACCGGCGCAAAAATTACTTTTATTGAAACGAACATACTGGGAAGACCAAGACAGGTATTGACAAACGGTTTTTGGCATGGAATTAGATAATGTTGAGGGTAAAATTTTGAAAAAAATTTTTCGACCGGAACCAAAACCGGAAGTACCGGTTATTACCGGTTAAAACACAAAAATGGCCAAATTTCGAGTAAAATTCGATATTTTTTTAACACCCAGGGGGAAGTGCGTGTAAATAGACACGCAACTTGTTTTTTCGTCGATTTAAGGCATATGGAGGCTCCGTAGGGCAGAACGGGTATTGGTGACCCCCCTCAACGTTTCGAGAAAATTCGATTGACGGTGTTTTTTTTCGCAGGTTGGAAATTTCAAACAACTCTCTAGGGGGCCCTGGTGGCCTAAATTAATTTATGAATAGTCAGATAGACGTAATCTGACGAGTTCTACAAATTTGCTTCGCCAGTTTTTTGAATTATTGCGAATTATTGTGAATTTTTGAAGTGCCTGTTTATTTACACACATTTTCCCCCTACGGGTTCCCAAAAACTTCTTCCCCTGAGAGTTAAAATTAGGGTCATAGATTCAGAATTTTATTACTAAATTTTTTGTTGTAATGAAAAGTTATTGAAAGGTTTAAGAGGGTCAAATTACAAAATAATCCTATGGAGACGGGAGACCCTTTGTTCTAAAGCAATTTTATCACTGATTCCGAAAATGAAGTCGGAAAATCAGAAAATTTGAACTTTAACCCTTTCTTGGCCCAAAAAAGGGTCAAATTACAAAATCATCAGACGAAGACGGGAGACCCGTTATTCGAAAGATTTTTTTATCACTGATTGCGAAACACGGTGATGAGTATGCGCGTGTTACCAATCCCATGACAGAGCAGCCCCGCGGGTTGAGTATACGGGTGTACTTAGTCCAATGGTAGAGAAGCCCCGCGAAGTTATTGGACAAAAAAATTGAAGAAAGGTGCCTTCGCGTTCGCAGAGGGCGTCAAACTGACAGTCCCTGAAAAGCTTCGCGGGGCTGCTCTGTAACAGGACTGATTACACGCGTAGCCTCAGCCCCGCTTCAAAAGGCTACTCTGTCATGAGACTAATTACACGCATATAATCAGCCCCGCTTTTGAGGGCTGCTCTGTCATGGGACTAGTTACACGCGCATACTCATCACTGCGTTTCGGAATCAGTGATAAAAATCCTTTCGAATAATAGGTCTCCCGTCTCCGTCTGACGATTTTGTAATTTGACCCTTTTTGGTCGAAGAAGGGGTCAGATTTCAACTTTTCCAATTTTTCGACTTCATGTTTGGAATAAGTGATAAAAATCCTTTCGAATAAGGGGTCAACCGTCCCCATAGGACAATTTTGTAGTTTTACCCCTTTTTATTGGTTATTTGACCCCCTTAAAACCTTTCAATGACTTTTTCACTGAAACAAAAAAGTTCGTCATAAAATTCTGCATCTATGACTCTAATTTAAAAAAAAGTTATCGAATTTCTTTCGAGATATGGCCATTTTTGTGGTCATTTTAAGCGTTACTTCCGCTTTGAGTTTTTGTCGAGAAAATTTTCAAAAATTTTACCCCTAACATTATCTTAATCTATGCCAAAAACCGTTTGTCAATACCTGTGTTGGCTTTCCCGGTATGTTCGTTCCAAAAAAAGTAATTTTTGTGCCGATCTAAAAAAACCGATAATTATATCCAATAATTATCCGTCAAAAAGCATTTGAATCAAATAATGTTTATAAAATTCGTATTTTTCACCTAAAAATACGTCTACAAGCCTTTAAAACCGATAATTACTACCAATTTTTCTCAAAACCTAATTATCGGTCAAAAATTAGTCAAACACAAAAAATGGACATCTTTTTCGTGTTTTTCAGCGCAAAATACGCCTACAACATTTTAAAACCGGTATTTTCAATTACTAAATTACCTATTACCGATAAATACCGGTAAAACCAGTTTGCCTGCAAAATTGCTAAAAAAATCTGATTCTCCGTCCAAAAATATCGGACCACAAAATTTCATTAATTTTGGAGGTTGTAGGAAAAAGTTAGCGACTCCAGACCTCGCACCGTGGACGGCCCCCGGGAAGGTCTTCATAAAAAAAAACGAAAAAAGACATGATTTTAAAGATTTTTTCCCAAAAAGCATGATACTCAAAAAAACTAACATGACCTTAGTGCGTGAAAAAATTGACTTGACCTTGGTGCAAAAAACTGACTTGACCTTATAACGGCACAAATGGCTGACCTTATAACCAACCCCCGTTCCCTGTAGGTTCAAACAACTATGGAGCGCCTTATAGTCGGCGAAATTAACTTTCAGATTATCATTTCAATTAAAGCTTGAAAATAAATTTTTTTTTTGGAAAATTTTCCATCACCTTTTTCTTCTCAAAAATTTGTTTCGGCGACTTTTGACATCTGTTTTTTCATCAACTTCTAAGGTCATGATTGTCGCGTATTTCCTCATTTTTTGCGTTTTTCTTGAATATTTTTTTTTATCAGACATTTTTCAAAAATCGGAGAAAACAGTTTTGTGCGCCTTGTTAAAGCACCGATTTTAAAAATTGCAAAATAACTGCGCAAGTTAGCAAAAAAGAGTGTGTAGGCAAGAAAGAATGGCAACAAAACTGCATATACAAGAGTTGCCGGTGTTTTTCAACTACGCCGTGTTTAGGCGGGTATTGTAAATGATAACATTTTGCGCAAGAATTAAGAAATATTATAGAAATATGATCAATAATTTCATGTCGGTGAAATAAGTCCGTCAAATAGTTCGCTTAGTCATAAAAAGAAATCTAAACAATTATAACAAATAAAACAACTATGAATTTGAAAGAATAATGGGAAAAAGTCTACCCCAACCGAGACTCGAACCCAAGATCTCTCGTGTGTCAGGCGAGCGCGTGAACCACTCGACTACTGCTATTGATTATTTACTATCGTTTTTTCAATCTATAAAGACGTAGTCTTGATATGTCTATAACCAGAACATTTTTCATGACTTTCAAAAAAAAAAAATTAAAAATCCTTAATTTGACATCCAAANTAAATTATTTTGAAAATTTTCTCTTTATTTCTCAAAAATAAATGTCGTATAGCAATATTAAAACTTTTTCAATGGTCCATTGAGTAAAAAAGTAAAAAATAGTAAGAAATAACAGTCATAGAAAAGAGTCACGTGTTATAGGAGATCAAGTTTTTATATAAAATGCCTATTTTTGCTTAACCGTCCACTTCGTTTTTTCAAATTTTCCCAAAAAAATCGCCTACGCACTACCGGCTTAACCGTCCGGAACCGGCTTAACCATCCCGTTTTGAAAAAATTTTAGTGGACGGTTAAGTACATAACCTGTGTACTTAGCATAGTTTTGGCGACCACAAAATTGGTGGATCCAAGTGATAAATATTAATATGACTAAACAAATGTAAATTTAGTAATTCCAGTTTTCAAAGATTGTAAAAAATCTCACAAAGATAATACACCCCCTGCGCTGTTATCTTGCAACTATCGCATGAAAAAATCCGCAAGATAACGGAGCGAACGGGGATACCGACAAGATAAGAGCGCAGTGCTTAAAGATAAGGATTCCTGGGAAATTGGCCGAAAAAATCTGCAAAATAACGAAGCCAACGGGAAAATCTGCTAGATAACGGGTGACAAGATAACAGCGCAGGGGGTGTAAGAATAACATCGTGGACTATAAATCATAATATGCGGCATAGATGCGGTATGATACGCTCCAATAAACAGCATTTTTTAATTATTAAATATTATAGAAATGTCTATTCTCATACTGTACATGTGTTTTGTACATGGTTTATGAACTATGCTATTAAAAGCATCTGTCAAAATACACACAGTATGAATTTCATACTTTTATACCATAGTATATTCGAAATTGTGCATAACCTAATTTTTTTCGTTCTTACATCATAATCTATGCGTTATAAACGAAATTTTTAGGCTACCTTAACCACAGTATACTTCGAGTAACTAAATTTTGAAAACCATGAAACTCTTGGCAGCTTTTATCTTTCCTTATGCGGCAATGGCCGACGCAACAACTTCACGATCTCTACAAAATGCAGAAGAAATGTTGGATGAGAAAAATTTCGCTGAAACATTTCAAGTGGAGGTTTTGCGCAATCGTCGTTCACCACTCAATTCAACACCCATTTCCATGAAACAACTTTTGCGTCTCCTTGAAAAGGCCAAAAACGCTTCCGCAAGGCGTCGCGCCGCGATGTCAACTTTCAAGCGGATGCTGCGCCTGACAAATACCTATGAAAACACATAATAGAATTTCTGCAGCGATTAGTTTAAAATAAATAGTAACGAAATAAAATTATCTTTATCTATCATTTGAAGTTGTTTTATATGCCACGTGGGACCCTTGGGAGTTAAGATGATCAGTTTTCGAGCAAAATATTTAAAAAGGCGAAACGAAGACGGTTTTGTTTTTCTGAACTGTAAATACCACTTTTTTTAGTATAGATCCCTCAAAATATCGGTTTCGACCGGTTCTAGACGAATTAGGGCTCAAAGATTCCGAATCCGAAATTATTTTTTCGGACCGACTGATGATTGTCCAGTCAATCTTGTTTTAAGGAGTGGAAACACCCTACCAATAACATCATCTTAAGTTTTCAAGCACATTGATATCCAGTAATTTGTGTATAAAATCTATAAGCGGTATTTTCAAGTTCAGATATATGGATAACGTGCAAAAAATCTAGAAAAATATTAAATTACTAATTTTCAATATATGCTTTTTCATATGAAAAACCGGTATCGACCTGTTAATTGTCGGTAGGTTTGTGAAATCAATATCATAGTCGATATTTTTAGTCGTCATTCATAGTCGTTATATTTTCTATATACCCATGGACTGGTAAGACCCGATAATATTGACTTTTTTCTACTAAAAAACGAGATTTACCGGACCTCGAAACGCGATGTACGACCTCTAATAAGGGGAGACACGAAGTATCAGGGATTTTTTATGTTCCTCAAATTCCCTACTATTAGTGGTCCAGGGCTCTTATCAAATACGTTAACAAACAAACTAATCCTTCAAAAATATACGAATATGTATATTCGAAGAACTTTTTACAAACTGACTTTCTTTTCAACAGTCATGCACATCTGGGATAGCTAGCTACCCGATTTGCTCTAGCGCGCCAAACAATGAACGGATTTTTTTTATTATTATTTTATTTTGAAGCCCTGTTCTTCTTGTCTTACTGGGGTGATTTTTGAAATTAACCCTCGTCCTCCACGGACCCAGACGTAAAAAACAATTTTCTAAAAAAAATATTTTTCTCCCATATAAAAACGTAAAATTTTTTTGATTTCAAATCCGTTGTTCGTTTTTTATTATAACAAACCGTTCTCTTTTTATTTAGAAATAAAGTGAAAATGGGTAGCTAGCTACTCAATATGCGCATCACTGTTAATACACCCGGTGCGCAGTTATCGGGCGTCCAGTTATCGGGCGGGTTTGTGTCCAGTTATCGGGCACCCTGCGCTGGTATCGGGCACCCTGCGCATTGCTCTTGAATATATATGTGTATAAATGACCGCATTTCGCGCTCGTGCTGTTATCGGGCGGTGTTTTTTGCATATTTTTACCTTATTCCGCTTCCGCCCTGAGCAGTTATCGGGCGCCCGATTAAGGATTTTTTGTCGCGAAACCCGCCCGATAACTGCGCACCCGGTGTATAACTTTCAATGATAAATAAAACAATTTATATTCGTCACAATTTATTCCTTCCGATATGTTCACAGAAAGTAAAAAATATGTTTAAAGGTTAAATAACCGTTGACGAATTTCTATTTTGTGGGTTTGTAGGTATTTGTCACGCGCATCATCCGTTGGAACGTTGCTATCGCGGCGCGACGTCTTGCGGAAGCGTTTTTGGCGTTTTCAAAGAGACGCATGAGTTGCTTCATGGAAATGGGTTTTGAATTGAGGGTCCCACGACGATTGCGCGAAAGTTCGGGTTCGAATTTTTCGACAAAATTTTTCTCATCGAACATTTCTTCTGCATTTTGTAGAGCCCGTGAAGTGGTTGCGTCGGCCATTGTGGCATACGGAAAGATAAAAGCGGCTAAAAGTTTCATGATTTTCAAGGTTGAAAAACAAATATAGTTACTCGAAGTATACTGTGGTTTAGGTAGCCTAAAATTTGGTTTATATAGCCTGTCAGTCATAGATTATGATGTAAGAAAAAAAAAATTAGATTATGAACAATTTCGAATATACTATGGTATGAAAGTATGAAATTCATACGGTACATGTATTTTGGCAGATGTTGATTTTAACCATGTACATAAACCATGTACAAAATCCATGTACAGTATGATGTATACATGATGTACAGTATGACTTTCATACTTTGAAATAAAGCTCGCTATGTGAAGCAAAACTTCAATTCATATTAATGATATTATCAGGTTAACAGTTTAGGTTAACAGTTTAAAGGTTAGCAGTTTTATCAGGTACAAGTTCTTCTTCTTATGCCACACTAAATCATACAATCTACAGCAGGGCTCGGCAAAAGTTACTTTTCCTCAAAAGTCCTTTCGAATTGCCGAGGAAAGTTGAGGAAAGTTTTTTTTTGGACACATACAACAGTTGAGGAAAGTTGAGGTTTTTTAAGGAGGGGTCCGGCATGACCATTTTTATTAATTTCAATTTTGGTCGGAATTTTGAAAGCTCGAAATTTCTAGTAGCCAAATCAACTTGATAATGCTTTATAACATAATTTTCACTTGAGGGTGAAATATCCGTAATTTAGAGTTCAAAAATAATGACGTAAGTTGCAACTACAAAAATGTCCGATAACCGATTTCTGACCGAAAAAAATTAATTTGTAATTGCAAATTAATTCGTAATTTTCAACTCCACAATTTTGATCATACTACCTGTTACATTAATGGGAGACTGTTTTAACGCGACGATATTGCTTTAAAATTACAGTCAAATATAACTACAGTCAAAAATGATATTGTTAAAGAGCCTTAAACAAGTTACTAATTTTTATTTAGCGTACGTTTAAATACAGTTTTAGTAGCGCTAGAACAAAAGTAGCAAAAATGAATACATTAAGTTATTTAAAGTACTTTTGATACAGTATAAGTATGTAAAAAATAATATACAGGGGGTTGGTTATAAGGTCAAGGTATAAAAAACTGACGTGACCTTAACTTAAAAAAACTTAAAAAAAAACTGACTTGACCTTCATCTAAAAAAAAAAGTAAAAAGACATGATTTTAAAGATTTTTTCCGAAAAGCATGCTACTCAAAAAATTGACGTAACTTTAGTGCAAAAAAACTGACTTGACCTTATAACGGCACAAATGGCTGACCTTATAACCAACTCCCTTGTAGTTTAAGTCTATTACTATTAAATAAAAACACATAGATATGATGTCTATTCCCACTGAATAATATTAATGATTTAATGAAAATACTTGATGATTTTAAACTTGTTTATTATCATTTTCTGGGAAAATTTTTCTCATGATATTCTCTAGTGGCCATTATGAAACAAAGTACGTGAAACAATGTGTTTGACTGATACTACCTTAACGCGACATCCATATATCAGTTACTTAGTTGTTCATAAAATTATATGTTTGTAGTAGACAAAATAGTCCAGTAAATTACCTGCAAATGATTAAATATTATAAAAGCCTGCAAAATGATTAAATATTGCGATTCTAGCCGCATACGAAATTTTTTTTTTCTAAAAAAAATCAAGTATTTTTTTTTTCATTAAAATGAACTGTTTTAGAACTCTCTCGAGTATTTCCCTAAAAACTTTCCAATGCGAGTCTATGGGATTTTTTATTGGCATACATAACGGTTAATCTTTGTTTGCCATAATCAAATTGGTACATTATATAGATCATAACTTATCATCTTTTAAAATTTCCTATATGGTTTTATGGTAATTTTTCCTAAATACCTCATAACCACCTCTGTAAATGCAGTACCTGTAGCTAAAGTATATTATATACCGTAGGTTTTGTATTTTTTTTTCAATAGAACCATAGCCTATGGTCCATAGGCTATAACTTCTAGTATAATAATTATACTATAATTGGGTTTACAAAATCCCCAGTCGTGTCATCTGTGCCGAATGTAAAAACCCCATTGTAGTTGTTTTTCGGCTTTATTAAATAAAATGACATTGAAATCCAACATAGGAAAAACGATTGTGAATCCATTATTTTACTAATTACGTAGAATCACTTTGAATCGCCACTTTTTTTAACCTACTTCGATTGGACTCGAATTGTTTATGGTACGATCCAGTTTTTCCCCGGGTCCAGTAGGGCCCAATTCGGGTCCATTAGGTGTGGTTTGAGTCTACTTTTATAACGGTCGGTCGACTTTTATAACTGTTCGCCAACCCCCATTGAAAACCAGAAATTAATCGAAATGAATATAAAACAGACTTCTTAATCTGTCAGCCTTGAATTTTCAATTTCTTTGATAGATATTTACATGGTAATAATCAATTCGATAACAATGACCCATTAAATACCCGATGATTAGTGATAAAAATGATATTACAAATAAGATACACGAACAAATAGTAAACTTGTATTAGCTAAGTGTTTTATGCCATAGAATCTATAGTGTCTATACACTCTCTAAACACTGGCCTCTTCTACTAGTTACATTTAGTAAAGTTAAAAAAAAATAAGTAATTTGCAATTGCAAATTATTTCTTGGGATAGTTTTGGACTTCTTAATTAAATGTTTAATAAAATAAATATTAATAGTTCCGGTAAATGGTTCTTTGTACTCAGTGATTTGTTGACGTTCTATCGGTACTAGAACTCCGATAAAACGTTTTTCAAAGGTAGTGTATGATTTGAATTTACCTTGTTTAACACTGGTTTTGAGAAAAAGGGTCTAATTTAAATGTCGCGTTAAAGGATGATAGTTGCGTTGAAACAGTGTCGCGTTAAAGCAGTAGGTGGTTCCGTTCAAATTATGTGAAAATTTGCAATTGAAAATTTTCTCACATAATTTAACACCTTGAACTGAAGTAAAAACATTAAATTTAGGACACAAACACGCTTTACTGATTTTCAGGTTGAGTTTGTACACAACATGACGGATCCCTCCTTAAAAGCTGACCTCGTGAGCTGAGGAAAGTTAAGTTTTTTTTCTAATTTTTGCCGAGCCCTGATCTATAGTTCAAATTATAGGTAGGTACGATCAGAGCTCGCCAACAGGCAGCTGGCCTTCCAAGCTCGACAGCTAGTCGGGCACTTCGACAGGTCAGCTCATGTTTTTTAGGCCAGCACAGGTCAGCTCATTATCATGTTTTGGGGTTTTGGGGTTATCATGGTTTTTGGTCGACAGGCCTGCTTAGCATAGCCCCTTTTTAGCTTTGAGCTCGAGAGGACAGTTTAGGACAACTCATTTATATTTTTGAGCACGAGAAGACAGTTCCGGACAGCTCATTTTTGTGTGAATAATGCCAAGCCCTGGGTACGATAACATTTTTAACATCAAAAAATGTAGATGCATATGTTATCGGGGTACGTTATGCAACAAAATGTTTAACCAGCAGTTTTGACCAAAATCAGGGAAAACTGACGGGACTACTGCCAGTTTACTCGCCTCTATGTTAAAGAAACAAAATTCTAAGCGTCGCTTGACAGAACATGTTAACTTTTCGAAGGTATGCATGTATATAATTTTGTATTCAAAAGTCACTCACTTTTACTTTGAACCCTTTCAACTACTTTTATGACAAAATTCACGAATTTTACATTATATAATGTAAAATATCATATTTCAATAAATTTTAAGAGTGATATTACGTATTTTTTCAGGGAAATTGCATAAGATTAAACTTGTTTGTACTTCATAATTGAAGTATAACTTTAAGGACGGGTCAGTAGCTTTGTTTACAAACGTCACTGTCCGGGAAACCGTTATAAAATATGTTTTCTAAAATCCGATTCATTATTTCTTTTTTTAATTCAACGTAAAAAAGACTGAACTTTTACGTTAGATTATTTTGGGGACCATTACTTTTTTCGTAATTTCGGGTTTTATTTGTACACAACGGTATTGACCCGTCCTTAAGCAGTTTATAAAACAGTTAAACTATTACTATAACGTACTTTTCTGGTTTTCATTTTTTGTTAGCAACCAACTATATCTACTCATCATTGAAAAAACTAAAAAGAAGCAGGTATCCTACCTATGTGAAACTCATAGGCTATGAGTCATAGCCTATGAGTCATAGCCTATGGGCCATATATTTTAGGGTTCACGACGAATTGTATTTTAACCAATTCAACCCTCGTCTACCATCAACTTGTCTCAAAAAATATTTACTTGAGCGGTTGAAGTTCAACCCGCTAGATGTCGCTTTGTAAATTAACGAAGTCCAGTCAGATGGTTAGAACGCTTCCTCCGAATGTAACACTACGTTATTAGTACTAACAATACTAGGTTCAAATATGGGCATAGCTTCGGGCGAGGCCCGTTGGTAGTTCATGATGGGTTCATATCAATTACAAGTACTACCAATAAATTTGTCAAAACCGATTTCCAGGCGATTAAAAAGATGAAATCGTTGCAGGATGTTTAGAAGGCGGAGGTTATTGTTTTTTATTTCAAGAAAATGGAATTAACTTCTTTTATTTTGACCGCATAAACTAGATTTCCTTTTGTTTACCTAGTTCCGCGATGAATGAGAGGACCAGGATTTTCATAAATGTATGATTTTTACACCTTCCCCCCGCGCAGCTAAGAAGAAAAAAAAATTAGAAATGGACAGGTCAAATTTTCGAGAAAAAATTGTTTTTGCCAAAATGTACGCCTCGAAATGTTAGCTTTTAATATTTTTGGAAAATCAAGGCCAAGTTCAATGGGTCACGTGGTAAATTAGGATAAAGACATGGTTTTTGACCGAACGAAAAACAGGATAAAAAGTTGAAAAAAAATCAGTTAACCCCTAGATATCGTGTTTTTCGTTTGGTCAAAAACCATGCCTTTATCCTAATTTATCACGTGACCCGTTGAACTTGGCCTTGATTTACCAAAAATATTGAAAGCTAACTTTTCGAGGCGAACATTTTGGCCAAAACAGTTTTTTTTTCGAAAATTTGACCTGTCCATTTCTTATTTTTTTTTCTTCCAAGTTAAAAACATATTTAAAAAAACGGCTGTATAACTGTACAGTGTGTGTCGTAATTTATAATGAACAAATCATGAAATATTACAAAAATGTAACTAAACAAGCACCTGTTTAATTATCTGGCAGGTTGGTCTGCTGAAAGTTGGTTTCCTGCAGATTTTTTTTTTCGCCTACGACCTAAGCAGTAATCCGGAACACAGTGCAGATATAAAACACCCTGTGTGAACCAGTCTGGTTAAACCCTGTGTTTTTTTTTCGTGAAACCTGTCGGATAACGGTTGTTATTTTAACAAAAAAAACCGTGATACGCATCTCAACTGATTACAAAAACCCAATCAGGGATAACTTTTATCGATTTCGAGGTACAATGTATTAGCGGTATACAGTCAGGGGTCTCGCGTTATGCATTTTCGATTTCCGAAAAATGTGCAAATCGAAACAGATATGTACATCGAAAGAGACATGCACATCGAAAGAGACATTGCTCCTGGTCTCCAATATGACCACTTTTCTATAGAAGTTGGTCAAATAACTCTATAAGCGTGATATGAAAATAGTGTCATATGGGACGGTTCTTACCCAACTGCTGGGAATGCAGGAGTTAACTTATTGAATAATTCTTTAACATATATATCAAAATAATGCGTAACAATTAAAACAATACATGTATAAGTGAAATTAATAATAGTGTTTAATGTTGCAAATGATTTGCACCATATCTTATTTCTTGTAATTTTTGGTGAGCACATTTTTTTTTGAAAGTTCGGTGGAGGGTATGTTATTAAGACTCGAAACGCATGTATTTCTTCTAACGTCATCATCAAGGTCAAAAAAGGTGGTGTTTTCGAGAAAAAAATGTTAGAATCGGACTCCCTTGACCCAAAAAAAATAAACAAGATTTGTTTTATGATTTTTGAAAACTTTAGCTGCATGCAAAAATATATTACAGCTAAGTTGCTAGTTTATTAAATATTATGCGATGTAATNTCCATGTTTTCATAATCGTTGAAGAAATATATAGATAGCTTTCTTTTTTTAAAGACAAAAATTGCTCTATTATAAGAAAAATTGAAGGTGTAGGAATCTGAGGTCGTTTGAAAATTTAAGACAACAAAATGGAAATCACGGAAGTACTAAGTATATAACCGACAAAATGGTGATGCTTTTGCTCACCGGGATCCCGATATTATAACCCTCCAGACAAAAAACAGGGTTTTTCAAAAATTTATAATTCATATATAAAGGTTGCTTCAAAAGGTAATCGATCACTGCCGTGCCGATGTGCATAGTTAGAGTCCTCTAAATTGTACCGCTTAAAAGTTAAACCGGAAAAACCGCTAAAAAATCATTTTTTTATATGCGATTACCTGTTTTAAATACCCCACCCAAAACCCACGGCACGCCGCGGCGAGACCCTTCTATGTTTCGTGATTTCGAAAACCTTAAAACCGTTACAAAAATTGGACTTATAGCGGTCTAACCAAAGACCCCAGTACCATTTTGGTGTATTATAATCTTAAAACGACCTAAGTAGGGTCCGCTTCTGTGTCGATGGTCTTTAGCGTAACTCCCTGCAGCGTAGAAGTCATTGTAATTTGTACCAATGCGCATATAATTTTTTCATGGTTTGACTTCGCGGAACAATATAAAACGGCACAGCCAGAAATAAATAGAAAACACACAAAATATGTGTTAAACTGCTGGCTAAAGAACGAGTTCGGTATTGAGTATTTCTTCCATTTCTTGCTCAATGTCCGAAATATGAAGCTCGACCTCATATTCATCAACAACATCCGCCATGTCATCATTCGGTTGCTCGCCCTCAGTTGTAGATTCTGAAATTTCATCAATTCAAATGCAAAATTTAAAAAAAAACTAAAATCGTATAAACAGTCGTCGTCCCCAATTTGGCAACAAAAAGGTGAAAAAAAATCCTTGCCGAATAGGGGACATTTGGTCTTATTAACGTTTAAATCCTTGCCAAATGAGGTCATTAAACAAATTGAAAAAAGCTTGCCAAATTGGGGTATACTTGCCGAATTGGGGTTTGCCGAACTTGGGACGAAGACTGTAAGTATTATTTTGGTTTTAAACGATCAAAAAACATGATTTTACTCGAAAAATGTTTTAAATAAGACATTATTTCAAATACAGCGGGGTTTGGTATGACGTCTTCAGAAAAAAATACATTAATACATCAAATTCATTGTTAGGATTTTAAGGACCGGTCAGTCATGTTGTTTACGAACTTTACGTTCGGGGAAAACGTTATAAAAACCGTTCCACAAATACGATTACATTATTATTTCTGTTGCTAAGAGAGTAAAGCTTGTACTTTAACATGGTTGTATCTAAAATGTCATAAGTAGCACCACCGATCCCCCAGATTAACTTGAACTTGTCGAAAACTTGATTTTGAGGTGCCAATCACGTGAGCAGTGTTGGTCGTATTGATTTCCTTTTTTCGGTCAAATGTTGCTATAATGCAGGCGCTCATTTCTATGTAGGCTTTTTTTCCTGCGAGGTCTAGAACAAAAAATATCTCAAAAAAAGTCGAAAAAAGTCCAAAAATTTGAAAATCATCCAACTTGCTGTACTTGAAATTTATTGAACGAGACACGACATCACAAAAAGCCTACATAGAATTGAGCACCATAGTTTCCCGTACAATATTCTGAAAAAACTGAATCAATAACACCAACACTGTTCACGTGATTCATGAGGTTCTCAAAAAAATCAACATAAAAAGTCTAACTTTTATAAGAAAAGTGTCTAATGCGTTGTGATTAGTATTGAACTTTGCGATCAAATTGTGTTTAACCATTTCTTGGAACATTGTAGACGACCATCATGTAAAAAGTAGACATTAAAAAACACGTAAACAACATTTAATTTTGAAATATTGTATGACCAATTTTCCAAATTTCATTTTTTGTGGAAATTTTGAAAGCTCAATATTTCTAGAATCAGTTTGTCAAATGAACTTGACAATGCTTGTTACCAATAACTAACGCCTTAAATAGTAATAAAAACATAAAATATGCGGATGAAATGAGGTATATGGATTTTTGAGTTTAGTTTGTACATAACATGACTGACCGGTCCTTAAAGATTTTTTTTATCAAAAAGACATGATTTTCAAAGTACCATTAAACCTTAGTCTCAAAAAAGACCATAAGACACTATAACGGACCAAATATCAGAATTTATAACCAACCCCTCTGTATTTGTTTTCAAAAAGATATGTTTTTTTTGTGTTTTGTTTTTCAATAAAGTCACCCCTATAATTTTTATAGGATTTTTTTAGATATGGTATTTACTCTTTTGCGTGAAATAATACAGTCACTAATAATTGAGATGTAGTCAAAAATTAACGAAAAACACTCGTCTATAAAACGCATAAACTATAAATTTTTCCATATCAAATATTTATTATGAATCATCAAATTTACGGCTGCCCTAAAATGAGCTCATCACTTACCGTCACTGGCAGGCGTCGGCGTTGGCTGCTGTTGTTGTTGTTGTTGCTGTGACTGATTAATGAGCTCATTAACAACATCATTTATCAATGGCACGGTATTTTGACTATTGTTCGGATTTCGGATCCGGGAGCGTATTTGAAATGTGTTCAACACAAACGGCAACTCAAAGTGGTGAAAGAAGTACAACATCATATGCATGATCAACAAGCAAGATGCAAATAGTGCCATGAACGAATTTCGCCTAAAAACGTCGGGTTAACCACTGAACACCGGTTCTGGAAAAAAGTCCAGTCTAGTGACAACAAAGTTTTTTTTGAGTTTTGCTTTATTTAAATATTAATTTTCCAGAGGTTTACTCTTATGTTAAGTTAGGATACACCTCCTGCGCGGTTATCTTTCAAAACCAGATGAAAAAAATGTGAAAGATAACGAAAAAGAAAAGTCCTTATAAATCTATGTATTCCGGAAATAAAATTTATAAAAAAATTGAGAGATAACGGAAAAAAGCGGGAAAATGAATACGGGGTGAAGCATAACGGCACAGGGGATGTAGTAAAAGTCTACACTTAGTTATTGAATAAATAAACAAAAGCAGAAATAATACATCCGGGAACATATCGGGGTAGTTTACGTAAGTAACTTAACTACACCACCTAACCGGTTATCTTAACAACTGTTAATTATCAAAAAGTGTTAAGATAATTGAATTTTGTTAAGATAATTGGCTCGGGCATTTGGTAAGATAATTGGAAATTGCGATAAGTTTTAGTCCAAAAAGTAGTAAGATAACTGTTGTTAATATGACTGGTTAGGGAGTGTAATTTGACCTTTCATCGCTAGGTAAACCGCCTGGGAATTTCGGAGAAAAAAAAAGTTAGGACTTAGAATTTGAAAAGCTCCATATATACCAAATCACGGGTGGCAAAAAACAATATCTGGTCAAAAAATTCATAACACCACCAATTGTCTCTGTGGGTGGTACAATAAATTGTTTTTTGTAGTTTCATCGCCATTTCAAGGAAAAAACATCGCCATTTCAAGTAAATGAGTATTAATTATTTAAGTCGATGTGATAAGGGACTTTTCAAGGATATGTGCCCAAAGGTTAGTATTGCGTAATTATTATTATATTCATAAACCTGGTGTAAATGTGATAATATGCATAAAAAGCGAAGTGGTAGAGATAGAAGAAACGAATCCAATACTTCTTTGTAATCGGCGTATGGCAACAATAAGAATGAAACTAAAACATATTTTATNACCGGTATTCGAGAAACCGGTGTTTTTGTGTTTTAACCGGTTATTTCCGGTACTAGCGGATGTCCGATATCGGAGGTCATATTTTTTGTCAAAAATTCAAACATTTTCCAGCCCATTACAAAAAAAAGTAATTAAGTAGGTTGCACGGTGCTCGCTGGAAGTGTTTTCGCGTTCGGTTCCTTCTAAAAAAAACTCTACCTAAGTGAAGACTTTTACTACATCCCCTGTGCCGTTATGCTTCATCCCGTGTTTATTTTCCCCGCTCTTTCCGTTATCTTTCAATTTGTTTTAAATTTTATTTTCGGAATGCCTAGATTTATAAGGACTTTTCTTGAAGGAATTTTTCGTTATCTTTCACATTTTTTTATCTGGTTTTGAAAGATAACCGGGCAGGAGGTGTATCCTAACTTAACATAAGAGCAAACGTCTGAAAAATTAATATGTAAATAAAGCAAAACTCAAAAACAACTTAGTTGTCACTAGACTAGACTTTTTTTTCCAGAACCGGTGTTCAGGGGTTAACGTGGCGTTTTTAGGCGAAATTCGTTCATGGCACTATTTGCATCTTGCTTGTTGATCATGCATATGATGTTGTACTTCTTTCACCACTTTGAGTTGCCGTTTGTGTTGAACACATTTCAAATACGCTCCCGGATCCGAAATCCGAACAATAGTCAAAATACCGTGCCATTGATAAATGATGTTGTTAATGAGCTCATTAATCAGTCACAGCAACAACAACAACAGCAGCCAACGCCGACGCCTGCCAGTGACGGTAAGTGATGAGCTCATTTTAGGGCAGCCGTAAATTTGATGATTTATAATAAATATTTGATATGGAAAAATTTATGTTTTATGCGTTTTATAGACGATTGTTTTTCGTTAATTTTGGAATACATCTCAATTATTTTTGACTGTATTATTTGACGCAAAAGAGTAAATACCATATCTAAAAAAATCCTATACAAATTATAGGGGTGACTTTATTGAAAAAAACACACAATAAAATCATGTCTTTTTATTAACAAATACAGAGGGGTTGGTTATAAATTCTGATATTTGGTCCGTTATAGTGTCGTATGGTCTTTTTTGAGACTAAGGCTTAATGGTACGTTGAAAATCATGTCTTTTTGAGAAAAAAAACTTGAAAATACTCTAAAAATGAATTTAATGTATTAATATCTTTTTCCCTAAGACGTTATAACCAACCCCGCTGTATTTGAAATAATGTCTTTTTGAAAACATTTTTTGAGCAAAATCATGTTCTTTGATCGTTTAAAACCTAAATAATACTTAGAGTCCTCGTCCCCAATTCGGCAAGAATTTTTTCAAATTTTTTAATTACCTCAATTCGGCAAGGATTTAAACGTTAAAAAGATCAAATGTCCCCTATTCTGCAAGGATATTTTTTTCACCTTTTTGTTGCCAAATTGGGGACGACGACTGTTTATACGATTTTAGTCATTTTAAATTTTATATTTGAATTGATGAAATTTCAGAATCTACAATTGAGGCCGAGCAACCGAATGATGACATGGCGGATGTTGTTGATGAATATGAGGTCGAGCTTCATATTTCTGACATTGAGCAAGAAATGGAAGAAATACTCAATACCGAACTCGTTCTTTAGCCAGCAGTTTAACACATATTTTGTGTGTTTTCTATTTATTTCTGGCTGTGCCGTTTTATATTGTTCCGCGAAGTCAAACCATGAAAAAATTATATGCGCATTGGTACAAATTACAATGACTTCTACGCTGCAGGGAGTTACGCTAAAGACCATCGACACAGAAGCGGACCCTACTTAGGTCGTTTTAAGATTATAATACACCAAAATAGTACTGGGGTTTTCGGTTAGACCGCTATAAGTCCAATATAAGGTTGAGTCATTTTTTTAATTGCATTTAAGGTCAAGTCAGTATTTTTAGATTTTGACTTTATAACCAACATCCCCTGCTTTCGAAATCACGGAACATACAAGGGTCTCTCCGTGGGTTTTGGGTGGGGTATTTAAAACAGGCAATCGCATATGAAAAAAAAAATGAATTTTTAGCGGTGTTTCCGGTTTAACTTGTAACCGGTACAATTTAGAGGATTCTAATTATGCACATCGGGTCCCGCAGTGGTCGATTACCTTTTGAAGCAACCTTTATATATCAATTAGAGATATTTGAAAATCCCTGCTTTCTAGAGAGTTATAAAAGCAAAAGCATCACCATTTTTGTCGGTTATATACACCACCTAACACGTTATGTTAACACCATTTAATGTCAAAAACTGTTAACATAATGTAATTTTGTTAATTAATGTGGTAGGGCGTTTGGTTAAACAATTGGAAATCGAAGTTAATCAAATCCCAAAAAGTGTTAATTTAATTTAAATTTTAATCCCGTTTTCCGAAACAACAATTGGAATTACCATAAAAATTTATCAAAGCTGATCTAACAACATCTATTTTTTATATTACGGCAAAAATGATGAACAAAAAAAACACTAAATTTTAACAATTCTAGTTTCTGACCTTTCTAAAAGTTTGTAAGCTAAATTTACTTTTGGAAAAATCATAACGCGGTAATCTTATATTGAGTAAACTATGTTTTTACACAAAATTGATTTTTTGAAAATAAAAAAAAGTGTCGCGTTGTGAGGTGTCGCGTTGTGCGCACACTTTTCATTTGACCAAAACTTGTCGCGTTGTGGGCGCACTGTCGCGTTGTGGGCTGTCGCGTTGTGGGCGCATCAACTGTAATGTAAGTTTGTTAACATAACGTGTGTTAACATAACGTGTTAGGTGGTGTACGTCATTTAACCGTAAAATGGGCACCGATTTTGAAAAAAAATACTAACACACTAAGCAAGCTCTCATCAAAATTCACACATACAAGCCAAAGCTCTCATTTTTGCAACGATCTTTCCATTTTCGTTTGGCAACCCTAGCTACACCCTAAACCCATTTCCGCTTTTTGATTCAAATAAAATTTTCGGACCACTCTTGCTCGCTGGTTTGGAACCATTCGGTACCATTTTCCGTCGACCCATTTGATTGTGAAGCCAAAGTAACTCTTTTCTGGGTAGTTTTTGAAACACTGCATTGACCGCTCCAGCAAAGCCGCTCGTAAATTAGATACATCGGCAAAGCGTGTAGATAAAATGTCACCCCAAATATATTGACCACAAATGTCAGCCGCCAGTAAAACAGGACCATGGGTGTCGTCTATAAAACAAAACTTAACATATGGCACTGTTGCTTTAGGATTGTGTCTAATTATTCCAATAAATTTATAAAACAAAAATGATGGAGTACAGTCCTTAACCATTTATCGGACGTTTTCGGTTCTCGAAAATAGCGTCCGATAAATGCGCATCGTCACAAAAAAGGTCATTTTTTATTTAATAAATTTAATTATTTAATAAATTCTAATAGAATGACCCCATTTTGGCCAGAAAAGCGTCCGATAAATGAGTAAGCGTCCGATAAATGAGTAAGCATCCGATAAATGAGCGTCCGATAAATGGTGAAGGATTGTACATATTTTATATCTTCATTGGAATTATTAGACATAGTCAATTTTGCGTAAAAAGAGGTATAAAAGTACTACAGGTTTAGCCTCATGAAAATCGGCTGAACGGTTCTAGAATACAGGTTTACTAGAATAGAGCAATTTTGTTCTTTTTTATTGCAATGGGGTGCTCCTATTGGCCAGTATCATTTTAAAATATGCCGACACGGTATACTAGAAACGCGCAGCCGATTTTCATGAGAGTAAACCAGTACCGGTAAGTAAAACCGGGAATTTTATCACTTTAACTCCCAAGGGTCACCTTTGATGTGGCGGCATCCCCGTATTTCCGTCCGGGACAATTTTTTTGAAAAATGTTTAAGTGCATGTGCAAGGGTATGGAATGGCCCCCAGGTAGCCTGGTAGTTTTAATAAAATTTTATTTTATAGATTCTGAGAAAATTAAGTTGCATTATTCAAATCTAGTCCAAATTTGGACTAAGTGTCCCCTGGGAGTTAATTAATAGATTAAGTTTGTTAGTCTAAACATGGAATGTATTCTTACCAGATACAGGAATAGGGCTCGGTATTGGTATTTCTATTTGTATTTGCTCTAACTTGTCTCCGTAAGAGGCGATACAACTGTGTTCGTTTTCCTTGGTGTCATGAACTAACCAATTTTCAATATTCATTATCTGGTCAAGATTCTGCTCAACATCGTCGAATAGACGCGGCTTACGAAATTTAAGTCGTACTTTTGCCTTACAGCATGTATTTTTAGCATATTTCTGTTTTTTAGTAAAAATAGGGTTGTCAATTTGAGAAGGTTAAAAGTGAAAAAATCGTTGTAATTTAAAAATCTGAATTATTGCTCTAAATACGCCGACGGGTATTATCATTTTTACACATGGTGCGCCGCTAACCGGCCATTTTTCGGAATTTTGAAACAATTTTGGCTAATGTGCTGTATTAACCCGGCCAATTTTCGGTGAATTTATGTAGCCGCTTAACGGCGCACCCAGTGTAGTTTAATATTTCAATTTTTTTCTTTTTTTGACATTTCTTGACAATTTCCAAAAACTCATGGAAAATTCCCAGATTGTATAAAAAATAAAATTATTTAGCTAAAAGTTTAAATTCAATTTAGTTAAAACTTTATTCGGCAAAAATAAAGCTCGATTGCTTCAGTTCGAAATTTTCAAAAATCGGTTTTTAATTTACATTGGGCAACCCTATCTGCAATATATAGATAGTTCTCCGCGTTTATTCAAGTCTGTTGTCTTCATAACAGGCGATTGCTTTTTCGGTCCCATTCGGTAGGATATCCCGTCGATATATTGCATCACAAAACCGATGTATTTCCCGGTCTGGGTGGGTCGGTCGACCTCCAGCAGAAGCGGGCGTGTATCTGTAGGCAGCTGGTCTAAAAATACTATTAACAACCAATTCTCTTAGCAGATAATCTTAGCAGTTATCTCAACCAGTTATCTTAACATCAGTTATCTTAAACAAAGTTAGGTTATCTTAACACTTTTTAGATCGAGGCTCCATAGGATACAATTACCCTGTTGCCAATAGGCTATTGGGTACAGAATAGGCCCGCAAAGCGGGGCTGCATTGGATGCCTTCACCCTACCGGGCACTAAATGGGCCCGCGAAACGGGGCTTCATAGAATACGATAACCCTATTTGGTTGGAGAATGGGCCCGCGAAGCGAGGCTGCATAGGATGCGATTAACCTATTGAGGCATAAAATAGGCCCGCGAGGCGGGGCCTTAAGGGATGCGATTACCCTATTTGGGCACAAAATGAGCTCGCTAAGCGGGGTTCCATAGGATGCGATAACCCTATTGCCAATAGCCTATTGGGGTACATTATAGACATTTTCCATCCAATTATCTTAAACAGTCTACCCATTTATCTTAACAAAATTAAATTACACCGGGTGCGCAGTTATCGGGCGGGTTTCGCGTCAAAAAAAAACCTTGATCGGGCGCCCGATAACTGCGCAGGGCGTAGGCGGAACAGGGGAAAAAGATGCACAAAAAACGCCCGATAACAGCACGAGCGGCGAATTGCGCAATACCAAAATGTCATTAGTCAATGACAGACCCGCCCGATAACAGCACGAGCGGCGAATTGCGCAATACCAAATTGTCATTAGCCAATGACAGACCCGCCCGATAACAGCACGAGCGGAGAATTGCACAATACCAAATTGTTATTAGAAACCGGCCGGGAAATTTTATGATTCAATAATATTACTCATTGTTTTATTGAATAAAGAAACCTTATAAATACGCTTGAATACCATATGTTAGAGAAAAATCATATCTTAGAGAAAAAAATGAAACATTGGTATGAAACATTGGAACATTTTTAGATTTTAGAAGAATTAGAAGTTCAACCCATATTCGGATAAAAAAGGTGGCTTGGAAAAAAAGCGGCGAGATAATCCAACAATTGAGTAAAGTGGTTGTACAAAGGCGGCGGATAAGCTCATATGAGGGGGTGTAGAATTAGAAAAAATGAACTAAAAGAGTCCCCAAAAATGTTATCGGAATAACTACTAAGGGTGCCCGATAACTGCGCAGGGTGTAGGTGGGAAAGTGAAACGTTTTTTGGGGAAAAACCC
>SCLG01000152.1:0-44242 GCA_004367875.1 Oikopleura albicans
GGGATTTAATATGTTTGATTAATATATTTCATCTTTTTTCTCCTTCCTCAGTTTAAACATGGAAAAAAATCGTGAAATGTGAATCTTATTAGCCATAAAAATGAATAAAATAAAGATGTGAATAATTTCTGTCCATCTTACTGTACATATTTAAATAAAAAGAACAAATTCGTTCATGACATCGTCCCATTTTTACCGTTACGTTCGATTTCTTAAAAATATCTTTGATGTAGCGACATTTCATTAACTTGAGGTTTCGCCAAATGTCACAAATTGTGAGTCACTAGTACGTAAATTTATTGTAAATTAACTCACAGGGGGAAGTGCGTGTAAATAGACACACAACTGGGTTTTTTCGTAGATTTAAGGAATATGGAGGCCCCGTAGGGCAAAACGGGCATTGGTGACCCCTCAACTTTTCGAGAAAATTCGATTGACGGTGTTATTTTTTGCGTAGGTTGGAGATTTCAAACAGCTCTCTAGTGGGCCCTGGTGGCCTAAATCAATTTCTGAATAGTCAGATCGACGTAGTTTGACGAGCTCTACAACTTGGTTTCACCAGTTTTTTTNACGCCCAACGCTCCCAACGCGTTGGAAGAAAAATTTCCCCAACGCCCAACGCTCCCAACGCGTTGGGAAGAAAATTTCTCTAACGCCCAACGTTCCCAACGCGTTGGTTGGGCGTTGGACGTTGGCCAACGTACCCCAACGCCCAACGTTTCCAACACTGCCCCTACGGGTTCCCAAAAACTCTTTCCCCGTGAGAGTTAATAGTCAAAAATTTAAACACTGAATGATTAATTATCACTAGTTCTAAAGGGGGTCGGTTATATTTTTTTTAATCCTAGGAAAACTCCGTGCATTTTTCCATGGCCTTGAAAAATCCAACAAGATTTTCTCGAAATCTATCAAACAAACCTCTATAACAAACCTTTACAGCATGATTTATCAAATCGACATTTATCAATTTGTTCGTAGTAAATCACACAGTCATACATGCATGTCTAAGCGATAAGTTATCGCCGATAACAAAGATATGCACCGTATTATTTAACCAAATTGGTATAGATCGTGGCCAATACGGTATTGCAAATACCCATTTCCTCTCAAGCTTAATAATTTGAACAAATGGAGATTCAAATATACACGAGGCCTCATTTTCTTTTCAATGCTGCATCAATTACTGCATTATTTTTGAGGAAATATTTTTCGACAACCACGACGATAAATAAAACACTTCCGTATAAACCTTTCCTCGTGGTTAACTTAAGAACGGACAAAATTTCAGGAGATTTACTGTGCTGTTATCCTGCAAATCCTTGCATACGAAAGATAAGAGCGCAGGAGTATATAGGTTTTATACGAAAGTAAAATCGGACGGGTATCTAATTTGTTGCTAAATTTATCGTCGTCAAAAAACAAATGAATTACCGGAGGTTTATTAAAGCAGCATAAATATGTGTGATTGCACATGGTAAGTAAAAATATATTTACAAAGAGCGAAAACAGAAAAAAGGCAAATAGTCACCAAAGCCAAACATGAAGAAAATGTCTACATAAGTTTTTAACCTAATTTGTTGATATGGTTTCTTTAGTCCATTTTTCGAGTTCCTAATTTCATTGGTCCCTTCTTTTGTGCTCTTTTCTTTTCCATTTCGGCTTTTCGTGCCTTTAATTTGGCTTCCCGTTCGGCTTTCTTTTGCGCTGCTAGATTTGTGGTTTTTGGCTTGGGTCGTTTTTTAAGGGAACTCAAATAATTCCAATAAGTCTATAAAATCATAATTATGGCTTGGGTTTTATATATTTATTGGAATTATTATACACGGTCAACTTTGCTTACATTAGGTATTTAATTCAGCCGAATACAAAAAAGCGACGTAGGATAATGAAAACAGCGCCGTACGGGGCTGTCGGGACCGCAGGAGTTAAGCAAACTACAGGGGGGTTGGTTATAAGGCCAAGGTCTAAAAAACTGACTTGATCTTAATGCAAAATTATGGCCTTCACTCTAGAAAATGCGAAAAAGGAGGTCTTTATTAAAAAAAAGCGTAAAAGACATGATTTTAAAGATTTTTCCTCAAAAAGCATGCTACTCAAAAAAAACTGATTTGACCTTAGTGCCTGAAAAAACTGACTTGACCTTATTATTATTTGTTTATTGTCAGCACTAAGGCACTATTTATAACGGCACAAATGGCTGACCTTATAACCAATCCCCCTGTACAGCGGATTAGGTTTTAAACCTTAGTTTGGTATGTTTTAATTTTGCGCGTTTATACCGGTATGAAGACAGGAAAAATACCGAAATTGATTGACTGTTAAAATGGAATTTTCTCAACAAAAGTCAAATCAAAATTTCTAGAAAAAAACGTTTCGCTGAAAAAACGACCTTTGCGTTCCAGTCGTCGACATTCCAATCATCTTCTCCGTCCCAGGATTGAATTCCGATGGCGGATTTTACCGCGGGATTTTCTTCGACTATAATATTACTTTCTTCTTTTATAACCTTTTCCGGTTTCCGCTTTGGAAGCTTTTTCGGTGCTTTTTTCGGCGTGCTGATTGGTTCATCATTCCAGCTATCTCCCCAGTCGGCGTCGTCCTCTCCCCATCCTTACGAGTGAAAAAATAGTTAAAATTACAAGCCTACTGTAACGCAAAATTAGTTTGATAATTTACATCTATGTGTTGGTTATAAGGTACTTACACGGAAGTAAATGAAAATATTATGTTACTTTACCAAAGTTTTCTAAACAAGAAAATATCTCTAATGTAAATGAGGCATTTTTAGGGCTTGAATAAGAGAGCTGAAATTTTTACAAAAATACGTCGCATCTCGTTCATTGTTTTTTTGGAACGAAAAATTGGGGTATAAGTGTACGTTGAAAATAAGTCGCAAAACCGTTCCAAAAACATTGTGAACCATAAATAAAACGGATAAATTTTTTAATCAATACAGATATTGGCAATGTTGATATTGGCAACTTTTTACAAAAATTTGGAAAAAAACTGTAACATAATGATGCCCTAAGATTTAGAAATGACTAGAGGGTTAAGGGTCCGTGATTTCAGAAACTGTTAGATTTCACTTTAGTGAAACAGTTTTCTAAGAAAGATCAAGGTGCCGAGGGTTAGCGAGTTATTGATTTTACAATGATGGGTTAAGTGAGTATTGATGATGACAATAATGTTACATGCTTATTTTTTAGAATCTGAATAATGGATGTTTGTTAGTGTTTTTTTCACTCCCTCACCCCATCCATTTCCACTTTTTTCATTTGGCTTTTCTTCCTCAATCTCATTAAGATCGGCCTTTATTTCGTCCCAATTGATTTCCTCGGGCTCTTCTTTGGGCTTTGATGGTGGCAATTTCATGCCGGATGAAGGTTTGCGCTCCGGTTTTGGTGTTTTTTCAGCGCTTTCGACAACCACTTCGATTGGCTCGGGACTCGGCGTGTTTGGATCTGATTCATTCGTTTTCCGCATTTTTGACGCCGCTGCCATTGACGCACTTTTAATCGTTCACAAATAATGCCGAATCTTTTCACGTTTTTTTTACTTTTTTTGACATATGATCCCTCTAGGGGCCAAATTACAAATTGCTCAAAAAGGGCCATTATGATACTCATTCTATCAGATTTTTACGGCAATTACAAATATGTTATTTCAAAATACTCTGACTTGAAATTTTACCCTCCCTTTTGGCCAATTTAGTACCGAAAATGGGGTCAAATTACAACTATCTTGAAATGGGTCGGCATGGTACTTTCTCGATCTCATTTTTAACGGCAATCAGGGATGGGCAACTAAGGTCTTGAAAAAAAAATAATTGCGCCCTGTAAGAGCATGGCAAGTTGAGAACAATTTCTTGCGGCGGCCATCGTTAAGTTAACGGCTGAGGATGCCATCCATCCGGCCCAACCACTGGCCTGTGCGTCAGCCGCGTTCAACGGGGCCGACGACGTGGCGTCCTTTGAAACCGTCGATTTTCCGGCATTTGGATTATATATTGTTGATTTTTCTTCATCATTGGATATCTCTTCGAGCTTATCCAAGAATGCTCGAATTCCCTACAAGAGAAAAGTGTGAGAGGAAATTACCTTAAAGTGACTTGACCTTATAACCCGCCCCAAAATGGAGTGTTTTTGTCAGTATGAGGACGCGTACATACCTTAAATCCAGTTTCGCGTACACTCTTGTCGGGATCACACAAAAGAATCGAAATTGAGGGTATGACTCGACCTGCTATATCCCGCGGCTCATATATAGAAATGTTGTCCATCATCGCGCGACATCCGGCGGATCGGGCAGGCGGAAACGGATCCTTCATTGATCGCGAAAACGCCGAAACCGCCACCTAATAATTCTAACCGTCACTTNTTTTTTTTAGTTTAAAATAGGGGAAAACACTAATTTTCCACTAATTAAAAAAATAAATTAAAAATCGAAAATGTTTTCTGACAATGTTGTAGAGTTTTTTAATAAAAAAAATTTTTATTTCACACTTTTTCCACAAAAACGAAATTGATCCAACAAACCGTGCGAAAGAAGTAGCAATTATACGAAACCGGAAGTGCCAAGTTCAGGCTCAGATTCAAGGTCACTCTCAATAGTTATGGTGCGTGAAAAGATGGGATATGATTGCCGAAGGTTGGAAAAATGTGTACATGGCATTTTCAAATTGATTGAATGTATGCCTTGTCCACAATAACGTTTTATTTTTCATGCATGTTTGTAAACAAATCGACCCTACCACCCTTAATCCCGATTTAGCTATTTTTGATTTTTGTTATTATCTGTTATTTTATGTTTTCGACATACTGTATGAATAAAATAGCATACTCGTGATCACCGTACAAAATCGGATCGAATGGCTATCATAACCTCCCAATTGAAGCAACTTGTAATTTGACCACTTTTAAGGGGTCATATTACCAATTTGACTCCACCATTCTATTCTACGTACAAATTGATCCTAGGGGTTAATTTTCATAAAATTTAATACATCGGTACTCGAGAAACCGATCTTTCTTGTTTTTACCGACGTAAGACAAAAAGTGCTATGCTAGGGCAAAATATAGATCTTTGTGGCCTTTTTGGTACCAAAAACCACTTTTATGTGATTACTAATCACTGATTAGTATATTCTATAGAAAAGTGGTACACAATTCTATAGATGTATATATACTTTAGATGTATATACACTTTAGATGTATAATGTATATACACTTTTCCAGTCCATTTTTTTTCAAGCATTCCGAAAAACAAAAACAACCAAAAATATGTTTTTATCAAGAGTGTAATACAATTGTACCAATTATTGGTGGCTACAAAACGTACCTTTTGCTTTGTGTCTTTGTTGAGGTGACACAAGATTTTCCCTAAGCAAACTGTCGTATTTGTTCGAATAGGTCCTTGATCGTCGCGCGCTTGAAGACGCGCAAAATGTGTCATTAATTTATCGTTCAAATTCTTTTCATCAAGCTTGTCGGCCAAATGAAGGATGGACTAAAATTAAAAATAAATTTTAGTCCAAATTAAAGGTCAGTTTGCTGCTTCAAGAATTTCGATCCAAATGGTTTTCTGACTGTATGTACCTTTATAGTTGCCTCGCGAATGAGCGGTGCCGAGTCCAAGAAACCGGAAGCCAAAGATGGAAAAATTTGATTATTAATAACATCTTTTTTCAGATGACAGACAATATGCTCAATTTGACGCAAGAGTTGAATTCGAGTTGCGCGATCATTGGACGAGAACATCTTTACCAGACAGGGCACAATCTTTTCTTGGTACTCATTCTCGTCCAGTAATTGGCCCAGCTTAAAAATGGGCCCGAGGGCTGCCGCACCCGCATCACCAAACTGATAGGCGTTGAGCAAACACGGTAGAATTTTAAATCTTGCATACATTTTTGGAAAGTGGTCCAGGTTTTGGCCCAGACGCTCCAAAAAGGCAGTGCGAACGTCGGCGTCCTTTATCGTGATCTCGTCAAGAAACAGATTACAGTCCACGAACATATTATCCATAAATTGTTTCCTATAAAATTTGATAAAAAGGGTGACAACAGGGTTAAAAAAAGTGTAAAAAGTTAGGGGGTCATCATTCAAAAAAGACAGGATTTCATAGTTTTTTTTTTTTCAAAAAGACATGATTTTATAATTTTTTCCCAAAAAGACATGACTTTGCAAATACCATTAACCTTATAATTATAACCCCCTGTAATTTATTGACCGTCGGAGATTTTTTTGAAAATATTTTTTGAATTTTATTTAGAAAGTTTTTTTTTCGTTGCATAAAAAGCGGATTGATTTGGAATGATGTTTATAATACACTTATAGCGCCGTTTACATACCGTTCTCGACAACTCGAAATGAAAGTTTCGGGATTAGGCCGCTTGACCGGATTTGCCGAAACGAGTTCCGCCCAATGAGGAAGTAAATTTTGAGGTATTTTGCCAAATTTCTTCAAGGCATTAGCACTCTGCATTGTGCCATTGAAAGCCTCCCAGATGAGACACCCTAAACCCCACATATCGGAGCTCCATTNAAAAACTGAAATGAGGGATAAGTGGCTTCCTCGGCCATCACCGTACTTGATTCTTCCGATAATTTCCAAACCATCGATGCCCGTTGAGATCCCGAAGACTTTAAACTGAGTTTAGGCACACACCGGTAAAGCATCCACTAAAACGCGTTTTTTATTGATTACGTATTCTGCGTAGTTAACCGGCACCCTTCGCATCCTTGTCAACTGGCGGTAAGCCGCAAAAGTCGCGCTTAAATGCACAGTGCGTAGATAATGTCGCTAGAAAATAGTGACACCCTGTTAAACTGTTGCTTGAAAAAGTTTATATAAAGAGGTGATTAATTGCGTATCCTGTTTACAAATGTAGTTCGACGGTGTATGCAAAGACTCATTTCCCAATTATTCGAAAGAATTGAATACTCGACGTGATCTTTGTGAAAGTTGAAGGAGTTACAGGCCGGCAAACAGCTTGTATTCGCGTTGCTCCACTCCCAATCTTCGAGGACTGCTGAGACGCACTTTGCATGCTCTTCGAAATTGCATGGCTAGTTTAGTGACGTCAAATTGATGATTCAAAGCAGGACTAGGTTTACCAAAAAAAAAGCTAAGCCACAACTTATTTTGGCTAAAAGCATACATAAGCCAAGTAAGGCAAAGTAAGTTATGAGTTTTTATAAGCCGTTTACCGAGCCCGGATTTGTTTCAAAATAGAAATAGTTGTTCTCGAAAAACGTCTTTAAAATTTCTAAAATCGCGTTTTAAAAAATTACACAAAATACAGTATTATACTTTACAGTCAACGCTCATTTTTTTCCCAACGTTTAACACAATTTTATACTGTATGTATGCTGTGTATAAGCAAGACGCGGCGTCTTAGACGCCCCTTCGAAATGTTGTCTTTCTTGTTTAAAATAGTTTTCCACTTATCCGTTAAGCATCAGCGTTGGAATTGTTGGGCGTTGGGTGCGTTGGCCAACGATCAACGACAAATGAGCGCGTTGGGGAAATTTGGAACGTTGGCCAACTTTTCCAACACTGCCCATACGGTATATACCACTCAAATGACGAATTGCACTTACCAGGCAACTACTGGATGCTTCCCAGTGGTCGATCCCGTCAATGTAATTTGGATAACAATTGCACTATGAGATTAAGTCGTTAAGCTAATTTTACGAACTCAAATTTACCTCTTTACAACTACGGGAAAGAAAAGCGATCATTATACAATAATCTTCCTGAATTTGGTTGTAAAAATGAACCTTAAATATATTTCAAACTATAATTGGTTTAGTTTTGTGAAAAAAAATACTACATCTTGTGAAGGCCCGGTTAGCCGTTGGGCGATTCGTTTGTTTTTTCGGAGCGACTATGAAAGCTAACCATACAGACCACCAGATTTATTTAAAATTATTTAAAATTATTTTTTAAAAAGGAAACAAAACATCTCACCCTATCTGCCCGAAATAATCTAACATGTAGGAGGCAATGAGACAACCCAATCAAAATTCAGGAAAAGATCACGTGACAAATATGATAGAGTGTGCACACGAAATATTCGGTATTATTTATAATAATAATTTTCTACAAAATAAAATCGATTTGGTTCTTTTTTAAAACTTCCTCCTAACTTTATTCGACGTAATACTTTTGTATCAATATCAGTAATACAACCCTGTCTGATACACTATATTGTTCAATATCTGAGGAGTATTTGGCGACTTCTCGATGCATTTGGTGAATGGTTCATTGAGATACAATGTTCGGACTTGCTCCACTGAGATCGTTTGAGTTAAATGACTATTCAGTCGAATAAAATGATCCTGTGTTGGGTTCTGGAACAAATAATTTGACCTCTACGGGTTAATTTTGGGTAACATTACAATTATATTGTATATGAATGTTATTAACATTAATAAACGAACCAAAACAAAAGAAAATGTTTTTTTACGTGGCGGAACCATTTTCCTGACGTAGCACACGATCCTTGGAGGCTCCATAAAACACGGAAAATCCATCCAACTCGCCTTGCCACCCAAAAGTCAAATCGGATATATTCTAATTTTTGTTTATACAATTGTAAACAATGCTTACGACTTGACTACTTGTAGTTCTTATGATAATACTTAAGTAGCAGTGTTGGAAAACTTGGTTACGCCCAACGCTTCCAACACTGCTTGAGTAGTACCATGGACCACTCATAAAAGATAGCCTTGAGTACCCTTAAAGTGCTCAACTAGGCGTCTGTAGATGTCCGCTCTCTAGATGTGGGCTTTTTACGAAAATTACCAATCAAAATTAAAAAAGATGCATCTGCACAATACACTTTCTTTAAATTTGTGAGAATCACATTGTCAATCCTTTAATCTTAGTCTAAAATGTTTTATCTTTTAATATTTTTGGACAAAAACGTTGACAAATTTAATTCTTATAGAAGTTTAATTAGCACTCTACCTGAAGGAATCCAACAGCTAATTCGGGTCGGCGACCTTCGATGGAGGCCTTTTCGGTTGGATTAAAGGTTAGACAATAGCCATTTATTGTAGCTTCAAACTGCCAATTTCGCTTGCAATCATAGTGATCGAAGACGCATATAAAAAGTCGGTACTTAGCACGTGTTTCCCGAAAAAACGTTCGTAAGTCTATTTCATTGAGCCAGTCAGAATCGGGGTTCGAAATATGTTACTTTTTTGTATTTTAGTGTTTTACTACACTTTATATTATCGTTTATAAACTTGCACTCACTTTTCCCACTTCGGGCACCTAGAGTCTATGAATGCTACACGACACATTTACATAAGGTTCTCCGCATTTCGATTTTCATTTGTATCTCAAGAAATATCCAATTGGCCGAACTGAGGAAAGTGAGTCGAGTTTTCAAAAGTTAATACATGTATAGTAATAAATTGGATGTTTGTCTGAAAATTTGTTTTGAGTGTCCAACTTTTTTTTTATAAATTTACCACCTAACCATTTGAAATAATAGTTTGCATGTGAAATAACACTTTTTATGCACAAAATTTTACAACGTTCACGCCTACGCACTAGTTGAAAACCCCTTTGAAAACCAACATTTTCAGTCCGATCCGTCAAAATGGAACAAATATTCGGATTCAACAAACAAAAATAGACCAAAGCATTAATTTTGAGTAGAATTTTAAAATGGTCTCCGCGGACAACCTACACACTACATTTGAAATAACATTTGAACTAATAATTTTCATTTGATATAACAGTTTTTCTTGAAAACAAATATTTCAAAAAGTTAGGTGGTTTAATTATAGTTTTTCTGTGTTTCGAAATTTTGCACGACTGTATCTTGTACATTGCGCAATTATCGGATCAGTTTTCATGACAAAAAAGGCCCGATAACCGCGCATGAAAAACATGAAGTCATCGAATAAAGGACTGTAATGCATTTGGTTCATTTCGAATCCACGTCAGGATAGTTATCCATTGTTATTTTTGTGACTTGTCCGTTAATTGTCTCATAGCCACCATAAAAAGCTTTCAGCATCCGATCAGTTATATTTGGATATTTTTGAAGTATTTTTTCGTGCGAATGTGGTGAATTTGCACAAACGTATAGTTTCGGAAATATTGGAGCTGAAATCTTTTTATTAAATTGGATGATTACACAAAATTTGTTGAAACATTATGTTCTTGTCATGTTATTATTAGAGTCAAAATCGTTAGATTACACGTGAGTCGATATGTTATTTTAGTCCGCGTCTACCATGAATTCCCGGCCTTCTTGTTTTTGTATTTTCTCGATGTCGAAGTTTCAGTTTTCCGCACAAAAAAGGAAAATAGATGTTTCTGAAACTCGTATGTTACATAATCTAATTTACGGTAATTTACGGTATGTTACATACCGTATGTATAATGTAGTTTGACCTGTAGAGCACGAACTCGTCAAAAATAATAAAAAAAGGATATGTTCAACCGCTAGAGCTCATTTATCGTGTACGAGAGGCCTTTCACCGTAAAATGCTCGCCAGCGACGCAACAAGTTTTTATTGTAATATGTTGTACCTTCATTATAAGATTGCTTCATCATAATCACGGATGGAAATTTCTAAACACAGGACGTTTGCGGAGCTTGATTTTTTGGTTCAAAAAACTCTATTTTACCACTCAATATACCTTATACTGTATAGCTTTTTTATCGCACAGTTTGAATTGACATACCGTATTTTTTTTTATTTAATGTGTTATTTGGTGAAAAACTTTTTTTCTCGTAAACTATTTTATTCACATTAGAAGGTATTAATTTCAGTTGTAGTTCAGATCCGTTCAAACCGTGTCCGTATATTCTTTACGGTTTAACCTACGCTTTTATTTGGATTTTCCGTAACTTTTAAGTTTTGGCCCACTAGAGGATGCAGTACCCGTTTAAACTGAATTTTTTTGTAACTCCCGGACCTCTTACGGGATTTTTTGCCTTAATTAGCAAGCGAGTATTACTACGATGACCAAGAGCGAGGCCAATCGAGAGAGCGCGCTGAGATGTGACTCACTTCTTGTGGCCAATAGCGTGTGTGAGAATTCGACGTGCTCAATGCAGAAAATCATGCATTGTGCATTTTTTAAAAGGTAAAAAAATCCCGAATTCAAGAGGTCCGTTTGTTATTATTTAGTAATTTACTCGTTTTTTTTAACGATTGCCTTATGCAGCGTAGGTAAGTCAGGCGACTAAGCGTTATCTAATCACCGCGCTTTATCGCACTGCTCCCTCTGGTGGGACAGATCTTTATAAGCGAAACATCCTAAAGAAACCCAGAGATCGAAAACTCTTACTGTATATCTCAAATACGAGCGAAAAATGCTTGACATAGTCCAATATAAACCACAAACCCAACACATAATCCAGAAGGATTTGACTATGTAATACCGGACTGTACTCTATACAAAGATAAGGTAAATAATAATATAAAAGACTACAAAATATTTTTGCGTGTATATAATACTATTAAATTTATATTTACTACTATTTAATTTACCAAGTATTCTGGCGGCCAGAAAACCACAAGAATTTTAATGGTCACTTTTTTAACCGCAAATTTTTATGGTTTTTCGCCGAAAACTTCACGGGCATTGATAACTTTCTTAGCTCTGATCTTGTTCATTTTTTGGCAAGTTTTGAAGAAAATTGTAAAATATTTGATTATGTACCAAATCTGATATGTTGAAAAATGAGTCGCGGTTTCTTGTTTACCACTTTGATCTCAACAAAGAGCTTTTCATTGACACACTGTGTGGTTTAGATAAACCCTCCTAAATATCTTTTATTTTTAAAAATGAGTTTGTCTTATAAACCTAGATTTGTAAATAGTTAACGACTTTGTAATCTGAAATTTTGAACTTAAACCAACTCACTACAGTCCCGATCTTTCAGTTGTGCAATTGGCGTTCCCAAACAACGTGCACAACTAGACAATCATGCCCAACTAAGCAATCGCTCATCATGGTACATTTTTTTACAATTTTCGTTGTCTTAACCTAAAAATATTTGTTATTAACCGCTAAGACGACCAATGTGCTAAAGAGTCGAAAAGGCAACTCACGCTTAAAGAGGCACCTGACTATTTATAATCTTTTCCGCTAAAGAGAGTAAAAAAAGTGAAAGTGGTGGAAATACGTGGAAAATATGTAGTTTCGTTTTTATTTCGTAAAAAAAATTTTTCCTCAAAATTTTGTGTCCGTTTAGCTGTAACAGCTGACGAAAATGGAAAAATATAGATTTTTTTCGAAGTTGCTGCTTTTCATGTCGAGATTTCGACTCAACTAAAATATGAAATAAACTCGAATATTTATTGAATCAACGTAGATTTGCTGAAAAAATCCAAAACTGTTTTCCGTTTTAAAAAATCTCGATCCGTTTGGCTATTAATCACGATTAAATCAAACGGCCTATTTATAGTCTGTTTGGCTAAGGAGAGTTAAAATAAGTACAGTTCTTAACCATTTATCGGACGTTTTCGGTTCTCGAAAATAGCGTCCGATAAATGAGCATCGTCACAAAAGAGTTCATTTTTTTAATTAGAATGACCCCATTTTAGCCAAAAAAGCGTCCGATAAATGAGTAAGCGTCCGATAAATGAGTAAGCGTCCGATAAATGGTTCAGGACTGTATTGAACCCGTCAAACGGATGAAAAAAATTTGTCGTTTAAAACTTTAAATTTTTTACACTTGTATTTGGTACCCCGAGAATTGATCCATCTTAAAACTGACAATTTCGCAATAATGTCGGCTGATAAAAGTTGATTTGATTAACAAAATCAAAGAAGAAAATGGCACCCAACACAAATCGCCCCTCGGAATAATATCGATGTAATTAGGGTGTGCCCAAGGGAGTCAAATTAAGGTTAAAACGAGATTCATTCGATTTATAACGATTTTGGTTGGTAAAATTGAGATTACATGAGATTTGAATGATTTTCTTTCGGAAAGGAAAAAAAAAAATACATGAATTGTGAGATATTTTAGAGAAAAAAATATATCAAAATGGAACGAAGACTTTCAACTTTTAGTGCGACCCCTTCAAATGAGTATTCGGAATCCAGATCATGTCACCACGCGGTAAGAAAATAATACAGTATAATACTTATTTTAAACATGTTTTATATCTAAAATATTATAATCAACCAATTAAAAACTGGCTCGACTCGTAAATTCCGATTTTCGTCGGCCAAGAGGTTTTGTATATTTTCGACCTTGTAACCTGCTTATGTCTGATAAGCGGCATTGAACAGCCAATTGGCAATTTTTTACGTTTTATTTTACAATTTAAAAACATAAATTTGGTAACATCAATTTATTTGGTGAAAAATTCTGAATGTATTTCCTTAAGCATTCATTATCGGAACATTGGCTGAATTCGAATAACAATTATGAGTCGAATAACAATTATGAGTTTAAAGTACTTGAATTGGAGCCACCAAAAAATGTATTGAAAAGTCGAAGTTTAAGTGTAAAATTAATACAAATAATTCACAGATGAAGAATCAAGAAAAAAAAGTTGTTTGACACCTACACGCTGCGCTGTTATTTTCAGATTTCCCCGTTCGCTTCGTTATCGTTTTTATGCGAAACATACAAGATAACAGCGCAGTGGTCTAATTTCTTGTTAGTGCTACTAACACCTCCTAGATCAGAGCTCGGTTTAATTAAAAAAGGAATAGTTGTCCGGGACTGGCCTGTCAATCTCAAAAATAAAAAAATGGGCTGTCCTGAAATGTCTTCTGGAGCTCAAAAATATCTGTGCTGAGCTGATTTTCCAGTCGCAAAAAAATAATGAGCTGGCTTCTCGAGTTAAAACAACAAACATGACCTGGCCTGTTGAACTGCCCAACCAGCTGTCGTACTGGAAGGCCGGCTGGCTGTTGCCGAGCCCTGGTCTAGATCGTTATTTTTCCGTATTTTACATTTATTTTTAGCATCTCCACAAATTCGTTATGTTGGCGTGTTTGGCATCGTTGGTCTCATTATGTCTCAATTGCCCACAGTACTTGACTTGGTATCCATTTCTCATCTATATCACTGTTATTATAGATATAGTGTGTTTTATGATTTTGAGAGGGTTCAAAATTTATAATTTTTTTAATACTAATTATTTTAAATGTTTTAAAGTTGCGTAATACCTTTTTCGTTTAACGAAATAGTCAGAACCCCAATCCTTTGTCGTGCGCCTTTACTCTCCCGACATAAAAAAGACAAACATGGCCCATGTTTCAAAATTTTCAAACTTTGTATTTGTTTCGAATCCAAAAATTAGTCTTTTGATTTGATAACGCGATTTCGTGCTGCTAAAATGACGCCCTCAATTGATGGTCGGATTATCGATCGTATGATGATTTTTGACGGAATTCTCGTACTTATGATCCTTGGTTCCGTAATAATACACGTAAGATGCGACTATACTAGAAAAAAGTACTATAAAAATAAGTTTTATTAAAATAAAGTACTATAAAAATGTATACATTTAGATAATTCAAATTTGTGAACTGAAATATTCACAAAAAGAAGGTACGGATTTTAAATAATTTGAATTTGAGTTTTTCGGAGAAAACGCGGTACCTTTATTGTTAAAATACTCCAGATTATGTGAGAAAAAAAAATCCAATTAAAGACACAAAAGATTACATTTCGAATCAAACATTTTATAACATTATCCGACGTGTTGTTCGAGCTCCAAGGCCAGCTCTAATGATTTGGGTGTTTCGAAGTTGTACCCCAGACCAGGGATAAAAATAGGTTGTTTTTGCCGCCACCTTTTTTAGTTTAGTGAGTTTTAACTCACAAATTAAGTAATTATTAAATTAGTTATTCTTAGTAAAGTGAATTTATATCCCCTTTTCGGTTCGCCTTCCACAATCATCCTATGCGACTATTGTGAAAAAAGCGGGGCAACAAATATGGGGCGTGACTCTCTTTTTACTCTTTTTTCTTGTGTTTTATGGAATTCTTGGTGTCCAAATGTTTGGAAATTTTGAAAACCATTGTGTTCGCTCTTGGTCAGACGAAATTAACAAGGAAAACAAAACAGAATGGAATAGACGACTGGAGACTGGAAACGTAAGTTTATTTTATTTGAAAAAAGAAGATAAGGTCACAACTCCTTGATAGTTAACCCTCGCGCGCACAACTTTACTATCCGGTTGTACGCCCGTCTATGCAAATATGCACACTTTTTATAGTTTTTTGATCTTATATTTGATAAGATAGTTAGTATTAATTTTTTGTAACGAAGTGTATTGCAAGTTGTTTCAAACTCAATTTCAGAAGTTGTTCAAAAATATTTTTTTTACATTTTTTTCATTTCATGTTTTTGAAATACATCGTCATCAGTTGCCGACGAGCGAAATCTCAGTCTGTTGTTTGTCAGAACGTTGTTAGTGTGTACCCGAACAACTGCAACTTTACGCAAGTGTAGAAACATGCCGATCAGACCAAACAAAATTGCACACGATACAAATGTAAATACGATTGCAAGGGCTAACAGTACATTTTTAATAAAAAAATAATTAAAATTAGGGTAAATTGAAATCAATGATTTATGTAAGTATAAAAATCTGAGGTCATAATTTTCAAGTTATTTGATATTTTAAGTAGTTTTTAGCAATTATTGCGGAAAATATTGATGTTTCTCCTAAAAATCTTGTAATTTTGCTACCGTGGTCGCTGTCATTTTTTGGTACTTTTATTACAATAAAAATTACTATTAGTAAGTAAAATGCCGTTTTGTTTAAATCATTAATTTTTAAATCATTATTTTTTTAATAAAAAATCTCCCCAGTATAAACAAACTTACCCATATCGGTGACTGTATATGTAATCTCGTCTGATTCAATTTCAGTAGTTGAGAGGGGTGTTGACGTTGTCATTTCGTCGTCTGAAGTCTCATTTTTGCCACTTTTATATTTGTAAGGTCTTGGTGCTGGTGTCGGTTTCTCGTCTGGTGGTTTAATTGACGGAGGGTCAACCTTATCCACACATTTAGCGCCGTCCGGACCTTGTCTACAATCTTGATCTGATAATTCGGATATTTTCTGTTATTTTATTACTCATTAAGTATAAAAATTATAGAAATGTTTTAAGTCTCGTCCAGAATATACACCACCTAACGAGATAAGACAATAATATAACTGAGGCAAATCTCGTAGATGGCGCAAATCTCGTAGGTGGCGTAAATCTCGTAGGTTGGCCAAATCTCGTAGGTTGCGCAAATCTGGTAGGTGGTGCAGCGCGATACAATTAGATTTAGGGTTACGTTGCATAGATTACTAAATAATTCTATCCAATAACTTGATTACAAGGGTTTGTTAGCTCAAAGTCACATAGCGAGTAGCATGATAGTCGTTCAACTTCTTCGTTCTCAGCATTCGGATTATTCTCATATCCCGGCGGGCAGTGGCATTCAAAATCACCCAAATTCCATATCTCATTAAAAGGATAGTGACATTGGCATTTGTATTCGTACGGATTTTCCGGATTTGGTAGACATGACTTAAACAAACAAGTATTTTAAGAACGAAAAAAAAAATCATTCATAAAAATTTTTCCAAGTTTTGAAAAATTGTGATATTTTCTATACGGCATAAAATAAATACCTTTCCGCGTCCTTCGCAGTCACCACAGAGCGAGAGTTTACTAGTCATATCTTCTTTCCGCATGTCGCGCACTTCAAGAAGAATCATGAACATATCGTGTTTGATATAGGAATATGACGAATTAAAAATGTCAAAAGTAGGGATAAAGGTCTCGTAACCAATCACAGAGTTTGAGATTGATGCACCGGTTTCATCCGCATCTTCATCCGTAATTGGCATCCATGCATCTGGGTTAACACTTAAGAGTTCAAAATACAATTTAAGTAATACAGAAACAATAAGAATATATTATAACATTCTGAATGTTAAATAGGTATAGAGGTTAAATAGGTATAGACTATACCGTATAGTCTATACCGTATAGAGGTTAAATAGGTTAGAGGTATTAAATAGGTATACAATAAAATACTATACACCCTTGCGCGTTAATCAGGCCGTTTTCACTTTCAAAAACCGGCCCCATAAACACGCCGACCGTTCGTGGATGGACTTTCCGAAAAAAGTCGGCCCGATAAAACAAGAGCGGGATAACCGGCCCAATAAAGAGGGGCAATAAACGCTAATTATATAAAATACAGTCCTTTACGTCATTTTATACACCACTTGAGCAGTTATCTCGAGAAAGTATTTTTTCAAATGGTAAGATACCTGCGTAAGACGTAGGCACAAACACGACAAAATAATGTATTTCTGTAAGATAATTGGCTGCAAGTTAACTTGGTAGGTAACAAATGATGAAATATTAAAAAAAAAATGACAAAAAATTACATTTCGGCAAGATAACTGCTCAAGTGGTCTATTCTAATAAAATAATGATATAAATAATGATACAATAATATATAAGAATAATTTACAAATATACAAGTATATAATGATAGTGCTTTAGCACTTAAGTAATAAACAATATAATATACATATAAAAAATACAATAGTATACAAATATAGAAATACGCAAAATAAGTTGCGGCAATTTTTCAACTCTTAACACTGTCAGTCGAGTTATCATATTCTGTGGCTCTGACGCGATTCTGGTCCATGCGGTTAACCACATCAGAAATCTGGTCTTGGACAATGTACTTTAGAAACTGGTCTTTCCAGGGCCACTCCAAATCAAGGTCATTCGAGTCTTTATGGAGGTGAAGGAAAAGCGACGCATAGTTTTCATCGTTACGGTTTGGGTGTCCACGAGGATAAAATCGAAGGACAAATTGATGCCCGGTTGAGGCCGTCATCATGTCCGATTCAATGTATTCGCCATGTTGCTTAGACTCATACAAATCTTCATAAAGGCTTCGAATTTTTTTTTATTCGACTTGATCAATTCAAAAAGTGCAGGTTTAATTTAATAAACATAGTCTAATTTGATCAAAAATATTTAAGTCATTTCAACCTTTTGTAGTAAAAATAGTTTTATTCGTGTTATAAAAACTCATTAAAAGTAAACACAGTGTCTTAAAAACATCACCTTAAGCTCACAAGTTTTGCCATGTATCTTTTTCGGAGGATTTTCCCTGATTTGGCACGTTCGTTGCAAAACAGTTCAAAGGATATACATGTACAGAATTACACTGAACTCATGTGAGGTGCCCATCCAAATTCGTAAACCACATAATAACATCATGTAAAATTTCAAGAACGAGTCAGTTTCTAAATTTAGGGATACATTTTTATCCTTTTAAAGAGGAATTTTTGTCGAGCCCTGTCTTGAAAGTTATAAATTGGCCACAAGTGACTCTCACATGCCCGATCCAGAATTGAAACATCGTCGATCGCAACAACATCATCGTCAGAACCCAAGATTGACGAGATAATGAGCTAGATTCGGGATCTCAGAAGTTGATATTATAGAGGGCGCTAAATACGAGTCACTATTAGCTTATTTTAAAAATAAGCATCGTTTTCGGCGAAAAGGGTAGAATACGGCAAATACGTACCGTTTTGAAAAAAACATATTTCTGGATGCGATAAATAAAGGTCGAATCAAAAAATAATGGGCAAAAACATCAAACTGCTCTTTATTTGGCGTTCAGTTAACTTACAATCTTATTAAAAAATCCCGAGCTTGAATCGTTGCGGGGCCTGGAGATTCCATCGGTTTATTCGCCAAATTCCGTCTTGTGAGTTTTTGATGGTAAACTGATGGACTGGAAATCGTCCGATAATATCACCGTATCGATCGTCTGATTCCCAAACTTCAACCTGGATTTCGGCACTAGAAAATACAGTATCGTATCAAAGCCTTTGGTAGCGTTTCAAATATATACCCCATAGGCTATGGGCCATAGCCTATGGGCCATAGCGATCTTGAGATTGACGCGGTTATGCCAAAATCTCAGGACTGCCATGGGGTAAATGATTTATCTAACTGTCTTTGATAAATTAAATATAATGTGCAAACATTAAGAGTGTAAAAACTCACGAATTTGAATGAATGTTTGACCAGATCTCTAGGCATTGGGTTTCTACTTTTGTTTGAAATTGTCGAGTGGTCAGAACACCTTGTCGATCGGCATTATTGTCGTCGGCAAAGTAAGATCCATTTAAAGCCAGATATCGTCCAACATTCTGACGCCCATCAGATTGGTCTGAGCTAAAAAAGATATTTTTAATATGCAGAATTATCGGGTTTGCAAAACAAAGCAAAACCCATAACTAAAATTGCGAGCTCTTTTTTGTCACTGGCATTCCTGAACTCATAAGATTTTTTTATTCACAAACACAATTGAGCACAAAGTTTTTAGTTTAGCTCAAACTTCAGTATCAAATATTATTAGGCGACCTTGAGAGGGTTTTTCGACAAATAAGGGTCAGTGGCACCAAACAAGGACCACGGATTTTATAATTGTTTTTCATGAGTATTTTTTTACTAGCACCGTGCTAGTAGCACGTTGTCTATTTATGAATATAAAATTTTAATTAATTTAAATAAGGAATTGATTTAAACGTTGTAAAACTTAAATATAGTCTTGAAATAAGTAAAATCAAATATGTTACACAAAAATTTCTAATTATGTCAACCCCACCTAAAATTGTTTAATCCTGATTTTGCTAGATAAGGGTCCCCTTTTCAAAGCCGACCCTTATTTGGAGACCCTATGTATGTTTTTTTCTGGCTATGAAGTTTTTGTCATATGACTTTCAAAAAGCCAAAAAGTTATATACGGTGTATAACCACATCGGTACCAGAATCTTTTTTAGCATATAACCATTATATACAACATTTTTTTCATGAAAAATACTTGAAGTTCAAAGTTGTATTCAAAGTTTTATAAGCTTACTCGGGAAAGTTTAAGGTGCGATCATCTATATCTCCATTTGTTTCTCCATCGTAACCTTGATCTCCAACGATTCCTTTCCATGCGACATCATATTGTTTCCACTCTATTCGGTTGAGTTTTTCGGCCAAATCCGCGTCGTCAATCGGCTCATTGACAAAGCCACACCAATTTAGTTCGGTGAAATCACAACTGAAAGAGTTGAGTAGCGGTTCGGAACAACCATACATGTGGTTGATTTTTTGTACATCATTTCGGCTAAAGTCTTGAATTTTGATTTCAGAATTTTGTGCTAGACGACAATCCGAGATCTAGTTCCTTTAACTGTCACTCATAAGTAATCGTATTTTAATGGAAAAGAGATACACACGAGTCGATTCTTATTCAGCTTTTTATTATTAGTTTTAGGTTTTCTCGGCTGTAGTAGGTTACTACTACTAGTATTTTTTTCTCTGAATTGTGTACGCCCTCTGCGCCATTATGTTTAATAAAATTTATTATGGTTATTACGGGCGTTATGTTTCACTTTTTATGCAAAAATTCAACATTATCGCGTACACAATGCCCGTTATTTTTCACTTTTTCATTTGTTTTTGAAAGAAAACGGCGTAGAAGTGTATAAGAGACAACTTTTTGCGATACGATCAATATTTTTTTTTTTCGTTTTTTGTCTCGCTAAAATGTTTCCAATTTTTTAGATCTGTGTTAAAATCATTGTGTTCAAAGCTACGTGTTGAAAAAGCGCTGTCCAAAAGGGTCACTCAAGGTCACTCAAGGTCACTCAAGGTCACTCTAAAACCACTGCCTTTTCGTTGACCAATGACATCTGAGAAATAGGCAATTTTTGGGTCTATCGATGTGTCTCCCGGTGGGTTAACAAAACCGGTCGGGCCATAGTGCATAACCGATTCATAATCATAGGGCACATCTTCAATTGAGACTTCTTCAAATGTATATTTGTCAAAGTTGCCGTGATAGCCTTCGTCAACATAAGTGAGATTAATCGAAACATAATCATCTCGATCCGGACGGGATTGTTCATGAAATATGCCCAAAGCATGCATGAACTCGTGTTGAAATGTTCCGGTTTGACTATTACACCGCTCTCCAATCGATAAGTCTTGGCCACCGTAATAAGCGTGCCCAATATAACTCCAACACCCGCTAGGAATTAGAAAAAGTAATTATTAATTATTAGTTATTTTTTTGTGTTTCGGTAGCGAGTAAATGCGTTTTGTAGCTTTTGTATTGTTTGTTTAGATCGATTTCTAGATATATATTATAATTTATCGGAGACAAGTTTTATTACTTGGTATATTCTATCGCAGTGATTTTCAAACGCGAAAAAAATAAATAATGTTACCACTTTTTGGTAACGTTGCTTGACAGCGCGTCTGAGGCCTATGTGGCCTGTTATTGGTCTTTTTTGAGCGTGCTTGTCCAATCACCGAAAGGCAATTTTAAAATATTTTTGTATTACAATCCTCCCCCTCTTAAGGACTTGAGGAGAAATATGCATTTCCAAATTAAAATTTTTTTTCGGGTTTTAAAATCAAGACGATAGATGATATTTAAGTTTTCTGCAAGGAGTTTCCGGTCACTAGAAGGCGTCACTAGAAGGCGTACTTGTTGTGAAAGGCCTTACGGAGTCAATAAATACTCTCTAGCGACTAAATCTGCCCTCATTTATTATTTTCATTTCAAATTTTACTAATTTGAATTAATACTAATATATAAGTTACGTTTATATGTTTAAAAGTCAGAAATATTTTACTGGTCAAAACTGTCATTAGCGATATTTTGAGAATTGCTTCAAACTTACCCATATTGGTGAATTTTAATATATTGTGTTTCCCCTTCCCATGGTTTCAAATGAATACATGTTCGCAATCCGTAATTTCGAATTGCATCTTTTGAGATCCCTCGTGTAATTATTGGCATTTCTGGCCCCATTTCAAATGGAATCGAAACTAGGCTTCGAAATTTTATCATGTAGATTTTTTCTTGAAAACGTGTGAAATGTATGTTAAAATAAAAAAACACCTTTTGTCGTGAATACAAAAAAAAAAGTAAAATTTTGTAAAGTTAGTAATTCCAGGTAGCATAAAGTGTATAGAGTCCTAATTTCCAAAAAAACCCGTTTAATTTCGAAGACCAATCGGAACATAATTTTTCTCGTGAGGCCAGCGCAAAAATGTATATCTAATAGCGCTGCGACCATTTGTCTTGAGCATTTTTAATTTGCCGCGAGTCGGGCCCCGAATATCACCATCGGTGAGATTCCATTTTTGCCAGTAGGGTTTGTTGATTTCCGGTTCACTAACATCGGGCTGTTCGATTGCCAATGCAACCGAACAGAGCAAAATTGCCACTCGCATTTATTTCGATTTTTCAGCTTTTAGAGAAAAAAAAAATAAGTCACAGCATTAAAATTGGCATTTATTTGTATAAATTTCAGTTCGTCAATTTGTTGATATTTCTCGTATTTATTTATCTTAGTCTTGTGTAAACAAAAAATTACGGTCTAGTTGAAATTTAATGCAGAAGGGCTTTTTGTGGTACCTAGTAAATGGGAGTCTTAATGTTAGGAACTATTTATTAATTGAATACGTGTACAAGAAATATATCAAGTACAGCTAAAAAGGGTCGGTTTCGTGGTTTGAAAAACGACCCTTATATGGCGACCCGACCCTTATTTGACGAACCCAGGATAAACATATTTTTTGCTGATACTATATGAAAATATGTTTTTTTGCGTTTTTTTTGGTATTTATTTTATTGATTTTAAGACTAAAATGGAGGTTGCAAACAATTTAAATTGTCGATAAGCGGACAAAAAAATAGTAAAAAATATCTGTAGGAATCAATTTTAAAATCAGCGAGCCTTATTTGGCGCAATAATATTTTTCTGGGAAAAAGCGACCCTTATTTGGCGACCCCCTGTAAAACTTATTTGTGCACAATTGTGGTATATTTTCACCACATTAAGTTGTTGACTTCATTTTGTTCAGATAAATATTGTAGCGATATTTTCCCTATTGACACTGTGTGCGTAACCGGTAACCACTAGTTAAGCTCTCGTTGTCCGATAATAGTCGGTTTTGGCCACGGTACCAAAACATGGTGAAACGAGCGTTCATGAGTTATTTCCCAGCATGGATTTGGGTTTCATGATTTTCGTTCGGCAGCCATTTGTCGCGGTCTGAGTGCGGTTAACCACTAACACTATTTCGGAACCACTTTGCGATACCTTGTAGCCGGTTTGTTGAACCATTGACAAATTAACCCAGTTGTATTTATTTTGCTTTCCGAAAGTGTCAAATGCTCGGAAAAACATAAGACATTAATTAAGATGTGCCGAGTCTCTAAAATGTCAAAAATGAGTTAATTGAGCCGTTCAGTCTAAACTTTGTGAATTGTTACGGTGGGTGGTTTAACCGTAACCGTGGTTAGTTCGGCGATCAAAAGAACCTATAAACGTGTAATCGTAGTTTAATGCCTTTTAAGGGAAGCAGTTTACACAAATCGAAAAAAATAAATGACATAAGACATGTGAAATTAATTTGGCCAGACACGTCAGATATACAGACATGAACCCTTTGGTATCCAAAGTTTGGACACGTCTGACAGGGATAAAAAGTAACATATAATCAGTGAAAATTGTCCGTTAACGGAACCTGTCTGTTAACAGCGCAATGCCGCATTGCCAATGCGTAAGCGTTTTCGCTGGAAAATTTCCAAGCCACAACGTGCGTTTTAACGATGCACCATATTTAATTGAAAATATTTTTTATTTGTGGGTCTTCGTTTCTCTACTCCCGATTATACCATTTTACATTTTCGATTGTTTTTCTAATAACCGAAAGTAACCGGAAATTAGCAAAAAAAGAGAACGAAAAGGATTTAATTTGAGAAAAAAAAACAGTCAAAGAGCCTGAGTTGTTACCAAAATCATTAAAATATTACGAATCTTTTGTTTTAGGTATCGTATGGCGATTTGTCTATTCCAGACCGTTATTGCAGTAAAAGTTCTGTTACCGATCGTGGAACATGTCCTGGCAATATGGAATGTCGAAAACTTAGATTTGGCTTTTTTAAATTATTGTCATTATTTTCAACTTTAAGTTAATATAATATAAGTGTGTAGGCGGAAAGTAAAATTTATAAAAAACAGCAATACAACTGTGCAGCGCGTAGACGTAACAAAAAATTAATATTTTTTTCGAAAAAAAAAAGTTCAAACCGATTAAAAGAAAATTAGAAAAAAAACTGCTGGGAAAGAAAAAAAAATGCAACTTAACTGCCCAATGCCTAGGCCGCCATGAAAAATATAAATCCGTGCAACATAACTGCGAAAGTGGTATAATACAAATGTAAGATGCAACTATTTTAGTCTAAAGGCGCAGAGAAATTTGCAACAAGTATTGGTTGAAAAAGCCTATTTTAGACTTAATTCACGTCAACGAGGATGTACCGGTTTTGATAATATAGTAACATCGGTTAAAACCGTTTATGAAGCTGCAAGTCAAGAAGGCTGGGTATATCTCATGTATAACACAACCGACGCTTACCCTGCATGGTCTTTGGTTAACGCATAATTTATAACTTTTATGAGTATTTAAGGTCCAAATTAATTAAGGTGCACTGTTACTTAACTTAAGTATCATAGTGTTATGGATTTTTTCTCATTTGTATGTGTGTGTGAACGAGCAAGTGTAACTGCCAGAGAGTTCAGCAAAAAAACATGCCGAAAAAAAACAGTTTAATTTTGCGCCCTAACCAAATCAAGTACGGATATTTTTATTTTATTTCGATGATATTCTTTTTGGCCTGGTTGGTAAAAAATGTATTTATTGCCGTCATTATTGAAACATTTGCCGAAATGCGCGTACAGTTGAACAATTTTTGGGGTCCGACAAAAACCCATACGCAAGATGAACGTCCACAACCGGTTTTGAACGTTACCGGTACCGACGAAAACACTTTTCAACTGTATGATGAAGACGATTCAGGGCAGGGTCTGAGATAAATAACAAAAATTTACGAAAAATTTACGAAATTAGAGCGTAAAGTTTTTAGATGCGTACGACTACCGTCTGGTCCAACAATGAATCAGTCACAGCAAATTTCCGCACACAGTTTTATGTTGTTTCAGCATAAAAAGTGCGTGTGAAATTTGCGCTTTCTGATTAGTTATTGTACCACACCGTATCATTTCTATATGTTGATCATTTAGGAATACTCCATAGTTATAATTTAGTTTCAAAGCCTGATTAAGAGTCCGAATCAAATGATGGTCAAAAGCGAAATATATTTACGTCATGTTGTAAGGTTCAGTTCAAAAAAGTGGGTCAATTATTATTTCGGAAAGCGTACGTCTATGCGCATATCTTGACATTGTGTTACAAAAAGTAGCATGATCAAAGGCGTTAGTCATGTCGTTAAGTCATCTCGTACAAAAGCCACAAATTGTAGTTTAATACTACAATAATACTTCTATAACTTATACTACTAGCAGGAATATGATAATTAAAAAAAAAAATAACAGCGCAGGATGTGATGTTCATGATATTTTCATGTTTTAATGACTGAAAGAAAATATGACTATTTCAGATGCCGAACATAAACATATGAAAAAATGTAAATAAAAACGACGCATACTGCATTTGTCTAAAACCGTTTCGGTCATTTGTGAAAACAACGTGGTTTTATATGCGGTTAAGTCAATAGTAACTTGGATTAACCGGCCAGGTCAAACGACTTTAATTAGCTCAAGTCCGTAACCTCGTTCATTGGGGGTCTAAGAGGGAATGTATTATCTACTGTACATATTCGGAATAGTTCATGAATTAACGACATGGTCTGATTAGCGTACAGTACACCACCTCCGCCGTTATGTTAAACACCATAGGATCTACCGTCAATCATTGACGTCAAAAGTTTAAATTTTTCCAAAAAATTGAACTCGAATTTGAGTTTCGTTTGCGGATGTTGCAAAATGAGTGGTTTAACCGTTTCATGCTGGCAATGGTGGTTGGGTCCGTCCTCTTAACCGCCTCGTGGCCATCGGCACATCCGCACAAGAAGAATCGCGCTCTGGAACAAATTAAGACGTATGCCGAACCTATATTTGTCATTATTTTTAATCTTGAAGCCTTATTAAAAATCAAAATACTTGGGTGGAAAAATTACTGGAGATATGGATTTAACAAGTTTGAGTTTTTTCTCTGTGTTCTCGGAACATTAAGGTTGGGGTTGATGGGCGCCAAATTAAAAAAAAAAAAAAACTAAATAACGCGTTATAACGTTGAATATAGCGGAAACCGATGCGATTTACATAAATAAATATAAATACTGCTTTCGAATGTTGGTTTTAAATGGGTTTTAAACGTTAAATTATTAATAATAAAGTTATTCGGGAACAATACTTTAAGTATTGATTATAAATATAGTACACCATTTAACCACTTATCTCAACACTAAAAGTTTTCAAAAAGTGGAAACATTGAATTTTATTAACCTACTTGGGTAAGGCGTTTGGTCAGATAATTGTAAATCGCGATAAATTTGATCGAAAAATTGTAAAGATAAGCCCCACTTTGTTAAGATAACTGGTTAGGGGTGTATAATATGTACATATTGTATGTACAGTCTTGGTAACTCTATTAAAATAATTTGCGAGTAAAATACAAAATCCGTCCAACCTGGAAAATTGACTGTATAATGTTTTGGTTGCCCATTAATCCTCTAAAGTATGATTACTTATCGTTTCACAAATTACGCAAAATATTTCCGATGTTGTCCAGTGTTGCGAATTGTGCGCCTTGTTCGGATAAGTTCGACCCTAGAGACATTTATAGCGAAAATTTTTGGACCGGCCAAAAAAATGCTGCTACTTTTGGCAGGTAGTCTCTCAATTATTCTGTCAATGGCAATGGTATCACTTCAACTTTTTGCACCGCCGAAATGCAATCCGTTAAGGGCAGGGATGCATTTTTTTCATTTTAAATCCCTAAAACATGTTATAAAATGATAAAATCGAGCTTGAATACTCACGATATTTTTTGCTTTTATTTTGTAGTAGCTTTCACAATATTCTAATTTAGCACATGTACGATACATGTATGATAAAATTTAACAAACTCATATTTTCGTTAAATTTATATTGCCCATATCTTGACACTTTAAGAAATATTTAAAATATTTCGGGAAAATAAAAGTTAATTATGATGTGAAATGTTTTCCATCCCGTTTTCGGTGAAGAAACGAAACGAAACCATTTTTGCGATTTTCCAAGATCAGCGATGGCTATGTTTCAAGTTCTAACACAAGGAAGAGTTTTAATCGTCATTATGTCACCGATTACTTTACTTAACCGTATGAGACATTCATAATGGCCCATTAACGCGACACGAAAAATAGTAGTACACCCAAAATTTGAGACTGAAGAAATAGGCCAATGATATTATAATAATAATATGATATTTCGAATTTCGTGTTGCAGGTTGCATTGACCTACACCACCTAACACGTTATGTTAACACCATCACGCGTCAAAAAATGTTAACATAATGTGGTAGGGCGTAGGCGGAAAAGTTAAGAATTTTTTTTCTGGTAACATAATGTATTATAGGGGCTTTTTGTTAACCTAATCTAATTTAGGGGTTTACTGTTAACATAATGTAATTTAGGGTTGTTTTTTCTAAATCTCGAAATTGTATTCCCGTATTCATATCGTTGTTAACATAACGTGTTAGGGCGTGGGCGTAAACCGAGGTTCATAAAATCTAAAAAAATGCTCACATACAACGTAATTGAAAACTGTTAACATAATGTAACTTTGTTAACATAATGATTTTAGACGTTAGCGATTGTTAACGGAAAACCAGGTTCATCAAATCCAAAAAAGTGTAATAATGTAACTTTGTTAACATAACGTGTTAGGTGGTGTATATGTATACACAGTCCGTAAACCCATTTACAGCTGTTCCTGTCTCTCGAAAGTCCAACATAAAAATCGTAAAGCGGCATGATTTTATAATTTTTTTCTCGAAAAGACATGATTTTATGTCTAAAGAAAAAACTGCAACATAAATGCGCAAACTAAAACAAAAATTCAACTAGATAGAAATGTAAATGATAAAATTGATAACTTAACTGCGTGCAACTTAACTACCAAGTGGTGTAAAAAGTGAAATTCCGCCTTGATTCTCAATATAAAAAAATTAGATGAAGGAGGTAGCAACTCAACGGTATTAACAAAACGAACCATAGTTATGATCTAACCTACGCATTGTAACTCCTTCAGCTATTTTTAAAACCAAAAATGAAGATTTCGTAAAAATCAAGGCGGAATTTCGCTCTAAATGATCCTTCTAGGCACGCGGAACTAACAATTAGACTGTAAGTCAATTTGCTGAAATTCTAATTAAAGAAGGCTGGGTAGACGTGATGCACCAGACAATGATGGACAATGTGGAGAAAGGGTGGCAACCATTGGTTATTATGTATTTTATTTTTTATCACTTCTTTGCGACTACAGTCTTGCTCTCCGTTTTCGTCGCCGTCATTTTGGACAATTTGGAGCTCGAAGAGGAGTTGAAAAAATTAAAACAATTAAAAATGCGTCAAGTTTCGGCTGACAAAGGTGAAAAGCTTCCGTGGCGAATACGAATTTTCAGTCGATTTCCGAATCGCCCCGCCATGGTTGAGGAGTGGGTTCTAAGTCAATTTAAATTAGAAATTTCTAATCTCCTGTTGCGGTCTCAAGTTAGACTCCCAACAGTGCCATAAGGGACTGGTATTTGAAACAAAAGGGCCAAGTCGTGTCTAATTATTCCGAAACTAAAATAATTGACTAGTTTTTATATAATTATTTGAATTATTAGTAGACCGTGACAGCCATATTAACCGAATACAAAAACCCGATCGGAGATAACTCATATCGCTTTCGAGCTACTAACGAAATAAACTAAATTAGTGCCATATGGCACTGTCGGGAGTTCAATACCCGATTTGTCGAAGGTGGTCATATAGGTTTCCGAGTCGGAAATTCCGACTATAAATTATAGTCTATAATGTCTGGATCCTGAGCAAAAGTGCTACTAATAAAATAATTTCGTACAGCCATTCGATAACGCCTATAAAATAGGCCGAGTGAATATAGTTTGGAATTTCGGCTTCAAGCAAAATTTTCTCATTTCTCAAAAGAGTTCAATTCATGAATGTTCTCACAACTAGACTTACTACTTTTATAAGGAAATCCATAAAATCGTTCTATATCTTTTGATGTCCCATATACAGGGCGATCCGAAATTCGAGTTTTAGCCTAAAATTTTACCGATTTAAAAAAAAAACTAAAATGAAACTAAAACCCACACTAAAGGCGGCCGAAGAATATGGTCTGAAAATACGGGCGTCTTGCCTGGAAGCTTTTTTGCAGCGTGAATCACAAAGTACGATAGATTATGTGAGTTAGTAAAATTTTTCTTAAAATGATGCACAGTATTTACAAAATGGTTATAAAATATCTTTACACTTTTGAGGCAAAACGGGAACTTATGCTGACGATTCGTCGATTCAGTTTGTCAAATTTGCGACAGTCGAAAAGGAAATCGTTCAGAAATTGATTGATGGCTTTTGTCATCTGAATATATTTTAAATAGTTATTGTTTAATAATAATAATAAATATTAATAATAATAATAATGTTATTATTTTTTTAGTTTAGAATGTAAAAGAATGTAAGCTAAATACAGCATCTTATTTCAGTATAATTAATAATTAGAACATCTATTTACCGACATCACAGCTAGGGCTCGGCACGATTAGCTCAACAAAAAGCCAAAAAGGGGATTTTTGATCGGCTTAGTTTACGAAAAACAAAATGGTGAAAGAAAACACATAGCTAATACAATTGACCATGAAAAAGGCCTAGCTAAAGCCAGATATTTTTTCATCAATAAGCCACGCTAAAACCAGAAATATGTATTATTTATGCCAAGCTCTGTAGTAGTAACGGCGAATCTCAGGGTTAAGGACTGTTATGTGACTATTAATGTGACCATTATTTTTTTTAACCAAAATGAGAGTCTTTGGACCTCATTCAAACTATCAGTCTCCATTACAAATGAACTTTCTGTTCGAAAATTATGTAAATTAGCGGAAAAAAAACTTTCGGTGGCCCGTACTCTTCACGGTCAGAGTACTTGTATGTAAATAAAACTGGCTTTTTGGATTCTATTGAAAACTGAATCTATACAAAAAATTTTTATTTTCTCTTTTTCGAAAAACGCGGGAACGGGAAAAATTTCGCAGAATTGGGGTTTGCACGGGAAAGGTAGGGAGTGGGAACGGAAAAGCGTTCCCATTTCCTACACTGCTTAGAGACTCCTGTTTTCGTGAATGAGATATATTCTAAAGGTTAATAATTTCAAAATGTCTATGGTCAAATCGAATTTAATATCCGATGAGCGGTTTAGATTTAACTGTGAGACATTTTTGCATTAATTACGCCTCAGCGGTAAACAGCGGTTAAGTGCGGGATAATTAAGGTCAAGGTCCTCGACTGTAACCAAATTGGCATATACAAATTCTTACCTTAACCGTCTGGCAATATCTACAAAAGGTTATGAATTTTTATCAATAATAAGTCTACGTGGATTTTACCTTCTGTAACACATTATTGGCTTTTGACTTGGTATCCGTTGGTTTGCTTGGTTGATCTTCGTTATCGGCCTGCGTTACGTTTTGAGCCGGAACCTGTGGCCCAACGAACAAAGTGTCAATTCCACGCAATTCCAAGTCCAATACCCTTGACCTTAATGCAAAAAGTCTATTTATCCTGAATCATTGATTCTGTAGCTTGTAAGAGGTAGGCCCGAAATTATTAGGAAAAGCTTAAAATTTCCGAGTTTGCCATTTTCTCAACCGATTTTTTGAATATTTGAAGGGACCTCATATGCATTAAATTTTTATGTTTCTCAGTTTTTCAGCTTCTTAAACATGTGCACAGATGTATGATATTTTTATTTGAGCCGTATTTTTTAAAATCATTATAAAAGTGTAAAAACAAAAACCGGTTATTATGTTTGCCAAATAGCAACTTTTCCGTAAAAAATAATGAATTTATGGCTTCTTCCATGTACTTTGTCAATAGAAAAAGAAATTTCCCCGAAAAACTAATTTGACGAAAAATTTTTTTAACGTTTTGTCTGAAAGACGAAAGTCCCTTAAAAATTGTGGCGCGCCAATTTGCGCATTTCTGTGCGCATCAGTTTGCCAAATAATTATTTTTCATACAAAGTCAGTTCGGGTGGAGTGTCTTGACGGTCTTGTCGTCGAGTCCGATTGGTGGATTTTGATTCGTCACTTTCGTCGAAACCGCACTTGAGAAAATTGTTCTTAACTTTACCATGGTACTTTGCCATTTTGTTTTTACATCGTGTTTCTTAAAAGAGTATATTATCGAAATAAAGGTATTTTTCGTATATCAAAAATCTACCATATGATATAACTGTCCGTCTTAGCAATTTTGATCCATTTTATGGTAATTTTAAAATAAGGTTATTTTTATAAATTCTTTTCAGGCATAATAATATGCTTCTAAATGAAGCTTAATAAGACCAATCATCAAGCGACATTTGCCTATCTAAATTTTTTGTTTATGATTTTAAAACCAATGTGGACAGATGTGTCCACACTGCTCGGTATAAAGTTATTGAGACTTACTATTGGATTCGTCATTTAAAAATGTTTTGCACCATTTTTGTCCATGGGAATTCATCTTCTTCATTTTTTGCATTGGCGTTCTTTCTCGACGTTCTGAATGTAAAACATCGATCAATGACTCAAATAGTTTTTCCAAGTAGAATTTTCAAAAATATAATTTTCGTGGAATTGATTTCTAATTGGCTTTAATAAAAAAACGCACACACACAAAAATTCATGTTCTATAAAAAACCCATAAATGATAAAATTTCTCTTAAAATAAAATTGAGAGTTGTATTATGTAAATTTTATATACACGCACTGCTTAGTTATCGGGTCAGTTTTTCTATGAAAAATCATGTCAGCTGCCGGTAACTGCTCAGTGGTTAGCATATGAAAACAGTGCCTAGAAGAAATTTGAAAAAAAAAATAGACAATTGCGCAGGGAGTGTATACTACTATAAGTTACAGTCCATAGCATAAGGTCAAATTTTTGTTTTATCTCTTTACTTTCTCTCACTTTGACAACATTAACAAAATTAACCGGTACTTACTTGCTCTTTTTCTCCCGCACTCAACCGTAACTGCCAAAACGAGTAAAATTATAAGTTTCATGGGTACAACAGAAGAATAAAAACTTTAAAAATATAGTAAGTAAAATAGCCCCAACGTAGCAAAACGCAAGTTATGTGTTGTTTGGCCGCAGCAAAACGGACCGAAACCGCCGAAACTCTTTATCGCCGCATTGAAAGTTGTGCTTCTTTAAGTCGTCTTCTGGGCGGCTTTAGGGGTTAAGCAGTCAACGCATAATACAATAATGTATCGCATTAACTCTGCTCACCGCCAAATTATCGGAAATAATCACGTTTGTGATAGGCCGCATTTGAACTGGCCTAAATTACAAATAACTTGTAACAAGTTCGTTTAAAGAACGAATGTGAACGATCAAGGTGGAACACACATGAGTCATTTTTTATAATTCAAAGTCCCCGTTTTGCCCGTTTTTTAACAAATTTGAAAGAAGAAAATGATCCTTTTTGTGACGCTGCTCCTTTTTCGGACGCTTTTCGGCCAAAATGGGACCATTCTAATAAAAAAATGATGCTTTTTGTGACGATGCTCCTTTTTCGGACGCTATTTTGGAGAACCGAAAACGTCTGAAAAAAGAGTAAGGACTGTATGTGCGTTTTTTGGCTTTGGGGATTATTATTTAATGCATTAAAAATGAAACGAAACTTATTTTGAATGAATACAACGTATTGTCAAAAAATTTCTATGACCGTAATAACAGAAAAAGGCTTATTTGCAATTACAAAAAAAGTGTTTAATAAGGGCCGGTTTTGAAACAAAATTATAGATTATTTTAATATCCTCAAATCAGGTTGTAACTTTGTGATGAAAAAGAACGAATCAGTTTTTTAACTTGAATAATTTGTTTTAGGATAGCGTTTGTAAACAAGATCGTTGAGACTCTCAATCTGAGAGGTTACGAAATCTTTCTAACAAAGACCTCAATTAAATTTATATCATATAAGTAACAACAGCTATATTACGTTTCTAACAATTAACGTCGCGAAACACACTTTTAATTTCGCAAGTTTAGTCGTATAAATGCTTTGGGCCGGTCAGGGGTTAATCACCGTATAGATTGTAAAGTATGTTACATATTTGCCGTATACAATTGCTCTTATTCATTCAGAATAATGACAATTAATAGTCACGTTTTTATTTGACGGACTTTAAAATTAAAGAAACATATCTATTTTAGCGTTACTTTCATCGTTATGCCAAGTTCAACGAAGATCAAGATCGCCCGGAGATAACCGACGAAATTATTCGACATGAAGTAATGAAACGCGCTGTGATTGGCCAACAGATTAGGGTGCCTAACACTGACATCCATTATCCTTGAATATCATTAAAGTATTTGCATAAGATTTTCACTTCGCATACACTACACATGTTGCGCAATTAAGTTGCAAAAATAGTTTCGAAAAAGTGTATAATAACTACGCAGTTTGTAGTGGAAGTTTTAAGAGTACCCAACAATAGATATACGAAAAAGCCAATACAAAGCGGATTACAAGAACAGGCCCAATTCCAGCAAGTAGGACTTTGTGAATTTTAAATTGATTTTTTACTTGGGTGTTTTATTCAGGTACACCTTATACACCGAAATGATTTAAGGTTAAGCTAAAGGCTTCACGCTACAGCCTAAGGATATGTATGCGTCATTCTTGTTTATCTGGACGCGTGGGTTCAATGATAGGCGCTTATTGGTTTGTCTCCTATCTTCTTATTCACACGACCTAAACCTTTTTGCTGACTTTACGATTTACAGAGGGATAAGGCAAGTTGTGCTTGAATAATAGCATATTATTTAGGTCTTGGAAATACGCTCAAAAACCGGCAAAATGATAATTCAAATCTACCACGGTTCGACTCCGACATGTATCGATCAACCAACGCGCGAAATGTTATGGATAGGTACATACTGTCATTTGAATAATAGGGGTAATTAGCAACCGGTAAACCTAGGCAACTGGTAAGATGACCAATGATTTGTCGCAAATTACACAATCATGACCACCACAATCCGGCTCGGTACCATCCGTGTGAGGTCGATTACCAGTCCCAAGATCTTACTGGTCGAAAAAAATTACCAGTCGATAGACATAGGCCGTAACATTTAGGACATCTTACTAGTCGGAACAAAAAAAAATTCATAACTATTATTTAGCAATCGAAATGGAAGTGCAGATAATTTGCGTTTACTACATCACCGCGCAAAAGAAGCGCGAAATCGAAAAGCGCGTGCGCTACGGGAATTAGAAGAAAACCACCCACTTTTCGATCGACCTCTCTTCTTTCTAAATCGACATGGAAGAATACGAGAATTTTGTCGTCGAATTGTTACATCTCAATATGGCGCAAATAAGTCATCTACTAGTGGATCAGGAGAAGGGTTGAAAAACAATTTCATTGGGTAGTTTTTGCACAGTTTGTCAAAATCGGCGGCGCGGGTTTTCGGAGAAAACGTTACCAAAGATTTTTACGAAAAAATAATCCTCGTGAAACCTAGTTTATTCTCAATTTGTCTTCTAAAACCGGTGTCGCAAAACAACCCCTTTTTTCTCACGCTTTGAACGTCTTTATCCCTAATCAGGAGCATGTTTATCATAATCATAGGCTAAACTTTAGCCGTTAAAGTCGGCGTTTTTATTTGTTTAAGTTATAGTGTAGAGTTTCTTAGGTGCATTTAAAGTTATCGACTAACGAAAAATAAAAAAGTTTTTCCACATACACCCCCTGAGGGTTTATCAGGTCACCTTTGCTTTCCAAAACCGGCCTGATTAACCCCAAAGGCGTGGGCGGAATAGCTGGAAAAGGTGCGAAACAAGGTGGCCAGATAAGCGCACCAGCGGAGAATTGCGCAATACCAATTTGTTATTATCCAATGAGAGACAAGCCTGATGAGCGCACGAGCGGGCAAAGTGGCCTGATGAAGGGGGCTGATAAACCCTCGGGCGGTGTATGTAAAATCCTACTCGATGTCTAAGAAAAGGACTCGGTCGAGAATAGAAACTCACGATAAAAAATAGTTTTTCATTATTCCAAAATGATAAAAACTGTATTTTTTATTTTCTAACCAGTTAGTTTTGACGTATATTTTTCGTGTCCTACTGGATGGTTTTTAGGGTGTATTTCTTAGTTTTGTATAAACAATAAAATAGGGTATTTTTCAATTGGAGGATATTTCTCAATTGTTGATCTGTTATCACTAATTCCGTACGTTGACTGGTGCATGCTGCTGCTCACTATTTGCTCATGTGGATTTATGTTGACCGAGAATCATGAAAAGCGACTAATGGATCCCGCCAATCAAGATTTACAAATCATGGAATATATCTTCATTTTCTGTATGACCGTCGAGCTCATCCTAAAAACGTGCGCCAATGGACTCATATTCACGCCGGAAGCAATGCTCGCAAGTCCAGGCGGCGTAATTGACTTACTGGAAGGCTTTTTAAATGTTTTTTTTTGAAAAATCTGTAATTTTGCACGCTTTCGAAATTTATATTAAACCTAGATTTGAAAGTACAGTCTTCGTCTCCAATTCGGCAATAAAATGGTGAAAATCCTTGCCAAATTGAGGTCATTAAAAAAATTGAAAAAATCTTTGCCGAATGGGGGACGAGGACTGTACACCAATATTTGTGTGACACTTGTGTAAAACGTTCTTTCATTTTCACGATGAAAGCAGCCGTTTGTATTGAAACATATATTGAAATTTAAGTGAGTTATTTATTAAGTCAAATCAATTACAAAGGACGCGCCGTTATCTTAAAGAAAAACAATTCTCAAAAAAGTGAAACATAATGGGCGCGCGAGACAAAGTGAAAAATAACGGCGCACTCAAAATAACGGCACCGTCTGAATCGGTCTCTTTTCTTTTGTGGCGAATGGTTAATACGCCGAAATTTCTCCATGACAGTGCTCAAAAGGGGGAAAATTTCGGCGGATTAACCTTTCGCCACAAAAGAAAAGCGACCGATTCAGACGGTGCCAAAATAACATATAAAGATAATACGGACAAATTATTTGCAAAAGAAAGTGAAACATAGCGAGCGGTAAAAGGTGAAACGTAACAGCGCGAAACATAGCGGCGCACCTAATGTATTTCGCCCTCAAAGTGGTACTACGGTTTCTTATATACTAGTACCAGTATATATACCAGTCGGCTATTAAGGTCAAATCGAAACTTTTTGCAAAATTTAAATGTTCGGAACTTGAGTAAGACATTTAAAGCCTTCATTAGATTTATATTTCAAGCGTCGCCTTTTTCTTTATACCTGAGTAAGTTATCTAAACGGCAGTAGCAAATCGACTTATTTTAAGACTTTGTACTTATCTCAAATCTGCTTAAAAACGCTTTAGATGGGAAATGGAACACCCGTTATTACGCATAGATTTTATACTAGAAGGTTTCGACTTTTTATTGCAATTGTCGCGTGACGAAAAAAAAATCCGATGTTCGCACAACTAGTCCGATTTGATCAGTGACATATATATATAATATTTTTCAATGTAGCGTGTTCAATGCGGATTCGAACTATTATATGTCAAAAATTTCCCCTTTGTCTAAAGTACAAAAAATCAGTGCTATCGTAATTATCCTTCGATCATGTCTTTAAATGGCACCGTCGGAATTCGGAAAATGTATTTTCTAGAGAGAGGGTACTCCGCCAACAGTTTATATATACATATAAATTATATGATATAATATAAATATATAATATAAACTGTACTATATTTTTATACTGGTGTGGGTACCGAATTTGTCACCGAGCTGAATGGGACTCGTCGTACATTCAGTTATGAGACTCGTCAAAATACGACGAGTCCCGTTCAGCTCGGTGCCAAACTCGTTACCCACAGTGTGGGTCCCACACCAGTATATTTCGCCAGCAAACATCCGGATTCCGACGGTTTTCTTTGAATAAAATTTATTAAGAATATTACTGTGTTCGTAAATATGTTAATGAGTAAGAAATTAGTTTATTTTTTCCTATTTTATATGCAATACTATAACTTATGTTTTTAGAAAAGTTGAAGAACACTCAATTTCGTATTTCTTTCTGATTCTGCGTTGCTTTCGGCCGATACGAATTTTTAAACTACTTCCACCAGTAAGGAAGGTCGCCACTGAGTGCCTAAGNTGTTCGTAAATATGTTAATGAGTAAGAAATTAATTTATTTTTTTTCCTATTTTATATGCAATACTGTAACTTATGTTTTTAGAAAAGTTGAAGAACACTCAATTTCGTATTTCTTTCTGATTCTGCGTTGCTTTCGGCCGATACGAATTTTTAAACTACTTCCACCAGTAAGGAAGGTCGCCACTGAGTGTCTAAGGAATCGTTGAAAAGGAACTTTTGTGTTTCAGGTAGTGTTTCAGATAGTGTTCACTATACATCAATTAAATATTTTTAAAAATCAAACGAAATAATTAAAAAAAAAAATAATATTTTGAGAACTCTTAAAATTTGAATGCTCTCTAGCGCTTTAGGCCGGTACCTACACGTATACGAAGTTATTCACAAAAATTGTAATTTATGGGTTAATTTAACGAGATAAGGTAATTATTAATTTCATAACTCTTTTGGAGCTAGAACATTTCCCACCCATTCTGAGTTGATAAGTTATAGTACGCTAAGAGTAAAATCCTAGAACTGTATTTCCAACGAGCAAAGTGGGTGGAAGGAAATATTGATGGTTTCGATTTTACTTTCCGGTTTGCTCTTTGTGTTTGCGGCGTTTGGGTAGGACGTTTAACCCTCATAGTATAATTAAATTATCACCCTCCTTTTTAGAGTGCAAATATTTGGCGGGCAATTGCGTCGTTGCAATGATTTCACCATCAAAAACAAAACTGAATGTGTTGGCACTTTTTGGCAGGCAATTTTAGTCTCAGCCGAATTGAACTTAGATGACAATGAGGCCTCGCAAAGTCAGGGCTCAGCATAATTAATATTTTTTTATCTTACTGCACCAAAGGATATTAACATGCGCTCCTGACAGTGCCATATGGGGCATATGATATGGCACTTCTACTTCAAACTACAGATTCAGGCAGTGTCTAATTAGTCCAATAAATGTATAAACCTAAAACGATGGGCTGGTTTTTATATTTGTATTGGAATTATTAGAGACGGTTAATTTAGTTTCATATAGGACGTATCAAAGAATCAAAGCCGATAACCGGATATCAATTCAATAACCGGATAAAAAATAACCGTGATAGGCGTATCAACCGAATACAAAAGCCCGATCGGGGATAACTCTTATCTTCGACGTGCTAGCAAAAAAAAAATGAAAAGTGCCATATGGCACTGTCGAGAGCACAGGAGTTAATTTACTACAGCAATATTGTAGTTACATCCAGGAAATTTTGTATGGACTTGTATGTCATGGGCCATGACTCATGGCGCATAACTTAGCGGCTTAACTCTACAACGCCAGATCTCCAACGACCCCGTTGTATAAATTCGTGAAAACGCACCATAAAAAAAAATTTGTGGAAGAAATCTTCATAATTGTTTACAAATGTTAACAAAATTTTAATAAGGTTAACGAAATGAAAATGCAATGAGTCAAAAAATCCCTAGTAATGTGATTTCCGTATAACGTCTGACTTTTCTGAGAATGAAAAGCGTGACCGTCAATAAACTGACGATGTTACGCAGTAGAATAGAACTAAATTTTTAGTTTGCCTATCATGTGCTGAATCTTGGTGAAAGTAGCAAAATCGAAAAACCAAAACTGTTCGTCCCTAGAGGTATCTTATTTATTATTATTACCGTATATTTACGATTCTGGAGGTTCTTATATCTTAACACTTCTGCATGAATCATAGGGCGAGTAGTGATTTGAAGGTGTCAAGATATGAGTTGTCTATATATTAAATAATTGTAATTGTTTAGTTTGGGCAAATCCGAGAAACTTTGACTTTGATACAATGGGAAATGCAATTTTAACACTTTTTGAAGTCTTGAGTCTTAAAGGTATGACCGCCCGAAGCATAATGCCATGTTTTTGGGCGCCTACGTTCAATGTTGAATTTTATTTTCGACGTTTGATGTATGTTAGGTGCGGACCCCTGTATACCGTATTATTTTCCTAAATATTTTCCCGCTGAATCCACGCGGTAATTCATTAACAAGATATGACTCCTTTCCTGTAGATTGGGGCACCTAGTGGATTTAGTTGAAAGGAGGCTAAGAAGATAAAATAGTATGACTTCAGGTTGGATTGAAGTTAGAGATGTTATGATCAACCGCATAACGCCGTGGTACGTGCCGCTCATTTACATTCACATTTTTTGTATTTTGGGGTGGCTTATTGGCCTCACACTTTTCATTGGGGTCGTGGTTGCCAACTATAACGAAAATAAAGGCACAGCGTTACTCACAGTCGACCAACGACGCTGGGAAGACTTATCTCGACGACTCAAAATTGTTCAACCACTTCATCAACCGCCACGGCCCGATGGGGACGGAATTCGGGCGGCTGCTTATGATTTATCGCAGCATACCAGATTTAAGACACGGTTTTATGCGCTCAACGTAACTTTTACAACGTTAAAGACAAATTTTACAGCATAAAAAATCTAACTCAATTTTAAGGACGGTTCGACACTACCTAACTAAGATAATTGAGCAGAGCGTTTGGTAAGGTAAATGGGATTAACGATATGTTTCGGTCCGAAAAATTGTAAGATTAGCCAAATTTGTTGAGACAATTAGTGTTAAGATAAGTGCTTTCGGGTGTATTTTTTTTAATTTATGGTAAAACTTTTTCAAGAGTTAAATAGTGCTCAGCAAAAAAACCCTTCGAAAGCGACTGATAGCATTTTGTGTTCTGGCAAACTCATTTTTACTTTCGCTGAAATGGAAAAAGGATACGGACGAAGCGATGATTTTAGCATCAGGAAGCTGTTTTTTTAGTTTCATATTTATCATTGAGGTCGTCATCAAACTGGTCGGGATGGGGATGAGAGGAATGTGTCAAAGCTTTCGAAATACAGCAGACTTGCTCATTACGGTGGCGTCTATTCCATGGCTATTTCTTTATTTCCTTTCATTCAGACGTGGCGAGTGGACAGGATCAGAGAGATAAAATTTTAGTTGATGCGAAATTTTTTTTTCTAAATTGGATTTGTTTTAATTTGGATTGGAAAACTGACATATATACTGACATATACTGTAGTTCGATCCGAAGAGCACAAATTTGATCTGAAAAATCTGAAAGCGGGTACACCTAAAGCCGGTAGAGGTCATTTCTGGACTCGGAAAGGCCTTTCACGGTAGAAATGCTCTCTAGCACCAAAACGCGTTTTTTTATTTTTATTTTTGTGTTTCAAATTCGTGATCTACGGGTCAAATCTTCATCTTAGATGCTAAGATTCTTAGACAATAAAAAAAACGAGGTAAATTCGGATCTTGAACATTTTATCTTCCAGCGTCGTATTATATACTCGTATAGGACTGTTTTCGAGATTTGTCTAAAATAACTTTGCGATATGAAAATCTGGAGGCACATAAATCGTTTGTAGTTGACCGTACAAAAATTTTTAAAAGTAGTAGATTTTTTATTATCTCTGACCAGGATTTTCTTACAAGTATGGCGTTATATTAATTCTGTGTCGTTTTCTCTTTATTTGCGGCAAACACGTAAGATATTTATAATATTTTATAATTTTTGACCTCGACAATGTTGAGTCCAGATACACTAAATTACAGCTTATCTTAGTGAATTAAAAAAAACTATTACTTTGTGTGAAAACATAATTTTTTAATCCGGCTGTTAAGAATACTTTGAAAAACCTGATCATGACAATTGCCGTTTCTGTATACAAATCCTTTTTCATTATTTTGGCGATGTTCTTGTTGTTACTCTGTTATGCATTTTGGGGCGTCGTGCGATTTGGAAGCGTAAAATACGGCGAAATGCTCAATCGCCATGCAAACTTTGAGACCGGAATTCAAGCCGTTATAACACTATTTCGAATAGTGACCGGTGAAGATTGGAATAAAATAATGCACGACTGCATGCTTGAAAGGTGGAGTTTTAAAGGTCATGATTTGAAAACCAACTGGTAAATGTCAAACAAAATGTTAAGATTATTAAGAGCCTTCATGCCTTTTTAGTTAAAGGTGTTTTTTAGCAAACGCAAAACGAAGGGGAAATTAATTACAAACATATAGATTTACCTTCGACCTGTGCAACGTTTGGTACTGTGAACAGTACGTCAACGGGTATAGCAACTTTTTTTTAAATTTTTTTTTATTTCAACATTTGTTTATGCTAAAAAGCTTTTTAAAAAAATGGTGTGTAATAATAGTTAAAAAGAGTATAAGTTATACTACTACTATTATGTATATAACATATTTACATCTCTACTACAAGATACTGTTGGCCAACAAGAGGTGGAAAAGCTTATTGGGAAGGAAACTGTGGAAATTATCACGCTGCTTGGATTTACTTTTGTTCATTTTACGTCATAATTGGTTAGTCTCAAACAAAACTCTTACGCACAGACAATACTATGTTATTTATTAAATTATTACTTGAGTCTTTTTGTAGCGAAATCCACGCGGTGTCCCAATCCACTAAAAAGGTAGACATGACTGTATAGCAGATATTATATCGTCCTGATTTTAAAACGCGAAAAATTTTCAAGCAACGTTACCAAAAAGTGGTAACATTATTTATTTTTTTCGCGTTTGAAAATCACTCCGATATATAAAATGTAGCGATTAACTTATAGACTGGGACACCACGTGGATTTCACTACAAAACGACTAAAGTGACAACATGGTATATTTTACAATTTGTGTATTTTTACTCCCAAGGGTCACAAGTCGCATATAATCCGTAGGGGTCACTTAGTCCAAATTTGGACTAACCGCCTTTCTGACCATGTTTAGACGAAAAAATATCAGTTTTGTTTTATGTTGTATATTTATTCTCGTACAATTTCACTGGACCCGTGTTTTAGCGATTTTCCATTAAGCATGGTTTTCTATCATTTTTAGTCCATTTAGGGCGTTTAATTTGGACTAAGTGACCCCTGGGAGTTAACTCTCAAGGGTTTAAAATAAGCGGCACAAAAACTTTTCAATTAAAATAATATATTCGAAGCTTACATCATGCTGAATTTACTGGTTGCGATTATTGTTGAGAATTTTTCGCTGTTTTATTCGGCAGAAGACGACGCCGGAATGCTTTCTCAAAACGACATCCGAGTTTATCAACAGACTTGGAATCTTATCGATGTCAAACGGAAAGGCGCAATTAGAGTGAAGTATCAAGTTAGACTGTTGCTCAGGCTGTTACGATTTCGGCTTACTGTCAATATACAAGACCGTCTATTATTCAAGGTGAGATTTTAATCAGGGATTTGTAGTAAAAAAGTGTGCATGTTTGCACGATAGGGCGCTTGACCCGGTAGTATATTCCGGCACGCGAGAGTTAAGTTTGTGTTTTTAACTAAAACTGTTTTAGCATATGTGCTGTGAGTTAGAACATACGACAAGATCAGAATACGCATCGTTTCACGACGTCCTCATGATGATTGCATACCGCTCAGTGCAGTGATTGAAATCGACACACAATTTTTGACCTGCCTTGTGTCATATAAATAACATATTACAGTTCCTACCTTCAAGTTGTGCAATTTGCGTTGCCGAAAACGTGGACAGTAAGAAGTCGCACAACTATAGGGTGCACAACTAGAAGGGCGGGAGTCCCACGGGACTGTATTGTAGAAAAAACCCTATCCCTATTTCAATCGCTTGCTTAGTCGATATTCGAAAGTCACTCCAGCTCGAGGAACTGATTCAACGCGAGCAACTCGAAAGTCAAATTGACGAGGAGGTTGCCAAAGAAACGATTAAAAATTGGCTGGAAAAGTGTCTTCGTCGAATTCGGCACAAACACAAAGAAAACCGCAGTTCGGCAATTGACTTGGGCTCACTGAATCCGACTTTCCAGGACCAAGATAAACCGCTCATCGTCGAAAGCGCTTCGAGCCCAATTTCGAGCTTGAGCCATTTGTCATTTCAACAGCCCGATTTTGGCGCTGAAACAGAAACTCGTGTTAGAAAACGAAATTCGGCACAGGTATAATAAAAAAACTAAATAAATGGAAACCAAAAGTTTAACGCGTATAGACATAGGTGCACTGCACAAGATAATTCATCGCCTAGGCACAGTGCGCTGTCACGATTCCTTATTTTTCGTATTTTTGTGAAATGTTAGAGCGCAGTAATGTTTTTCTTAAATCAACGTATTTCTGTTTAAGTGTTCAACGTCCAAAGAAAGTCCAAAGTGTGGTCTTGATGAGTGGATTGTCAAAAATCCGTGGAAAGAACGAACAACTGTGCCGCCTCGAAACAGTGATATGGTTAACTGGTGGAATTCACTTGACTTCACGAATTAAACGATTGTTTTATGATTTTGTGTGTTTAATTTCTTTTTATTAATGTACATTGGTGCAAAAATTATGAGAAAATAAAAAAATGACTAGTGAGAAAATAGAGCCAATTATCCCGCGCCCTGGTTGTGACTCACAATATGTGCCTATTATATTCTATATTTTTGTATATTTCAATTTTTTACATTGACCCTACAACGCACCCACATAAATATCCGACGTTTAATTTGCCAGTCACTAACAGTACTGAACCGGTAAACAACGGTTAATATATCGAAATGTTTAAATACTTTTATGAAGACTTCTTCTTATGGTTAAAAACACCTTGCGTGTTAGGCAAACTGTATTATACAGTTTTGGGCCAAAACTGATTTTTATATGGCCATTTTAATCAGGATATCCAAAATAGCAGATAGAAATTTAATTTTATTATTTCAATTTACACAACAGCAAAAACGTAATAACAAGTTGGTGTAAATATGAAAACAGTAAACATATTCGATCGGCACAAATATTTCCAATTTTTGTATTTATCTTTTATAAAAGCCACAACTTTGCCAAAAACGCATAAAAGCGGTCATATTGGAATTTCGCCCAACTAAAACTAGGTATAGACATAGTAAATCAGG
>SCLG01000152.1:65829-81123 GCA_004367875.1 Oikopleura albicans
AAAAAAACTCGAGTTTGGCCATCTAGAAATACGGAAGAAAAAAACGGCGGAAATTCATGTAAAACGCTGAGTAGTAATTAAGACCCTTGTACATGAGATAAAGGTTTCTTTTACTAATCATTATTGGATTTATTCCTTTAGTGCGATTAATTGAATGTTTTAAAAATTCACGAAATTTGCTTACAGTTGCAAAAAAACGTCCTGTGACGGACTATGGTAATATACTTATTATTGTTGTGTAATTTAGAATTCAATTTTTTTTCTTTGTTTTTGAGAGTCAGATCGAGCACGGTCTTCATTTCCCGGTGGGAGGTTCGTGAGTGAGGATTATAAGATTACGCCATCGTGACACTGTGTATTCTTAACGTAAGTCCAAATTTAAACTTAGTTCTAACACTTAGTTCTAATCACTTTATAAAGAAATCAGTCGCATTTTAGTTTTGAATAAATATTGATATGCACAACTATTACTTGGGTTACGATTGGTATCTGTTAATCACATTCTACTAGTATCACACGGTACGATTTGAATTAGTATAAACTTTATAAATTATGAAAATCTTGCCGAATAATTTATACAACCCTTGCCGGTTTATTCAACCCTCCGGCTACTTTGCCCGCTCGTTGGTTTATGCGGACAAATTTTCCGCAAAAAATTCTGAGCTAGAAGACCACGCACTGCGGGAGTATCCGGTCGGTCTCTTTTTAAATAATATCAATTTATTATTGCGCAATTCCTCGCTCGCGCGTTTATCCGGCCACTCTTTTTAGCATATTTTCAGCTATTCCGCGTACGCCCTAAGAATTTATCCGGTCTTCTGCGGGTTTATTCCGCTAGTTTTGGAAAGAGAAAGTGGCCGGATAAACCTGTAAGGGTATATGAAGTAAAAATTGGTTCTTTCTAACTATCCCGTAAGCTAACGATAGTTCTGAGTGAATTGCCTAGGTCCTGTAGACAATTAGAACAAGCCTTATATTTTACACTCCATACCAAACTGACATATTATGTCAATTAAATTATTCCACCAACAGGGGTCGCTGCTTGCGAGAATAAAAAACGGCCCTATGGGCCCCTAATCGGATCAAGGTCATTATTTTACCAAATGTGATTTTCTTAACTTTTAGATGATGTCCAATTAAAAGCGCAATGTCGCATAAGGAAATAATCTATCACTTGTGTTTTTTATTGTCGCACGGCAACTTTGTCTATTAGAACACACACAGAAGTCGAACAAGTTTTTATCAAGATGAATAGTAGGTGTCGATTAAACGGAATAGAGTAATTATATCATAATGATTATTCTCTTTTGGTATTTTTATGATATGATAAACAAGTTATTTACGATAATTAAATCGTTCCATCAATATTTGTAAGCATTTTTATATTAGATTTTATGGCTTTATTTATCTGCGCGAAAAGCGTTGTTTGTTTAACTGACAGTTTTTTCATTATTTTTTCGTATCTTTGCCAAAAAGATTTTGAGTTTTGTCTGATAATTCAAAGTGTAAATCTAATAAAAAAAACTTTTAACCCTAATTCATATTCAGGGTACTCCTGCGCTAATTTGATATTATTGCGCAATGGTGCGTTATTGCGACACTAATTTTATCCACTAAATATGCGTTAACACGCCCCACTGAGCCCTTATAACATATGATTAGCCTTGATTTCAAAAATTTTTTTTCAAAATCACTTTCGGTACAAATATCCGTAAGATCTCAATTTTTTTGTGGAGAGTATTTTGATAAAAAAAGCTGTTATTAATTAAAAAGACCTACCAATAATTAACGAGTCACTTTTTGGGTTTTACAGTAGTGTCGCGATAAATAAAAGACTGGTGTACTAAAAACCTATTGTGATAAAAGGGGTAAACCGTGTACCGGGTGATGCAAAATGCGTGGGCGGACAAAAATGGAAAATTATTTAACTCACAGGTAAAAGCCTTTATTTACCCTAATTTCAGATGAAAACAACTTTCGTTTAATACGTATTTCTAAATTAGAAATAATATGAAGATTCACATAATTTATTAAACAAGCTTTTGACTTTTTCGGCCCCCACAAAGGTTAGTTTAGAGTCCATAATGAAACTTGTTTTCATTGTTGCCGAATTAAACATTCAACGTGAGCATACATTAGTGGGTTAGGAAGTGTGATATGATTATCAACACTAGAAGTTGATATGTGACTTAATAGACAACCAACTTAGTTTAGCGTTCAAATAAAAAAGAAACATGTAGAAAATTGCGTTCAAATAATGTATATTTATGTAGTATACTACATTCTGCGAACTATGTGGGCCGCCGCCAGTAATTCACGAAGGCAAAAAACTTACTTTCCTAAACACCAGTAATCCATAGTTATTACACCACCTGCGCAGTTGTCTTGCAAAATTATTTTCAAAAAAATTAAAGATAACTGCGCAGTGTGTAGGCACAAAATTAGTCATTTTTTGTTAAAGATAACTGCGCAGTGCGTAGGCAATTCTAGTATAATCTTAATGATGAAATAAGATGACGAAATATTGCAATTCTACAAGATAACATGTTATTACAGCGAGCAAGATAACTGCGCAAGGGGTTTACTCAGATAACAAAATTACTTAGAAGGTGGTGTATTTGATTTCAAAATGTCCTTACTGTTTATGGTGTATGATTAATAACCTTTTTCATTGTATGGGGTTTTATCCCTAAAATTTTATGGCAATGCCCGACGCGTTTAATATCTGCAATAAAGTATCGCCAATCTCATAATAATATCGATTTATTTATGCAATTTATATACTATTTAAAAAAACCATGGAAAACATTTAAACTAAAAATGATAACGCAGGACGTTCGCCAAGATTTACAAATCTATAAGTATTATATTGCTATTTTATATGGTCCATATAAAATAGCAATATAATACTTATAGATTTGTAAATCTTGGCGAACGTCTTGCGTTATCATTTTTAGTTTAAATGTTAAATATAATATGGTAGTTTATAATTAATTAAAAAAAATTGCCAGCTGATTATGAAACTGTGGTTCCTACAATAATAAAATTGTTACTTCAATAAGGGGCTCGAAAGTTGCCAAAAGTCATCCCCTTTAAAAATAATTAATTAACCAAATATCAATGCACTACAATTGGATCTCACTTATCTTTCTCGAATACACATTACCATTTGTGATAAGTACAGTATAAGACAACGCTGATGCCGTATCAAAATCTGCACACGGCTGATTGCCTACGTAGCCAGGTTGCTCCTTGGCGTCTCCTGTGTCCGGATTTGTGTTGGGTAAAAAGTTCTTACCAGACCGTATCTTGTTTTACTGTATCGTTCCTCACAAACAATAAAATTTATCTAAAAAACCCAAGGTAGCATATGCTGCATAATATTCGCACTTTTATTGGTAATATATTCATGTTTAGAAAAAAAATCAATCATCCCCTTGCCTTAACGCGACGGATATGTCTCCCCCTAAAAAAACGCTGCGTTAACGGATGACGGTGTTGCTTTAACGCAAGTTTACCTGAAAATTAATTTAAACCCATATGGGGATTGACCATACAAAGCTGGTACTTGTATTGTCTTCCTGATATTAAACTTGGTCTAGTCATAAAATTCCATCACCGGAAGTTACTGGGTTCTAGAATTCGCTGTACTGCTGCTTCATATAACCCAACTTTTGGCCTCGAAGGCGGCCGTTGTGGGACTGAGGACTGTAACCCAACTTTACCCAATATTACTTTTTACATTTTTTTACATTTGATTTTGTCGATGAACATATAAAACATGAGTCATGTTATATGACGAACAAGTACCTTTTTAGATGATAATACGTACTTTTTAATGATTAAAAGTGCTAAACAAAAGCGTTGGGTTAGCCCAAAAAAAGTTGAGAGCAAAAAACTTGCGTTAACGCATAACCGTTGCGTTAACACAAGGAGTGGTGCAATGAAGCGGTTTGCGATGAAAATCATATACTTTTTTTGTTTTTTATTGAAATGTCTTTGTCATATGTACATAAATAACTGTTCAGGGAAACAAAAATAATACAAAATAATAAAACAATTTACAGTAGATTATCCAAGCACAGATTTATTGAGGAAAAAATTACTTTATATATGATCCTAAAAGGGGTGTTCTTTCGGGTTATTTATTCTTGTAACAAATGTTGCCTGTTACTTTACATTCATTTGTCTTAGTAAAAGTAATTGTTGAAAAATAACAATACTTAAAACAATCTTATGATGAATTTCACATTAGCTGAACACTCATATGATATGAGTCATATCGGTATACTTCGAGCTTTCTTAACAGTCATGCTGCATGACTCATGCACAATTATTTTTACTTACTTTTAATAAGTAAACTAGTGTGTGTACTAGTAATCCGTTATCCGTTTTAATTTATCATCAACGGTTCTCTTTTTATTTAGATTAAAAAAAAAACGGTAGCTAGCTACCCAAAATGTGCATGACTGTTAGCTTTACTTTCCTTAACCCCCAACCAAAAAACAAGGACGTTTGTCCTTTTCCATCAAATAGACGTATTTTTCAGTTGTTTGGCTTTCTTAAATGGATTGGCAGTAAAATCCAACATAGAAAAAGCGAGTGTGAATCCGTTTTTTGCACTTAATGCGTTAAAACCTTATTTTTTTCTAGCATTTTTTTTCTAAATATGTTAAAGAGCAAATTCTGACGAAATGAAAAAAAATAACCACGCACGTCGTGCGGTTAACCGTTTGTGAACCCGGTTAACTATTATGTTTTTGTGGTAAAATCGACCAAAAAGTGTCCAAGGGTGGTCGGAGAGCTTCCGAAAGTATGCTCATTCGATTCAGGACGATTGATTTGCCTACCGTGCAAATTAAGAAGGATCATAGAAGGATAAGAGAAGAGAAAATGAAAAAAAGGACAAACGTCCTTGTTTTTGGTTAGGGAACTGCTGGCTATTTTTGGTTGGGGGTTGATAATTAATTTTTAGTTATCAGACGTATCAAAATAATATTTTACACTAAAAAATCTGTACCGTAAAAATATAAAAAAACACATACCGGTAAATTTTTGAGCTAACTATCCATTTATGGTGTTCATGAGCAAGGAGTCAAACAAGAGGCTAATAACTGCAGACCAAATTTTTTTAACACAACAAGTTGCTCTAAGCCTAAAAAGTCCAAAAATGATAAAAGTCTCAAAAATATTCGTATGAACCAGATTGATTTTATGTAAAGTATTGATTTTTCATATAAATATCTCTACTAAACAGAACCAACTTATTTATTTGTTTAAGTTGTTGCTTGTGTAGTTAAGTTTATTAGGAACTTTTTCTTCCTTTAAACGAAACAAAGAAATATACGCAAATAGGTATATTTGGAATGGTCCCCATTTTAGTTTGACAGACAATCGGGTGTATTTGGAGCGTTGGCCAACTTTTCCAACACTGTTTAAGGGTGTTTAAGGGTGATCACGGGAAATTCTAGCGGGGCTGAATTGACGCGTATAATTTATGTCATTCCAGAGCAGCCCCTTAGTCGGGGTTCAAAGTGCACCTGTAACCAGTTATGACAAATCAGTTAAATTCAGAAAAATTTAGACCTTAAAACATATAAATATATTTTTACCTAATAAGTATTAAAGTTTTGTTTACAAGTTTATCATTTATAATAATTTTCTGTGCTAAAAATCGGATTTTTAAAGCTTAAATTGAGCACATCAAAACTTGGCTTTCAATGAATTTGTTACGCATTCAAGTTTGGATAGTTCGTGAAAATAATTTATGAGTCATAGTTTAAAGCGTGCTTCCAACACATGTCCATTTTATCGCTGTATACTTCGTGACATCGGGACAGGGATCTCTTTTAGACGTGCCGTGATATGCACATGACTGTTTTCCACCACATTGCCTATTCGCCGCCGATTCTAAATTGACGTACTTACCTTCGCATGATCCGGCCGGCGCCTGCTCATTATTCGGCCCCGTGCACGAGTACTTGTTAAATCGACCGTACCAAGCCTGGATGACTTAAACCAGGGTTTGAAAAAAAGTTTTTGAGCTTTTGTTGGGTCCCATTTTTGGCTTTTGTGGATGTTGGCATTTATCGACAAAAAAAAAAAAATTCAAGACGATTGTCAACCCTTCGTGATTTTTGGACAAAAATTTGATCTTTGCTCATAACTTTTTTTTTGACTTTTGCCTTTTTTGCATTTTGTCGATTTCGAAAAAAATAGCATTTTTTTTATTTGGTCGACAAACAACACCAACGTTTTGTCCATTTTCAAACCCTGACTTTAACTGTCTTGTTGGCTGGACATTTCATTTCTAAGTGCGTGGGCCCGCCGGTTGCAATCCCACAGGAAACGCCCCAAAACGTCGTGGTCACCTCCCGACCATAAACATTGTCCATCCAGCTGCGCGGTTGCTCCTTGCGGACGCCATTTATTGAATAATTTCCTTCACAAATGCGATCTTTACTGTTCACGCGGTCACAGTATTTCCAAACCGTCATTATACGAAGACGATCTACACGTTTAATCTAGTAAAAAAACTTGTTTAACGTCTTTAAAAAGAAGGTAAACCCAACGTCGGATAATGTTAACATAACTCGACATAAGCTGATAGTCCGATGTAATTTCTAATTTTATTTTCACAAAAAAATATCAGCTAATAATTTGAAATAACACCATTTAAAATAACAGTTTGAATTTGAAATAATACTTTTTGTCCAAAACTTTTCAGCGTACAATTCTGGGTCGGGACTTCAGAGTGAAAATAACACACCGACCCAGTATTGGACTACCCTCTGTATGGCCTAGGCACTAAACATTCGAAATAACAATTTGAATTAAAAAGTCAGGTGTTGTGGAACATTAAAAATATGAAAATAATATCATTAATTTAATAATCTGATTTAAACTGCTAACTTGTTTACACAAATTGTTATCTCATTATGAGAATCTTTTAAATAAACTGGATATCCAAACCCGTGCAATTTATACCCAGTAAAACAGCTCAATGTGTCGCGTTAACGCGATTGGGGGACAATTAATGACAAATCGATGTCTAATTTATTAGCACTTATTCATACTGTCTTTATATCTAAATGAGACTCGAAAACGATGAAAGCGGGACGAAAAAGGGGATAAAAATCGTATCGAATGGCGCGCGCGCTGAAGTCCTGTAGCCAATGGAGAGAAAGGTGAAACCTTGCATTGAGCCAATCAACACACGCCGTCCGATACGATTTTTTTTTATCCCGCTTTCATCGTGTCCGAGTGTTATCAATACCCTCGTTACAACAAAATAAGACCAAAAAGAATACGAGAAATAAATCAACACGTTCTCAGTGAATAAGTGTCGCTTCTTTTAATCAAATTAATTTTTGGTTATCTAAATTCCTTATTAGGTTTCTAAATTGTAAGTAAACGGTGTACCTTTTAAGTTCTGGAGCCTACAAAAACACGCCTATAATTATTCAAAACAGAGTGAGGTCTATGTTATAGTTTTAATTAATTAAATATAATAAATAGTTGATGTACAAACACTCCGTAACCGACTATATCTTGAATAGTTCCGAACTGAGAAATAAAACTATTTTTATTTCATCATTAAACTTTATACCAAAAATGAGTCTAACTTCTAAAATAAGGTTGTGGGTAAATAAACTATCCTAGTCCACTTCATCTTAACTTTATTAAGTCAGACAGTCAGTTTCCTGAAGAGGGCCATTTCGTGGTAAATTTACGCATCTAAGAAACCAGAATTTTGAAATTAGTTGGCGGAAATTATCGGACATACCGACATTCTTAGTTTTTCAAAATGTTGATGAGGGGTCATATAGACGAAATAAGGCTTATCCTGGTATTAATAAGGTAGTTAGTTCAAAAAAAGTGTCCCTATTTTAAAAATCTAACTAATGCGAGCGTCCACAAACTAATAATAATTGCTCTAGTTTCGGAGGAATCGAACTGGCGGGCAATTTTTTTTCAAAAAATAAAAAAATTAACCTGAGGTGACGAAAAATTGCAGAAAAATCACGAAAATATTATGAGTTTTTTAGGACTTTCTAGGTCATTTTTGACAATATTATAGTGGTCCAAAAATATTATTATACACTTTTTTGGAATCCCCGAATACAGCTCTATCTCCTCAGAACTTTTTTTTATTTTGTTGAAAAATGTTAGCCGCCAGTTTGTAGCCCTCCCTAGTTTCCTTCGAATAATTAGAGAATAAGCAAAAGAAAAAGTGAAAATTACTTACCATACGTACGCCTATTTTTGGACAATCTCTATAAAATTCCTCTCGAATCCAGCGCGCATACTGCCAAAAGAGTGCAAATTGATCTCCTCGAAAGCCCTTATATGGGTACTTCCATCGCGCCAATCTTCGTATTTCTCTTTTATTATTCATTTGTCGATTCATTCTTTCGCGGCATCTGTGCGCGCCACGCTGCATGTCCATATGAACATCGTCCAACAGGTGCTTCATATTTTGCGTAAATTTTTTTACGCTTAACTCAGGGTTGCCCTAACATGTTTTTATGGGACGGGAACAAGGGTTCATTTTAAAAGTTAAAAACAGGCTAATTTTCATTAGGGACGTGTTTGTTTCCCGAAAATAGCGTCCTTAATTGTGTAAATTGCCTTAAAATGGTTATTTGTGGATGGCTTGTGTACGTTTCGAATACGGGGTATAGAAATTTGGGAAATCGAAAAATGATTTTTACAATTCTAACCGAACTAACTAACATTTTTTGGTGCCATAATTTTTCTTCGCCGTTATTTCTCAAAACCAAATTGAAAAAAGGTGTAAGATAGCGGAATTTGGTAAGATAACGGCGCGCAGCGCATGTTTACCTATAATTTATTCGGTCACATGCGCCGCGCGCCTTTATTTTATACGATATAATTTATACCGTATAAAATATGTACTATAAAAAGATTTTTTTCCTAAGAAATTGTAAGTCGGGTTGGTTTGTGTTTTAACACTTTAAGTTTAATGTAATTAATCTTAATATAATTCGTTTGTATGTCTTTTCTCTCGGATAAAATAACATGGGCACCCCTACCGTTTGCCCTTTTTAAAATGAAGTTCAAAAAATAAATCTGTTCCATCGCGAATATTGCGCAATAGTTGCTTTGAGTAATCAACACTCCACCACATTGGATTTGCATTCAAAAAATCGGCCGAGTCCGAATATGTCCGGTCATCTAGCCGCCGGTCGATTCCACGTCGTTCAAATTCTGCGGGCCGCTTCGGCACAACACCCGCAAGCACAAAAACCGCACTAAATAACCGCATTCTGCCCGTCGACACCTCTTACTTAGATCATGTGGATTAAAAATGATTTTAAGACATTGAACACGTAATCGTGTAGTTTTTTTTTCTCATACCTTGTGCGCGCGTCTGGCGCTCTCTATATGTGGAGTCGCCATTTGGACTAATTAATTTTAACAATATTATTAGTGATAACAGTTGGATAGCTAGATTTGCATATAAGCTTTTTTATCAGAAACATAATTAACTGTTGTATATACGAAAACTTAATTTAAGAATACATCTGCTTTAAAATAATGTTAAAATAGCTCAATCGAACACATCTTTTTGACTATAAAATTTTTTTTGCAGATGTTTATGACCGGTTAAACTAGCTTCTTATTGAAGACGGGTCACAGCGCGCTGCAGCGTACTTATGCACACCATATAACCAGTTATCTGAACACCAGTTATGAATTGGTGCTATGTGACATGGGCCGTGTTTAAATAAGTTAGACATAAAAAGGACTCAATCGCAGGCTACGCAGACCTCAGACGCGCTGCCAAGCAACGTTACCAAAAATTGGTAACATTATTTATTTTTGCCTCTTTTTATATGACTACGATATTTAGACCTTTTGACTAATTATTATTTTTCTACAGTTGCTTTGCTCCACTTTTGCCTTTCGACAGTCGAAATTCGACTGTGTTGAATTATATTTTTAGACAAATTCAGAATTTGAAATTCTCTTTTCAACCAACTATATTTGATGCCAATTCAGTCAGTGCCGTTCAGGTATAACTAAATTATGGATATTTATCTTGGATAGGTTTACGCTGTGACGAAATGCTCTGGCTTTATACGTGAGATAAAATCATCGTTTGGGATTAGACCTTTGGGTTTGTATGGTGCGTGTGAGTGAAAAATAAATCCGCTTTTTTTGCACTCATCAAAAGCAACTGAACAAAAAGTTACACAGAAAAATCCGTTTTACCGGAATATTCTACTACAGTCTGTACCGCTACACTAAAGTGTTGTGACAGCAAACACTTTCTAGTAGAACTTTTATACGACACTTTTTTGTTTAATCAATCCAAAAATGATATAACGTAATTTACCTCTACAAAAAGATGTGTTTGTGCGGCACAAATTAATTTATATATTCTACTAAGTACTAGTATATATTCTACTAAGTACTAGTATATATTCTATTAATTAATATATTCTAATTTGGACTTAAAAATCCGAATCGGATTATACGGCACCGACTGAATGGGAATAACTTCTAAAATGCCTAAAGGTGAAAATGTCTAAAATTTTTAGACATTTTACCCTTTATCACCTTTACACTTTATCACCATTGCACTTTATTACCTTTACACGTTATCCACCATAAAAAATTCGATGAAGACAAATAGCTAAAATTGACACATACACCTTTTTTAGACATATTCCGCTTTAGACATTTTACCCTTTCGACATTTAAGAAAATTTTCCGATTCAGTCGGTGCCGATTATACTTCGTTACGAAGCGATACAAAAAATCTGATCTTCAGCTTTCTTTTTTAACTCCCTCTAACCGATCAAGGCAGTTCACTACCAATCGACTTTCATCGTTAATAACACCCAGACTGATCGAGATTTTTAAAAACGGAAAACAGTACAGNAATGGGAGTATGGACTGTAATAAAAAATTAAAAAATGGATAAACAAATTGAATAACAGTCATTTCAATTATTAAGAGTAACATTTGATCATACTTTGGTCCACAGGTGCCAAATTCCATTGGTGCGCGCCTATATTGGCGATTTTATTAGAAAATCGTTTTCGGCGATTTTTAACTTTTGTCTGTAAAAATTGTTTTTTATAAGTTAGAATTAAATTAAAACATACATAAGAAGCAGTTAATTTTGTTTAGTAGATTTGTTTTTATTTTATTAAAATTCGTTACTATCTTCAGACTAATATTCGATAAACAAGGCGCGCGCATCGGTTAGAGGGAGTTAAATTGACCAAAAATTTCAAAAATGCGCGCGCTTTTGCTAAAGCAGCATCTTGAAATAAAGAAATTTTCATATTTTTTTGAAATTTGTAATATTGTATTGACACGCAAGACAGTAAACAGTTTATTAACACGGCCAGAACACCCTCTGAAGATTGTTTAACTTAAACATATATTGTACCTATAAATTTAGATGTCATTGGTTATTAGAGAAAACATGCTGACGCTGAAACGTTGTCGGCAACGATTTTTAATTTTATTAGGCATTTTGCTGATACCAAAACACCCAAAATTTTAATATAAACATTTGTTAGAGAATACAATGAGTCTTTGAAATGGTATATTTCCAAATATTAATTTCTAAATTACGATTTTTCATGTACATTGTTGAAAGTATGAAAATAAACAAATTTTATAAAAATATTCATATCTTGACAAATTCCCATATTTTGACAATTTTGACAAGATTCGTATGTATTTTAAGAAAATCTATTAACAATTTTGTACAAAACTATAATTGATTAGTTAAAAGAAAATATACTTATCAACAATTGATAAAATTTTTAAACATTAAATGTCATCATTTTAAATCTGGTCGGACAGTCGGTGCTTCCAAATCTTGACAAAAAATCCCATTTATTGACAGATTTTCAAAATAATTTGGGCCCTATGATTTAGCTATGATAGAAGAACCGATGAACCATGTTCGGTTGATCTGACCAAATAGACCCCTGGGAGTTAACGTTTTTTAATTATCTGTTTAAAGCAGAACTCATACCAACTCGCATGTAAAGTTCTGGGTGATGCTGTGATTTCTAAATACTTAACTTGTCATAATTATATTTTCAAAAGATGCACGATCAAAACCTAAAACAGACTTGTTACTATTCTAAACTTTAACAAAAAAAAACGAAAGCGTTTATTTTTAAGACCAACAGCATTGCACCGTTAAAAGGCGTTCTGGCCAAAAAGTTTTTAGTAATGCAATATATTTTTTCTTAAATAAAAAAAAATGTATAAAGTTTATTGTTGCAATAACGATGATTAAATCATTTTATTTATGCTAAGTACTGCTCGTGCTGAAAATGTGCTGAAGTTTTTTAACTTCTTGGCCCTATATTTTTGATTGTTGTTTTATTTATGTTGGGTCGCTCTTTATGTGTACGAGGCGTTATCTCTGCAAGCATCGATAGGGCCAAAGTTTTGGCCCAAAATTATTTTTGTGACTCGTGCCAAAACAGTGTTGCGTGTTACGTTTTCCTTCTAAGTAGGGTAAAAACTTCCTTCTAAGCAGGGTTAAAACTCACTCCGTAAAAGAAAATAAATTAATAATACACCAGATGTACCGTTTTCCTGTTGTACCTTTATCTATTGAGTTGTCACTTTGCTGTTATCTATACAAACATAATCGTTATAAAAAATTCTGATGATTCGGTATTCTGGAGGTTTTAGAGTTTTTGTTTTTAGTTTGATACTCTATCATTCCGACTCAAAAATATCAGAAATTTGCATTTTTACATTTTTACAGTTTCTACTCAACGTTTTACATCAATTTCCGCCGTTTTTTTTCTTTCGTATTTTCTAGATAGCCAAACTCGAGTTTTTTTTCCACCTGTCAAAAACTCGAATATTTTCATCTAGAATATGCGGGAAAAAGACCGCGGAATTTATGTTAAACGTTGAGTAGTTCAAAATATCAATAATTTGAAAAGCGTGAAAAAAAAAAATGTACACAAAATATTATTAATTTTTGAGTTTCCAAAAAAAAAATTAATCTGTGATATTTTATGTAAACACGCTTTTCAAATTATTGATATTTTGGACTACAAAATGTAAAAATGTTAAATTGTAATTCACTACCGGTACTGGTAAAATTTTTACCGGTACTGGTAATATTTTTGCAATGAGCTCAGCAAACTACATCAGAAATTTATGTTACATACCGTATGTAAGGTGCTCAAAAAAAAAATTCACGGCTTCCTTCAAACTAGATTCTTGGCTAGCGTGTGTGCTCAACTACTGTAAATTAGAGCGGTTTTGTAGTGAAAAAACGTTCTTATAAAACTTTCTGCTGAGTTGTTAGCGCTTAAAAAATGATCCACCGCTTTGGCCCGAATTTAGGTTAAGTACTTTACGATCATAAACGCGACGAAGGCCATTAATCAAGCGTGCCTAAATCGAAATAAAATGTGCCTGGCACTTGCAAACCTATTCCCCTGTAGGCCTGGCACTATTTGCATTTCAAAAAGTAGAGGAAACATATTATATCAAATGGTAAGCGGTTTTCGAGATTAATCATTTCGCCCTAGAATTTATTTTTTGGAAGTTTTTCTATCGAAAATCGAGTGTGAACAACAATTAGAGTTGATAAAATATGTACCTGATGATGTCAGACGTCATGATATATGGAACGAGGGTTAAACGTACCCAAAAAATATAATTTAACGCATTTGCAAATCATTTTCGTGTTTTTTGTCTTTAAATCAAAATAATTTATATCCGAGGAAAGCAATAAATGACGACAGGTGGACCTTTAAAAACGATTTTGTTTTGTATTTCTTGTAATTTTTATAATTTCTGCTTACAATATTTTGTTTTGAAAAAGAGATTATTTAATGGAAACATTTAAACGATTTAAAGAACAAATCCGGTTAAAACGCAGTGCATGTAAAAGTGCATTTAAAAAGGCATTTGTACCAAATTCACCAACTTTAGAAATGTTTGAGACCGGTTGTTAAAAAAACTAAAAAATATGTAGGGATTCTCAGTGTAGTCTGGAAAATAAATTTATCAACTCACAGGGGTCAATGGTGCAAATTTGCACCAAATTTTAATGATTCAATCTATAAAAACAACTTTGGGCACATGACCCTTTTGTACAGACATGTACCTTCGGTAATCTGACCAAAAAAAAGGGCCCTACGGAGTCAAGAAACGAAGTACATAAAATAATCGAAAAATTTTTGAGAAATAATATTTTTGCTAAGTGTGTGATCATTTTTGTACTATTATAAGTATTTGACAAAAAACAAATCGAAAACGAACGCATCGAAACGGAAAAACGATAAGTTTGGAGCGGCTAGAAAAAGCACAATTTGTGTTCCAAATATTCTGGTCGACGATGAAATTAGTGATTTTGATTTGGAAAAAAAAGTTCAAGTTGCTTCACCATCTTTATCAGAGGTGATTATATTGAATATTTTTTAAGGGGGAAATATATGTACTTATAAAATCGTAAGTCAGTTATATCATGGTTTATTCTGCATAACGTATAGAAGTGAAGCAACCTTTAAATCCTAGAAACCAGTTAATGCTAACGACGTCAGCTGGCATATATGCATATATGCACAATACCCATACAATTCTGAGCGCAGGCATAACAGCTGCGCGCCCACAAGACAGAATACGGTATTAAACCGTACACAATACAGTTCCAGATCCCTTATGGGCCATAATTTATGGGCCACCATGAGGGCTCCGAAAAGGCGGCTAATAAGGGATACCTGGCCCATAAGGGATCCATAGCCCCTAAGGGACACATTGTCTACAATTGTCCGTTTTCACATCTCTTGTACTATGGTCCATAGTCTATGGACCATATATACATAATTATGGGACTGTACATTATATTACCATTATGGGCATCGAAAAAAAATGAATGCTAGGGACCCGTTATTTTCAAACTTGATATGCGAGAAAAGTGCTGGTAGTGATTGTAACATTTTGTGAAATTGAATGCACTGTCCTGTAACATAACTAATAATATTTGTAGTATAAACGGATATCAATAATGTTTCCAATAATTGTAATAAGTGGACACTAATTTTACTTAATTTTTATAACCTCACATTTTCAGCCTACCGTTTTTTCTAGCCAAACTGTTTTTTTTTTCAATTTGTAATTTTCATTAAAGTGACACAATCGAAAATTGATTACGGTATTATCCTCTTCGCGCTTTCAAGCCCTTTTCACGATAATGCGCTGTAATGAGGATGGTGACACGCGCAAAATGCGCAGTGCGTTTTTTGGGCCTCTTGGTGGCGTTGC
>SCLG01000152.1:81680-96771 GCA_004367875.1 Oikopleura albicans
TTTACGAGCTGCAATTGGAACACGTTTTAGAGAATCTCATTGCGACTCTGACGTTGGACGCAAAAACAGACATATATCAACTATGTGGCTCATCGCTCGTAATCGTCACCTTGTGCACTTTTAACACCGTGGTAAGGGTTTTCAACACTTGTGGCAACAGCGTTGGCAAAACATGTTTCAAAGAGGAAGTGCATGTTTTGAACAAAAATCGATATGGCCAAATGTTGGGCTTCAATTCAAATGGCTCAATGACAGGGTTCGACTATTGAATCCGGGTTATTTTTATTGGGGGATTAAGTCAGAATGCACTAATTGCAAAAAAAGTCAAAATTTGACAAAAAAGTCAACTATTNTATTCGCCAAAAAAATTATCTTTTAAAAAATACCACTTATGATTTTAAAGTAAGAGAAAAAAAAATAAGCCATGACCACCAAATTTTTTCGAAAAAAACTGTTTTGGCCAAAATGTTCGTCTCGAAAAGTTAGCTTTTAATATTTTTGGAAAATCAAGGCCAAGTTCAACGAGTCACGTGATAAATTTGATTAAAGGCCTCCGATTGGCCCATTTTTTGTCCACGATTTAAGTGCCTTAATTAAGCTAACTTTTCGAGACGAACATTTTGGCCAAACAGTTTTTTTCGAAAAAATTTGGTGGTCATGGCTTATTTTTTTTTCTCTAACCTAAAGGACCTCAAAATTGTCAAAAATCCATTAAAAATGACAAACAATGCTCAAAAATAGCAAAAAAGTTTTTATATTTTTTTCGATATCGTCAAACTTTTTTATACCCCTAAGATGTGGTATGTTCCTCTAAGATTATTACATGCTATTTATATTTACATTTGCAATGTTTGCCAATTCTTTGAAAAAAAACGTTGGAAGTTTTTGTCCCAATCTAAAGCTATTTTGGAAAGGGCGTTTTGGTGCGTTTGTTAATTTTTTCCCAAATCTTATTGTTTGTCAGAAATCTTATATTGTTACATAAAAGGGTGGTAATTTCCTGATTTCGAACTCTGATTTATGCTTTTAATTGAATTTGAGGACACTGATATTGAAAATCCCGAGAAAACATCGCGCAGATATGAACTTTGGAAACTCAAAGGCGAAAGATCTTTTGAATTCAACTTTCCAGAAATAGATAGCAGATATTCTTCCTATGTGGAAAATGGAAATCTCAATTGGATTATTGATGATCATGAACAGTCGTCGTTTCTTTTGGCCAAAATTAGCAATCTCATTCTTGTGTACCAATTGAAACGGGTTATCAATTTTAACAATTATTAGATGTTAAATATGTTAACTGAATGACAGGGTACTGAAATGGTATCATGTCTAAATGGTCCTCAGGAGAATCCGCCGAAATTTTGTCGACGGATCGAACTTTATCCACAATAAAAAAATCGCTGAAAAAACAGCTGGAATTGATAGATATTTATACTGTATAGGTTATACATGATTGTTTCCAAACATTGTCGACAAACTACTATTTATCCACGTCAGCCAACTCCACATTAGACTTTCTTCACTTTTGCCTTTTTGAGACGGATTGAACCAATTACAGTAGCCTATCGACCATTGAGGCATAATACCAACTTATACTGGTGTGGGTGACGAGTTTGGCACCGAGCTGAATCGTCGTATATTGAGTTATGGCCCATAACTTATGGGACTCGTTCAGTTCGGTGACAAACTCGTTACCCACACCACCATATAAGCTATATGAATAAAATATGTTATAACCTATTGCAAGAACGGTGATGTTTGGTTATTTCTACACAGATTTCGAATTCCATCTGATATCGGATGGCATGGAATATTCACGCTCAAGTCATGGAATACTACTGATGGCCTCAAAACAGTTTTTCTTTATTTGCACAGGATTGAGGTTTAATATTTGAACCAGATTCATCTCTATGGGGCCAAAAAGTCCGATTACAAAAACACTCAGATAACGAAACAGAGAGAATCCACTATCATATACCGGTACATAGTCTGTATAATTCCGTCTGTAATTAAGAGACTGTATAATAATGTTGTTTCAGACTTAACTTAACTCCCCGGGGTCCATTAGTCGAAAGTTGGACTAAACGACCTAAATACACAGAAAATGATAGTAGACCTGGGTTAATCGAAACACGGGTCAAGTAGGTAAATTTTTCTGTTTAATTTTATGAGAGAAAATGTAAAACATAAACCGGTGTAGTATGAGAGCAAGTACTGTAGTAATATTAAGATAACTATAATGTGGGTGACTTAGGGTGCACTTGATTGGATAAGAGTTAAAAAATAATTTCAAATATCTCGGAATAGACAGCCCGATTACGAGAGTCGACCTTCAGATAGCCACTATGGTGCCAAATTTCTTCACGATTGGGTGATGTGTTCTACAGATGTTATTTTTGCTTACGACGTACAGATTTGGTTTATGCATTTACGTCTCCCATTATACCGTTTCATTTTTCTAACCGTCGTTTTATACCACATCTTTTTTTTTCAAACCACACTATAAAAAATAACTAATGATGTGCAAATAAACCACCGTAGACTGGCGGCGAAGCTTTTCATTATCGTTTACCAGAAGAGGGCCAGTCAAAACCATTAAAAAACGTCAAACATCGAAGAGACGATAATTATTTTCAGCTGGAAAATGCGGAGCTAGTCAGGCGCCATCAACTCCATGGTCGATTTATTTTTCCGCTTGGAGTTCAAAATTAGCCTTTAAGAAAAATTAGCCTTTATAAAGGAAATTAAATCGTGATTTTTGAAGTTTTTCTATTTTTCCGCCTACGCTCTACGCAGTTATCTTTTTTTTTGAAAATTAAATTGAAAGATACATGTGGTTAAAAATAAGACTTTTTGTTCTACGTAGGGTAACCCATTAACCGGCACCCAATATTTTGTTTTTGAATAGCTGGTTAATGGCCGGTTAATGGCAAATAGCTGGTTAAAGGGGACATGTGTAAGCGGAAGACGTCTCAGGCATTTTATTTTTTAACATTCGTCATTTTGACCGCTATAAGGTCAAGTGAGTTCTTTGAGCTATACACAGGGTAACCCATTAATCGGCACCAAACTGTTTTTGAAAACCTACCGGTTAATAGCAAATAGATTGGTTAATGAGTACATGCGTGGGCGTTTTTGCTGGAAAACTTTCGAGCAAAAAACTGCCGGTTAACGGCAAACTGCCGGTTAATGGGGTGCCGGGTAATGGGGTTCCGGTTAATGGGTTACCCTGTGTTTTTGATTGATATAAATTATTGTTCTTTTTCATTTCAAGGGATCGTCTTCTGACTGACTTTAGATCTTTCGTAGATCCTGGGAGTTGATTAATGAAAAGAAAATTGAACTCTTATTACGATTTCAAAATATCAAAACTACAACAAAATTCCAATTTATCGCGTTGAGTGCAATTTTGGCGACTGGAGCATTTCGACCGATTTTATTATCGAAAAACCAAGCTCCAAATTTCGCCATATTGAAATAGTAACAGAATCAAAAATTATGTGGTGGACCAAAACCGGGCATCGAATCGTTAACTATGCGTTCGACGCGAAAAAAATCAAAATGGGCCGAAGCCGGGCTCGGCGAGGTGCAATGCCACATCATAGAAGAGGTTTCTACTAAACATATTATTTGTAAAAATTATGGACTTGCACCCATTTCGGACTTGTTTTAAAGTGGTCGGAATGGGTGCGAGAATTTAATAAAATAATATTCATGATTCATGTGTTAAAATACGATTGACCAATTTACTTGGAAGAATGGGCCATTCTGAAATTCAGAATACAAATTATCAATTCGTAAAGGATCAAAAATATCTGAAAATAAGGACTGGAACAGCCAATCACTTTTGCTCTCAAATAAACCTGGTGAAAACATATTCGATATATTTTCAGTTCAAGTTTGTATGTTGTATTTTATATTAAATATCTACAGTTTTGAGAAAGAAGGTATGTCGACATTGGTTCATTCGGGAGAACGATAATTTGGGAAAGTTTGTTAACGCAATGACAATTTCTTTCATTGTCAAATTTAACAAACTTTGATAGAATAAATTGTATTTTCCATATCTTCAGAATAAAGTGCTTGAAAAATTTTAATTATCCAGAAGCACTCGTTTTATATTTCATAAAACAATTATAATAATGATATTTGTTTTCAAAGTTTTCAGTTAATAAGCTATCAAGTTTTTTTTACGTGGCTTCAACGCAAGGAAGAAATTTTTGTCTAATTCTTATGACATGAAAAATTAGTGTGTAGTCACGGAAAACACAAATCATTATTAAAATATATGACATTAACTATCCAAATTGGGTTATCAATTTGTAGAGTTTCAAGATGATCTTTCTCATAAATGAACAAGTGCCGTTTCAGAAGAATAGTGTGAAAATGTTTTCATCGGTAAATTCTACTTCTGGTTCGAAGCGTTGATTTTGTTCTTTGCATCATCGAATTCGCGCGGTAGTTTACGCCACTACTTTGAACAAATCCCAGATTGTTAATGTTTGATGCTTGACGCGGTAAATTGCGCGTATTAACGAATCCCGCGCTGCCCGGCGCGGCCAAGAAGGTTGGCCCGTCATCTTTTTCGTATGCCATTTGGTCGTCACGTTTGTACCAGGCTTTGGCCACTGAACTAAACCCAATCGTGTATAGGTCGAAGAAGCTCATCAAAATTGTTACACAAGAAAAGGGTTCGGAAGTATTCTCTATCTGTGCAGTCGGTGTACGTGTATGTTATCCCGCAAACTAAAGTTAGAAGCAGGGCTCGGCAAAAATCGAATAAAAAAACTCAAATTTTTACCTTGAAAAAAACTCAACTTTTCTCAGCTGCCGAGGTCAGATTAAAAAAACCTTCCTCAACTGTCGTATGTGTCCGAAATAAAAAGAAAACTTTCCTCAACTTTCCTTGGCAGCTCGAAAGGACTTTTGAGGAAAAGTGACTTTTGCTGAGCCCTGGTTAGAAAAATGACCTATTAATAATTGGCTATTTTGGCCATTATTTTTCCAGTGTAATAATTTGATTGCGAACCCTGTACACAAGTCAAACAAAAATTAATATTGATAAAAACACTGCGTTGAATGGAGTTAGCAATAAAGCAACGCGTTACGACACCGTTGTCCATATTTTCATTTCCCCCTTTGCATGGGAACTCATCGCAAACGAAGTCTTCGGGCATAATAAATTTGAAAAGATAGATTCGATATTGATAAACGGTGAACAAAATGTCAGCGATCATTCGCGCCCAAATGTGAAAATAATATGCTAGAAATAATCTCGCGGGCACATGCGCTTGGAGACTCCGAAATTTTAAATGATCCAGGACGTTTTCATCATAGGCTTTTAAGACCTTTTCGGTCTCGGTTTCTTCGGTTTTGCCCTCGTTGCTTTCGGCCTTTTCGAGTGCTTTTTGACGTTGAATGTGGGCTTTTATGTTTGTGTCAATTTTTGCCTGTGTTTCAGGTTCGAAATTTATCAAAATATGTCATTTTGAACTACAAAATATGTACACTATTTGGACAATACTCAGTAAAAAGTCCTACTAGGTATACCTAGGACCGCCACGTGGAATAAAAATAAACGACCTGAGTTTTTTTTATAAATGACAGAATATACCCGATAATATTCTGGTGGCTTTCCTACTCAGGTGGCTTTCCTACCAATAACTTATTATAAGTATTGGTTATGGGCTATAACTAATACCTACTAAGTATGTGCAGAGAACTGTATGAGTACCTCCAAATTAGTACCCGACTTAGAAGAACGTTATCAATCCAGGCACCGCGGTTTTCCATAGAACACATGTAAAGATAACTGCAAGTAAATCTGTAAGTATTTTTTAATATATGCTGAATTCGAACCAAGCCTTATATGCCATAAAGACAATGGCCGGAAGTGATATACAAAATATCTGAAATTGCCAATAGCGACCCAAAGACATTGGGAAAAATTTATTGTGACACATGCGCTGACATCCAATAGTTTTTGTATCACACTCCATATCCTTTTCCGTATCTCCCGTTGTCGACTTGGCCATGGACAAAGCGATAAAAAACCTGAAGACGACAAAAATCCATTGATAATATTTCCCCATTAGGGTCGAAAATTGCGAGGCATTGACGATTGCCTTCTCGGCGGTACCGAATCCGGCCATTTTGGCTCAAAGTCTTTTTGTGATTTCTTATAGAATGTCAAAAGTAAACTACTGTAAATTACAGTCTGTAATATTATATATTATTAATAGGCACGCCTTGTCGACGTTTTCTAAAAACGCGAAGTGGTTCACCCTTTCCACATATTAGTATATGTTTTTAATTACCAAACAAATCTGTATTGCTTTCTTACAATAATAATTTTTCAGATTTTGGAAACATTTTTTTTTTTGGAAGAAAGTCTCTAATTGGACGCTTTTCAAAAAAAAAAATTCTCAAAAAGAACATATTCAACGAAGATTCTAATCAAAATTATCATTAAGTAAATGTTCTTAATACATGTTAAAAACTGGCAATATAAAAGGAAACCCACCTGTGGTTCTAGTACTATTTAGTTAGAATTGTCCTGTATTTTTTCAAAAAACAAAAAAATCCACTTCACGAAAAAATCTCAGCTACTATAGCAATCTCTTGAGTTTAAGTTTTGGCCGTTCAAGTGCACCATTGAGATATGAAGATGAGTTAATCATTAACTCGGACGTGGGTGTTTGCAGAGAAATGACGCCTGACGCGATTATTCACATTTTCAAAATTTATTGAACAGATAAAAACGTGATTGAATTTAGCAATGATTAACAGTTCAAACATAGCGCTTTATTCAAACGCGTTTCGCAGACTATTTAAATGCGGTGAATAAATAACTCTCAGCTCTAAATGTAAATATCAAGAAATATAACCAGTTTAATTATATTTTTATATCATTTTTAAATGCGATTAATTGAAGTATTGGCTTTTTTAAGAAGAAAAAAAAAAACTCTAGAATTTTGTGCTAAATTTTTTTCAATTTACGCTTACTGTGCCCGTACTACTTTTTCCGACGGAAATTTGTCGTAAACATTTTTTTACGTGTACAATGTACACTGTACATTCGATGAAAAACGAGTCCGTATATGAGGCTAGAAAATAAAACGTTTTTTACACTAAAAAAACGTTTTATTTTCTAGCCTCATATACGGATAGTCCGTAAAACGAGTCTCGTTTTTCTTGCAATATACACGTGAAAAAATGTTTACGAAAAATTTCCGTCAGAAAAAATTTCAGTCTGAAAAAGTATTTTGTCCGCCGGTTGCGGCCGAAATTTTCAACAGGCAACACTAAAATATAAGTTTCTCATTTTAACTTTTTAAGCCGTATAAAGCAGTGATGAAGTAAAGTTTTTGAGAAAAAAAATTAAATAGTCTATCTGAAATAGGTCTTTATTTACTGACACTTAATTTTTAGAAATTGAGAATCTTTCTATTAAAGTTTTAGTAAAATTTTTTTTAATAACTCTTATTATTAATTAAGAGCTCGTTTTAGTCGGTTAACCACTATTCGAGCTTTTTTTGGCTTCAGAGGGATTGGTTGGGCAGATTCGGTGAAAAGCTTTAGTTTTTTAAATAGTTGTATTGAGGCTTTTACATGACCTCACAATACTTGGCAAAATTCGCTGGATAATATGAGGTATACACTTTTTTGTCATATCCCGCTATGACATATGCATTTGGCTTCTTTTTATAAATGTAATTTACGACATGTAGTGGAGTTTTCCGGATTTCCAATTTCTAAACATCATATTTTAAAGTTTGTATGTGCCAAATGGCACATAATCGCCTGCATGAATTTTTTCATCTTAACTCCCAGGGGGCAAATGTGCAAATTTGCACAAAACGCCTTAAATCGACTGGAAATGCTAGGGAACCGGGCTTAATCGAAAATCGCTGAATCACGGGTCCAGTCAAATTTCATGAAAAAAAAACGGAAAATCGAAATGATTTTTTCTCTTGTGTATAAAATTTAACATTGTCACAAAGGTGTTTTGTGCAAATTTGCACGTTTGTTCCCCACGGATTATATGTCACTTGGGACCCTTAGGAGTTAAACATGTGCTTACTTGAGCGTGAACTTTCTTTCCCACAGCCTGATTTTTATGGAGTCGCCTTAACCCTTGGCATACTTGCGGCAAAACTTCCATTGGACATGAGGTAGGTAATGCGGTCCTTTCATCCATGTCCATTTTCTATAGTTTGGTTTTCCAATTAATTTTGGTGTAGTTTTTCATAATTACTCATTTCAGTGAAATAATACGTCAAAAATGTTGCCAAAAAGTTCAAAATAAAAATGTCAAAACAAAAAAAAAATATTGTCAAAATCCCTTCGACAAATATTTTATCGAAAACGTTTTGTGACAAATTTGGCTTTTTTTTTAACTTTTTCCCTACATCATTTCACATTTAAAAACCAAGAAGCAAAACGATTTTGGATTGTCGATCGTAAACCCATGTGGCAGGAACAGGTGCATCACCGATTACTTCATAATCAATCAGCGTCCGCCTATAATTATGATTATGAGTTGCATAATGGATTTTGCATGTCTATAAATTATGGACTATAATAGAATTTCAAACCATTCAATCAAGATTTCTTCATACTCTCTGACTTGGCCTCGTTGATCACACTTATCGCACTGGACTTGAGCCGCACCGCCGCAAATGCTGCATCTAAATAATAATCATCAGTTTTATCACATAAAAACTAAACTACTTTTGTTCAAAAAAAACTAAACAAACTATCCTTATGATGCTTTCTAAAACAATATTTTCTAAAATTTATTTTAAAACATTTCCAAAGTTTTTTTTAATGATCCGTTTACACCGTAATTGCTAATTTGGCATCTACAAAAAACAGTTTGTATTTACTACATTGCTACTTTATTCTTTGTGTAGCAAAATCCACGCGGTGTCCCAATCCATTGGTGAGATATAATATTAAATTTTCAACTATCTCTATCTTTTTACTTGATTGGGGACACCGCGTTGATTTTGCTTCAAAAAACTAAAGTAACAATTTAGTGCAATAATTTAGTGTATTTTAAACTTTAAATCAAAAACTCAAAAAATGATTCAAAATATTTATAAAATGCTTCAAAAAAATATAAAAATGCTACATAGCAGAAATATTGTAGTACTAGGAACATACGTTTCTCTTCCGCGCCCACCACATATCGCACAGGCTTCGGTGATTGACCTACTATGAGCTTGTGGGCCAGCGGCACCGTCCACATATCGGTAGTCGGTGGTTAAATTTTTGACGACGCCATCGCCATTACAATTCCAGCAGTCTTTATGCCCGGCGCCGCCGCAGCTAATGCATGGAATGCGGCAGACACCCTCGCACCGGTCGCATCCGATAATGGTCGACGTGCCCGGATAGTCGACGCGTTCGCGGATTGGATGCGGTGGGAAGCGAGGCGGGCACTTTACCTCAACATCCCAAATGTCCGGCTTTACCTCGTCCGCGTCTACCTCATAGAGTTCATCCTTGAGTGCAGCATGTCGGGTGTATGACTGACGACTTTCGGTAAACGTAAACAATTCAACCTAGTAAATAAAGATTTTTATTAAAATACAGGAATGATTTTTATTAGAACTCGTATTATTTAGATGTTTTGGGTCACGGAACACGTCAAAAATGTTTTGGAGATAAATTGCCATAAGTTATGGCACATAACGATAAACAAAAAAGTACTAAAATATACACAGGGTACGCCGTTAACCGTCCGAAAAGCCGTTAACCGGCCAGTTTTTTTTTATTTATATTTTAGTGTATTTAATAATGTAGTGTATTTAATAATGTACCTTAATAAAGCGAGAGCGAGGTGTGAAAGTTCGCCCTGGCGAATCCAACCGCAATATGAAAGTAAAGCACTGTATAGGGTACTTTCTTAAAGGGTACAACGTTGAAATAGGATACGGTAGAATGGAAATAACGTTTACAATGGCGCCTAAGAAAATTAAAGGAATCCAAAAAAATCTTTTTTTCGCTGAAACTTCGTACCCCGGTCAATTCGAAATTTTTGGATTCCTTTAATTTTCTTAGGCGCCAATGAACAAACTATAATTGATCTAAAACGCATTTTGGATATTATAAGTTAATAACTTACAATTTGGTACAACGTAGAAAAGGCCGCAAATTTTGCGCCCTTTTCAATGTTATTCATTTTCGCAGTTAATTTTTATAAAGTACCAAATATATACCGTTAGCGCGACTGAAGGTTGAATTTGGTCAGTGACGCCCGTTTTTGCCGGTTTTGATCCATAACACCATTTCTTTTTCACATATCTCACAAAACGATCTCGCGCTTCTTCTGAGCCAATGGGATCGACCCTTATATAATAAATAGATTAAAGGCATGTTTTTCGTTACTGTCATGAAACCTAAAAACTCGTGTCCAAAATGCAGTCGAATCTTCACAGGAAAGACTTCGTCGTCTGCCCGACGGGCGTTCATGAATGCGTCGATTACCGGTCGGATTCACGCCGTCAGATATGAGTTCTTGATTGGTCGATGACCCTCGTTGGCGCCGGGATCCCCGCTGAGTTGCCAGATACTGCTCGCGAATGTAAGTTTCCATAGGGTCATTTTCAATGTCATCGACACTGGGTGCACTAGGTTCCAGAGTGTTCTCAGAACTTTCATTAGGATTACACAATTAGTAACAATTATATTTAGCGTGAAATAAAGCTCATGTACTACCGGTATTTCACAACAGCGCCTTTTAACGCTCATGTCTATGCTGGTAGATTATATTTATGAAAATATCAGAAAAAACGTTGAAATTCAAATACCGTTTAAATTCGGGCCGGTTAGCTCCTATAGGTCTAGAAATAATTTTCTTCACAAATATTGTCGGGTATATTCTCTTTCAAAAAAAAAAATCAAGTCGCACAGGTCACTATTTCGTATATCTCGCATCTCATGCGTATCCCCTACGGTAGAGTATCACCCTACGGTAGGGTCCCTACTCATATCTAAAGGCTATTTTTCAAGACATTTCTTGTATAGTAAACCGTACAGTCCAGAATCACCGTCTGTAACGTCTTTCACAAACTTTGTTTTTGGACAATCAAAAGTAGTACTAAGTTTCGCAAACAACCATTCCATACGTATGTTTGATTTAATTACATTAAAAATGTACGCTTAAAACTATATAGCCTATATAGGCATATTATAATATAGGTTCGTGTCCCTTTCTTATGTTCAAACAAAAATAATTAACACCAAAAATGCTGTACGCCTTTTAAAATCGATTTTTCCAATTAAATCTTGTGGACCTGAAATATGTTATATGTCAAAAAGGAAACAGTTAATTATTTATTTTTAACATGGAAAATAACTTGTTAATAAAATATTGAAAGAGTCACAACAATAAGTACAATTAAGTTATGGCCTGGAAACCGGGCGAGCACGAAAACCGACCAGATAACTGAGTTTTGAGTGTATAAACTATAATAGATTGTTATAGTAGTTAGATTCGCTTAGATTATATAATTACTAATAACTTATCAGACTAAAATCTAGTTCATACAGTTTGTTCAACAGGTTCGAATCTTAACTTTGTGAAAGATACGGCGACCTTAATCAGAAAATATATCATAAAATAAATAATTATCTACATCATAAACTTAAATCATTAAAACACACGTATAATCAAAAAAATTATCATATAAATTATAAATTAATCATCAGGTAATTCATACCAGAGGTCGGCACTCGGGAACCCGATTTTTTTACCGGACCTCGTTTTTGGGCTCAGGTATTACCCGGCTTTCTAACCCGTGTTTTCCCGCTGGTAAAAAAATCGAGTCGGGTAAGAAAAAAATCCAATGTGTCGATCTCTGATTCATATAATGATTCATAAAATATTCATTATCATTTCACTATTTCTAGAGCGAGACATGCGTGTACGACCTGTAATTTAACTACCGCACGGTGCTTCTGGACCGTGTACCGTGTGCTGGATGTATGGCCCTTGGGCTTTAACTAATCTTACGTTTTTTGGATCAAAATTTTTGGTATGAGCGCGTCATTCCTAGCTCGAGCATACGGCATATACTTACGGTATACCTTACGGTATATTTTTTGTAGATTATATTTATAAAATTTTACAATAATTTAGCAATCCTTTCCGAATATCCATAATTAATGAATACGTTCCAAGAAAAAAGTAATAATAAGCGTGGTAACAACTTCTCTATTTATTGCATTTTGCGCTTTGATATATCAGTTCTCTGTATTCGAAGTGATCTGAAAGTTGGAGATCGATCTTGGCTCTGTTCCCGATATCTTCCTCGAGTTATATTAAATTCAGCTAAAAAATAAAATTATCTCTTTTTTGTTGTCTTCTTTTCCAGACGCGGCAAAATCGATATAGGAAGAAAATGAAATAATTGCATGATAAGTACAGATTGTGCATAATTCTCCGAAGATTTTCTTGTTCATTTCTATGTAACGTCGTGTACGCAGACACATTAACATTCATGGGCATTATCGATTAGTAAAAATGTCGAAAAAAACATAAATTATCAGACATTTGACTTAAATTCTTTCATTTCAGATTCAAATTGAAGCTTATTAGAAGCTTAACTCCCAAGAAAAAGGTTTCGCAGTGCGGATGTATAAGTTATATACGGAGTTGAAATTTACTAATCTTTTCATCTAGAGTAACGGATTTAATTATTTGAGTTCGTCTTTAACATTTGCGTAAGTAATTTTTCATAATAACGGACGGATTATTATTATAATTTTATTATTAAAAATAAATAAAAACTTCGAAAAACAAATAGTATGAGAAACATAACGCGATAGATATACAGTATAGCTATACAGTATAGGCTATACAGTATAGCCTATACTGTATAGGCTATACTGTATACAGAGGGTAGGCCAATTCCGGAACACCCCATTCCGGAACAGTTATCGGAAAAAAGTCCAATTCCGGAACGCATTTTATTTCAAAAAAGATTTGAAGTCCCATTCCGGAACGAAAAAGTCTAATTCCGGAACGTTTTTTGAGCTAAAAGTCCAATTCTGGAACAAAAGGGGACTTTGGTTCAAAATCGAAAAGCGTTCCGGAATTGGCCTACCCTCTGTAGCCTATACTGATCATTTTGCTTAAAGCTGCGTAAAAGTCTATTTGAGTTTTCCTTGAAAAACTTTTCTCTAGAAAAATCATTATTAAAAATTTCACGAATGACATTCTCTGAGAAGCTCTGCTACCTCTAATTAGCCGTTCTGAAAACTTCCGCAAAAAACTACAGTGTCTATAAGGAGATAGGTCGCGCTATGAAATATTTTTTGTGCAGGTTATAAGGTATAAAATATTTTAATTGAAATATATTTTTATAGGATAATTTTATTAAATTTTAATACACCACCTACTTAAGAAAGTTAACAAAAGTAAAGTGAAAAAGGTTACTTGAAAATTGTTAACTTACTTGAGTAGTGCGTAGGCAGAAAAAGTAGAAAACGTAAAAAAAANAAGATACACCGAAATTAACCAGAAATTATATCACACAATGAATTATACAATAAATAATTAACTACATCATAAACTTAATCATTAAATTATAATTAAAAAACATCATATAAATTATAAATTAATCATCAGGTAATTCATACAATGATTCATAAAATATTTCGTAAAATATTTCATTAAAAATTTCATAAAGAATATAAAATAAATTATATGAGTATTAGACTCATTTTTACTATTTCTAAAGCGAGACACGCGTGTACTTGTAATTTTACTACCGTGTGCTGGAGGTATGGCTCTTGGGCTATAAGTTACAGCCTGTAACTAATCTTGACAAATTTACGCTATTTTGGACCAAAATTTTTGGTATGAACGCGTCATTCTTAGCTCGAGCATACGGCATATATATTTTTTTGTAGATTACATTTATAAAATTTTACAATAATTTAGCAATCCTTTCCGAATATCCATAATTAATGAATACGTTCCAAGAAAAAAATAATAAGCTTGGTAACAATTTCTCTATTTATTGCATTTTGCGCTTTGATATATCAGTTCTCTGTATTCGAAGTGATCTGAAAGTTGGAGATCGATCTTGGCTCTGTTCCCGATATCTTCCTCGAGTTATATTAAATTCAGCTAAAAAATAAAATTATCTCTTTTTTGTTGTCTTCTTTTCCAGACGCGGCAAAATCGATATAGGAAGAAAATGAAATAATTGCATGATAAGTACAGATTGTGCATAATTCTCCGTAGATTTTCTTGTTCATTTCTATATGTAACGTCGTGTACGTACACACATTAACATTCATGGGCATTATCGATTAGGTAAAAATGTCGAAAAAAAACATAAATTATCAGACATTTGACTTAAATTCTTTCATTTCAAATTCAAATTGAAGCTTAACTCCCAAGGAAACGGTTTCGCAGCGCGGATGTATAAGCTACACCACTTGCGCAGTTATGTTGCCGATTTGTAATATTTCGTCATATTTTCGTAATATTTCGTCATTTTTTGCGAAATTTTGTCATATACATTTAAGCAAACCCGTCTACGCCCTGCGCAGTTATGTTGCCGTTTTTTGAAAATACTTCGGCAACATAACTGCGCAAGTGGTGTATATACGGAGTAGAAATTTACTAATCTGTTCATCTAGAGTAACGGATTTAATTATTTGAGTTCGTCTATAACATCTGTGTAAGTAATTTTTCATAATAACGGACGGATTATTATTATGATTTTATTATTAGAAAATAAATAAAAACTTCGAAAAAAAATAGTATGAGAAACATAACGCGATAGCTATACTGATCATTTTGCTTAAAGCTGCCTAAAAGTCTATTTGAGTTTTCTCTAGAAAAATCATTATTAAAAATTTCACGAATGACATTCTCTGAGAAGCTCTGCTACCTCTAATTAGCCGTTCTGAAAACTTCCGCAAAAAACTACAGTGTCTATAAGGAGATAGGTCGCGCTATGAAATATTTTTTGTGCAGGTTATAAAGTGTAAAATATTTTAATTGAAATATATTTTTATGTTATAATTTTATTAAATTTTAATACACCACCTACCTAAGAAAGTT
>SCLG01000152.1:97146-113553 GCA_004367875.1 Oikopleura albicans
CGTAAAAGTCTATTTGAGTTTTCCTTGAAAAACTTTTCTCTAGAAAAATCATTATTAAAAATTTCACGAATGACATTCTCTGAGAAGCTCTGCTACCTCTAATTAGCCGTTCTGAAAACTTCCGCAAAAAACTACAGTGTCTATAAGGAGATAGGTCGCGCTATGAAATATTTTTTGTGCAGGTTATAAAGTGTAAAATATTTTAATTGAAATATATTTTTATGTTATAATTTTATTAAATTTTAATACACCACCTACCTAAGAAAGTTAACAAAAGTAAAGTGAAAAAGGTTACTTGAAAATTGTTAACTTACTTGAGTAGTGCGTAGGCAGAAAAACTAGAAAACGTAAAAAAAAACTGTTAACTTATTTGATTTAGACGTTTTTTTTCAAATGGCGAAAATTTTTTGTTAACTTACTTGAAGATTGTTAACTTACTTAGTGTTAGCTTACTTATGTATGTGGTGTATTTCATAAAATTCTCTATGTAAATATGTTCAATTCCCTCTCTCTTATTAATTTTTAAAAAGTACAAATTTCTTGAAGTAATTGACAAAAAATCACCATTTATATATCTAATAGAGAAAAAAATAAAGCGCCGTTAGATTGACAAATGTATTCCTACTAAATGAAAGTTTTTGACAAAAGGAAAACAATGTTTAATTGGGGTGCAAATCCAAGGTCCAGTTTTTTCGCGTTTTAGTGCATTTCACTTTGGCCTTTATTTAAAGGATTAGTACCAAATGTTACACCCTTTTTAAATAATGCCTTCAGAATATTTAGACATCAAACACTCATTTTTAAAATCTTTGATTGATCTTTGTCCTAAAATTCGTGAAAAAATAAGGACTAATTAATCAAAAACAAAAAAAATGTTGAACCATATTTTACTTAGAATATATGGATTTCGATATTCGAAATTATATTATATGGTATAAACCATTTTAACTTTTCTGTGTTTTGTGTTGAAATCGACCAAATAGTGTCCAAGGATGGTCGGAGAGCTTCCGAAAGCCTATTCGATTCAGGACCATAGATTTACTTATAGCAAATTACGAAAGACCAGAAAAGACAAAATGAAAAATCTGGACAAACGTCCAAATTCGTATTCAGGGATGTGCTAAATAATCGTGTTTGGGGGTTAAGACCGTGTTTTTAGTTGTCTGTTAAGTTTCGTCATAATCATTTTTAGACACTTGTGTATTAAAATGACTTATTTAATTAAACAATAAAATAGGGAGTAAATTTTTGTTATCAGAATCAGAGCTCGGCACAATTGGCTCGCTCAGAGCCAGAAATTTCAATTTGGCTCGGCTCAGCTCGGGCAAGCCAACGAAAATTTTAATGGTAGCGAGCCAAGCCGAGCTGAGCCAAGGAAATTTTGAGAAGGCCCGAGCCGAGCCAACCCAAAATTTTTTGAATTAAAGCGAGCCAAGCCGAGCCGAGCCAAAAATTTGTTGACTTAAAGCGAGCCAAGCCGAGCCAAGCCAAAAAATTTCTCCGCTCAAAAGGCGAGCCGAGCCGAGCCAAAAAATAGCCAATTGTGCCGAGCTCTGATCAGAACTAGTCTTATCAATTATTGAATTATTGAATTTTCTAACTTGGGCACAACCCAAAAATGGAAAAACTAGAAAACGGAGATAATTTTCACTTACAAGGAAGAATGCCCCGCTTTCAGAATGTCGTTGGACAATAGAGAAATTTGAAAATTCACAAACGTAAAAAATCCAATAATATATTTTTTTACGTTTTCAGATTTCTACTTTTTCGTATTTTTCATTTTTAGGGTTGTGTCCGAATTTGTGCCTGTAATTCAGCTCGAAAATCTTCTTTAGTCTTCTGTTCGATTCCAATGAAAATTTCTCTCGAAAAATATGCTCAAAATAATGACCTTCTCGGGCCAAAAACAACACAAAAAATAAGGCGGCGGCAATTTAACCGTTTGCAACAATGACTCTGTTGTCATTTCGGCCGTCAAAAAAAAACAAGAAAAATGCAATTTACCTTATGTGTTTCTAATTATTTTTTCCTCCTTTTTGGTTTTGTTTTTTCTTGTGCATTGTATTTTTGAACCATAGAGTTGATTTATAATCGTCGAGTGGTTATATATAATCTTTTGGTTAACTCCCTGATGAAAAGAAACAAGATCAGTGGGGAATACGGCGAGGTTTCATTGTCGTCATTTTTTGTTTTTTCGCCGGAGCACACTTGTCCGTCGTTATTCAATCAATATCGACGGACAAGGACAAACGCAATTAACAAAATTTAATTCAGCACCATTTTTTTGTCGTCAACTTGTACATGTCGATCGCCGAAAAAAAAATACTAAATTAGATGTAAAAACTACGAAAAAAATAAGAAGAAAAGCAAGCCCATGATTAGGAGGCCTAACAGTTAGCCTATGGACCATAGGCTATGGTCATTTTGCAAGCATTAATCTTTCGAATAACTTTCCACAAACAATTTTTATTTTTAAAACGGTTCGGGTAAAGACCCGCATTTTGGGAAAACTGTTTCTTCTAAAGACATTTTCTTTGAACACTTTTTCTACTAAATCAGTACGGCATGGAAAATAAAAATTTGTTAATGAATAGCTCCTAAAATGCTCATTCAAAGTTTATTTGAAATGTTGTCTGAAAACCGTTTCCTCTGAAAAAACCGTTTCACTAGTACTGACTGGACGGTATAAAAAGCGACCAATTGTTGACAAGTTTTTGAAAAAATTCTTGAATACGCAATCTGCGACATTTCACTTGTCAATAATTGGTCGCTTTTTATACCGACCAGCCGGTAGAGTACGGGTCGTACTGCATCATTTCGAAAACGTAAATGTGTTGCCGTGCGTAAAAATGGAGTCTTTCCATCTAAATTTGAAACCTCGCTTATTACATACTAAAACTTAACTTGTTTACCAGAAAATTGTTATACAAAATTTCCTGATGACCTTTGCTAAAATATTTGTTTTGTCTAATTTTAGACAATTGAAGATTGGCGTAAAAGATAATTCTATACGGTATAGAACTATACGGTATAGAACTATACGGTATAGAACTATACGGTATAGAACTATACGGTATAGAACTATACGGTATAGTCTATACCCATTTGTTCGAAATGTATCTAATGTTATTTTCGTCTTTATTTTTATTAGATTTTAAACAGTTTCCCCTTATAACGTACCATATTGACTGGATACCAAAACGTAATAACCGTATAAAGTATGTTTTTGTTAATTAACAGTTATGACCTGAAATGTGATAAGATACAGGTCTAATTAATTAGACAGACTTAAAACAGCTGATTTTTTTATCCAATGCGGTTTTTATGGAGTAAGTCGCAAACGATATTGTTTAAAAAATCAATAATTTCCCATGTAATGCGCATCATGTTTTTCGATTAGTGTTCAATATACAAATTGTTTGTTTAATACAAAAACCTGTTTCAACTACTTTTTTTATTGAGGTCTGGACATCATTTTCTAATCATGACATGCGTGTGTTAGGAGTCCTAACTTAGGACTGTTGGTTTGCGGTTCCATAATGCCTAGTTATACTTTAAGTATACTACTGTATAATATAGGTAATTTGGCTTGACTTTTTTTTTCAGGTTTTGGCTCGAAAAGCAAATCAGAGTAAAGGTCAACCAGGTCGCGAATTCAGGAATTGCTTAAGAATAACAAATGACAGCAAAAATAAGCAATGTTTTTGGCCTTTAGTTTTTGGTAAATACTTTTAGCGTTTCCGTGTGCACCTGCGAAGATGACTGTCAAAAAATCAAATAAAATATCGCTGATATTCACTACATATATTTTTACTTTGCCCTCCATTTACCCTAAAACAGGGCCGGAAAAGTAATGAGCTATGCTCGGTTGTGCTGTCGAGTTCAAAAATGAAAATGAGGTGTGCTCGGCTGACTTTTCGGGCTCTCAAACTGAAATGAGTTGTGCTTGGCTCGCCTATCCAGTTCAAATATTCAAATGAGCAGTGCCCGACTGGCTTATGGTCCATAACTTATGGACCATAAGCTATGGAGGTCCCAAATTTTAATGAGCTCCGCTGCCCAGTTCACTAACTTCCAACGCGAACTCACTCGAATTGGGAAGGGTCTGGTTGTTGCCGAGCTTTGCTCTAGAACCGGCCAAAACCGATAATTTCAGCCTAAATAATTTCGGTTTGGAAAGCCTACCTTATTTTGAGACGACACTTTTTGAGAACTTCGTTACGAAATTTCCAATTCCTTTTTTCGACCTCTCAGCAGTAAAGGTGTGTCAAAAAGAAATCTCTGTAAAAATAATATCAAAAATGAAAGTTAATTGCATAACCTGTTTCGTTCTGACAATTGTTCTTCAAACACTTATGGTTCATGAGTCATGACCATTTTCTAAACGCACTTTCTTTTGTGTTTTTGATCTCGAAATAATTGTTTTTCATGATGGCGACAAAATGAATTAGAAAAAAACGGCGTTTGTTTAGAATTTTAATAATTTACGTAATGATGAAATTAGCACGATAGTTTTAAACTCCTACGGACAAAATAAATTTTCTGCAAATTTCCCGCTCAATGAAAAACTTTGGTAGCCATTTTGGGCTTTTCTTAAAATGAAAAAGAAGAGTTGGGTTAAGTAAGAGTAGCCATTCGGATGCGTCTCAGCCATTTTAACTTACGAGGTTTAACTCTATTAGAGTTTTAGTTAAAGTTAAACTAAAAGTTAAACTAAAAGCGAAAAAAAATTTGGTCTAGAAAGTTTCGATGGTACACTTTTCCGTTTCTGACGTCTCGACGCCTAATTTTATTTTTTAATTCCTAGACCTCTTTTTGCCGCAAAAACGAACGAATATAATCAATTTTAATAAACAATTTTGTTCTGATTTTATTTTAATCACTGTACAGATATACAGGTAAAAATGTGTACAGGTACAAATTCAAAAATCAACACCAAGTGGTTGACTCATATTGGCGTTTGATTTCGTTGGCCGTTTTTCCACTTTTATTCGGAATTTTTGATGAATTTAAGCCATCATACGGTATGAATCATACCCATACTTAACTGGAAAATCAGCAACGTCCATTTTTCTCTCGTCTTCGCTGTTTTTTACACATATGTTTTTTCACATCTCTGATCGCAGCTTTGTTGTGCGGTGCTCCCTTTGTTGACCGGCCTGTTTGCGACCGGCTGTTTGCGACCAAAGTGTCCGGTTTGGAGGCAAAAATGCCAAAAAATTCCCAGGTTCATGCAGAGACAACCGGTTGCAATAAAACTTACCATACCGGCAATTACCAGTAAGGAAGTTTCAATGGATTCACTTATCAATAAAGGACCAGTATCGGACGTAAGCGCAATTCCTGGTTTCTTTTCTCCTCGATCTGCGCCCACTTGGGGTAATTTTTTCGCGTCTTTTTCTAACAATTTGAAAATACAGCGTTTCAAACTTGCCTCGGTGAAAAGGCACACTTCAGCCAGGGCCCAACTGAACTGGTAGTGGCAATCGCGATAGGTTGCATCACAATGGCGCCCGTAAAGTTCATTTTTTCTATTGTCAAATAAGTCTTTCTTTATCTCGAAAAAATCCAGAATTTCGTGACGACGACCCTCAATCCCATTAGATTCATTTTGAAAACACTCAATTCCATCCAACTGAGTGAAATTNAGAGAAATATAAGTGATACGACAATCATTTTGTATGAATATTTGTTTATTTTGATATGTAAAAATCTTACATATTAGCTTATTTATAATAAAACATAAGCGTCGCGGTAGAGAGCAAGCATATGCTTATTAGATTATATAGATTGGCCAGGCGTGCCAAATTACTTTGCCAGGAAAATTAACTGCGTGTAATTGAAAATTACCACCAGTTATTAATTCAAAAAATAATATACTTATACACCTTTTCGGATGTTTTCGGTTCTCGAAAATAGTATAAAGGAGTCACAAAAAGGATTATTCTTTTAAGAATAGCCCCATTTTGGCCAAAAAGCGTCCGAAAAAGGAGCAAACGTCCGAAAAGGAGTAAGGACTGTATATAACATGTCCCGGTCGTGGGTCTAGCCGGTTAATCTCTCATTTAATAGATAATAATCTTATAATAATTAATCTTATAATCTTATAATAATTAATAATCTTATCTCTCTAATAGATAATAAAAATTTGATGTTGCGCAATTCCCCACTCGTGCTCTTATTTTCCAGAATTAGGTTCTTGTTTGTTACAAAGGTATAAAGGCGTTGTACCAAATCTACTTTATACCGATTCATGGATTGCCATTTTCCATGACAAAATTTATAGTTATTTAATGAAACGATATAGCCTAGTTAGGTCTATAAATTATAGACTATAATACTTTCCACTGGGTAATAATATTTTCAAAATGAATTACTCCCAAATGTATCTTTAAAAAACTTACAAATATAAAAAAAAATAACACGGTACTCTTCATTTTTTTAACACGATGGTTCGATGCAATGTTGAATACGGTTAGTAAAGGATTTTTTATTTACTAGATTCCACATCAATTCCCCGGTTTCTTTATATCGGATATTGTTTATTTTTTCAGAAAATGAGTTCCAAAAGGCTTTTATACTGTCTTTTTTTCTATGACATATCAAAAAACGTTTTATTCGACCATAGACTATGGTCCTTAGTGGTAAGAAATAACGGGTATCACTCAATTGGTGTGCGGTCTCTACTGGTAATTTTCCTCGATTGGTACGAACCTCGATTGAAAAATGGTACCACCTCATGATAGTTACCAGCCGAGAAAAATTACCAGTGGATACCGCACACCAGTCGAGTGATACCCAGAAACAACGGGGCTATGGTATGCAAACATATTTGGCATGGCGATCTATCACTTTTTCTGCAATATACGTTCTCCTCATAAACCGTGATGTTCAAAGTTTTTGAACTTCAAACCCGAAAGAACAATCAATAATTGTGGCTCATCCCTGAAGTACCAAACAAACACGTAATTACGTGTAAAATTAAAACGGAAGAATTTTATGTAGCTAATAACTCCATCAGGTCAACAATCTTCAGTTTTTTAGCGCATTTGAAAACACAGCAGTCACCGGATTTGAGCAAAAAGCAATCAACGTATCTCACGACTATAGCAGAATATAGATTTTTGGTTGGACAAAAAAAAATACACAATTGTAGCTCTAATCATAGCAAAATTTACATGTTTACAATATTAGACATACATTGGTAAAGTTTAAATGTGATTAGAGATACAGTATACATTTATATTATCCAACTAATAAAGTCCCTTTTGTGACAACGAGTCAAACCTGGATGTATATAACAATGTTGAAAATAATTTTGGTTGGGCAGTTGTCAACGTGTCAGGCTTAAGAAACTGTCCAAAAACGTTAAATTTGAATAAGGTTACCAAGCCCACTTCACACTTTAATTTTTGGCGTCGCGGTTCTTCCGTGAAAATGTTTGTCGAAGAAAACGTATTTCCAAAAAAAATGTTTTTTTCCAACAAAAACTAATATTAAACAAGTAAACCCAGCTTGGTATCTATAAAAAAGTTATGGATATTTTATCCAAAAAACGTTTTCTTGAATTTTCTCCGAAAACTTTTTTTTTTAATTTATCCGAAAAAACGTTGTCTTACATTTTGTCCGAAAGACCGCATTGTCATAAATTTTAACTGTTTGTGTTAGTTACTTTTAGGTGTAAGTTTTTTTGGATTAAATACTTGGTTTCATTTAAATTTGGAGTACATTCGACGTCATCATCCAACAACGTTACTTGGCGACGAAGGTAGTATTGTTTATTTTGTCTATGTTTTTTTACAAATCTTTAGATTTTTCAAAATATTGGGACGATAAGACACGTGAGTTTTTCATCGACAGCCACAGAAGAAGAGTTTGAAATTCTACTAGTAGTAGTTCTTCTAGTAGTAGAAAAAAAAATTATAATAACATTAAAATAATTTTGAAGTATAAGTTAATATTTAATATAAAAAAAATTGTTAAATAATATTAAAATGATATTAAAACAGAACTAAAATAATATTTAAATAATACTTAAATAAAGCCAAAATAGTATTTAATTAACATTATCATGATAGTCAAATAATATACAGTATATTATTTGACTATCATTTTAAAGTTATCGTAGTGATTTTCAAACGCGAAAAAAATAAATAATGTTACCACTTTTTGGTAACGTTGCTTGACACCGCGTCTGAGGCCTATGTGACCTGTCATTGGTCCTTCTTATAGCTCAATGAAGCTCAAAGAATGGAATGTTCTGAATTCTAAAGCTCAAAGAAGGAAATAGCTCAAAAAGGACCAATGACAGGCCACATAGGCTTCAGACGCGCTGCCAAGCAAAGTTACCAAAAAGTGGTAACATTATTTATTTTTTTCGCGTTTGAAAATCATTGCGATAATTAAATACTATTTTGAATTTATTTAAATATTATTTTAGGAGTGTTTCAATTTATCAGTTTAATATTATTAAAATATTTTTTATATTTGATATATATTAATTATATACAAATAATATGAAAAGTTTCAAACTCTTGAAGCACGTTTGAAGTTGTTGTAAACTGGTATTTCTCAGGAGAACCATTGATTAGACCTGATCACATTCCCATAGATATTTTTATAAATGAAATAACGTTTTACCGCCTCAGCGTGGCAACGATTCGAGAGTTTCTGCAAATTGAAGGCCTATTATATATCCAGCCGACTTGTGAAGAAAATAGATACGCGTTTATATTTCTAATCATTAGCATATATGCTATAGTAGTCCAGTTCCAACGATCTCCAGTTATCCTATCTTGCCGTGAAATTTCAAAATTTTCGTCGATTCATGAAAATATGAACTTTTTCTGAGTCTCAAATCAAAGATATGGAAGTTTTTCGAACATCCCGAGAGCAGTCGGTGTGCTCGTATAGTGTCCTTTATATCTATTATTGCAATTATAATTTCCACAACATTATTTTGCATGGAAACATTACCGTCTGGTTGCTCGCCTGATGAGCAGTGTCCTTCGAATACGGGTGCTTAATGTTCTACTTCCAATTAATCCCTCTAACCGATCAGGTAGTGCACAATTCTGCTTGTTCTGCAAATTGTTCGAACTTCCGCGTGTTCAAAATTCATGATCGAACTTCCGCTTGTTCAAAATTAATGTTAGAACTTCGGTATTGTTCGAAGTTGGGTTAGTGTTCGAACTTCGGGTTCGAAGTTGGGTTAGTGTTCGAACTTCGGGTTCGAACTACGGTTGGAAGTCTATGTTCGAACTTCGGTTTTTTCGAAGTTCGGTTTTGTTCGAAGTCATGTGTGCTCCTTATTATAGCGTTTTGAAACATTGAAAAATTTTTGAAAATTGAAGTGAATAAATTGAAATTGAGTTGAGAACACTATAAATTATATACTCGGCAGATTCCTAGATACCAAAAATTATTTAAACATCCAAAAAATAGAATGTGCCATATCAATCGGGCGTTCACTTGCTGCGTCAAAATGGAACACTAGAAAATCTTTTGGACAATGAAATGGGTGTAAGATTTATTTTGGAAACAATTTGCGTAGTTTGGTTCATTATTGAATATCTTGTTCGTTTAATGTGTGGTAAGTGCTTTACACGAAAAAACTTTTTTTGGAATAAATTGGTTTAAAATTTTATCTAAAAGATATAAATTCTCATATCTTCCTTCTGTAACTAAAAATTGTTGATTCTGAATCATTATTCACATACAGGGGGTCGTCAAATAAGGGTCGATTCCGTGTTTTGAAAAACCGACCTTTATATAACGACCCGACCCTTATTTGACGAAGCCAGGATGAGCGAAGTTTGTTGCTCTTACTGTATGAAATAATGTTTTATCGATATTTGTGTAATTTTTATCAATTTTAAGATTAGATTTGAATTTAATAACAATTTAAATTAATTGTATGTCCATAAACGGATACGAAAATATTTAAAAAATATCAGTAAGAGTCAATGTTAAGATAAGCGACCCTTATTTGGACAATGATGTTTTAAACTTGAGGGCCCTTATTTGGCGACCCCCTGTACTGAAGAAATAATTCGCATTGTTTTATGAATTTTTTTTTTGTTTTATATTATTTTATGTTTTATATTAATGTTACAAAATGATTTGAATTGGTACAGACACCGTGGTTTTTTGGAGAAAACTTGAAAAACGTTATCTAGAATTTTACTCGAAAAACATTTTCTCAAAAACATTTTCTCAAAAACATTTTCTCAGAAACATTTTCTCAAAAACGCTTTCTCCGAAACACCGCAGTGCCATAGTACTATTTTATTGTAGAATTTTATGTGGTGTTTAAACAAAATTTTACATGTATCGGTGTTGGAAAAGCTCCCAACGCTTTCAATAACGACATGTATTGTTTCCGTAAAATCCCGTTTTGCCCTTCTCACGACCCAAACACAGCGTTTTCATGTTTTTTATATTGTAGTTTCATTTTTGATTACCTAGTACCAAACTTACCTTTACACAAAGGACAACAGCTGTATCTTTTATTTGCTTAAAAATACTGTTTTATAAGCACCAAATCGAGTGGCGTTTTGTAAAGATGGAATGAACATTATCGATTTAATGGCAATTGCTCCTTATTTTGCCAATGGCTTCCCAATGCTGCATCCCCTGCGCAGTTATCCGGCAGATTTCACGAAAAAAATCTGCAGCTAAAGTGCGCAGGATACCGGATAACTGCGCAGGGCGTAAATGGAATAAGGGAATATATATGTACTAGTATAGAGGAATATATATGTACAGAGAACGTATAGAGAACGGAAAATCCATTCTAGTGTTAGTCTTGCATAAAAAAATATTTATTGTTTTTTCATAAAAAAAATCTTGTATTATCTGATTATGTTTTTTTTTCATTTTTTTCTTCGACAGGAAAGAAAAAAATATTGATGAAACATGTATTTAAGAAATACCAAAATGTACCCATTTCAAACTTGTTAATACTTTTTTTGAGAGAATTCATATAAGGAAAAAAGGGTTAACCTATTTGGGTAGTTGGACTTTGAAAAAAAATCGTTACCTATTTGGGTAATTACGTCATTTCGTTACCTATTTGAGTGAGGGACTGTAATCAATAATACTGTAATCAATAATTTGTAATAAATTACAACATTAAACATACGAATGTACAAATGTATGTACAAATGGCGGGCGCTATTTACAACCCAGTAGTTTATTGTCTTTTCTAAAGTTTACAACTAGTAGATAAATACTATTGAGAAGCCATTCGTTACAATTGCAATAGATTATTTGATGGAAACAAGTTATACGTCGATTTCTGGAACCCAAATCACAACGCTCTTGCGATTAATTCGTATATTTCGAGTGATAAGAATATTAAAACTATCACGTTATTCGCGCGGATTGCGAATTCTTGGCCAGACTTTGTTGCGTTCGCGACGTGTTTTGCACCGGATTTGGAGAAACTTTTTATTGAACTCTGGGGCACTTTTCGGAATTTTTTTTCCCATGCACAAAAAACATAGTACACCACATGTGCACTTATTTGGACACTTTTTGACTGGTGAACTGAAACTGTAAAACGATTTTTTAGCAAACTTTTGTAATTATAGGTCTTTTAAGACATTTAAAGACATTTTCTCCAACTTCCGGACATGACGATTCTAGAGATGGTTCGACATTTGTTTCCTATCGTTCGTGTAATATTTTTCAAATAATAAAAAAGTATGGTTTATTCCGAATCAAACTCAGTTATTTTTCAAATGGTTGTTGCGATTACTTTTGGGTCCTTTGTTTATTTTATGGATTTAGGTTATTATTGTTAATTTTATAAGCTTAGACCGTACAGCAGTATCAAATATGATACCATTCTTTCTTTAGACTCTAATTCTTCGGTACCAGTGAACTTTTGAAACTTCAATTTTTGCGATTCTTATTGTCTTTGTTCACCCCATATTGGGAAATTAATTGAGCGTACGACTGTATGCTTGGACCGTCCAGCTTGGACCGTCCTGGATTTATACATGGCAACGTTATTCAACAAAAACAGATTCTTGCTAATTATGACATACATAATCTAAAACTAACCATAGACATTTAGAAGAAGACGATCAAGAAAAAGTGCAGATTCGTAGCATTCCCGAAGGAATTTGGTGGGCAATAATCACAATGACAACCGTTGGCTATGGCGATGTTGTCCCCGTTTCACTCGGCGGAAAAATAATGGGCGCACTATGTGCCATTATGGGCATTTTATGCATGTCGCTTCCGGTGCCAGTATTTGTTTCCCATTTTACTTATCTGTACAATTTGGAGAAACGGGAATGTAAAATTGCACCAGAAGAACTCGCCGGGCGACATTCGTACGTATAAATTATTTCGATTTTTCAATGTCCCCAAAACGGAGTAATCATGAGAAAAACAAAAAAAATGTGTCATGACTCATGATTGTTCTACTTGGGGAACGGGACTGTACTTCAAGTGATATCTAAAGCCGTTTTCAACATTTCAAATAGCAAAAATAGATAATAATTTAAGTTGAAAATACCTGATCTCCCCGAAACGGGTAGTTTTTTTTAAAATTATGTTTAGCTGTTTCGGGGACGAGGAAGGTAGTGATATAGCTTAGTATAGGCTATAGCTTAGACATGTTTTTGGTAGCCAAGCCATAGCCAATTTAGGCTCTTCCCAATCCAAAATAGCCGAGCGTGCCGAGTCCTGATACTAAGTATATTATACACAATAAGAGTATCTTAAAATGAAAGTTCCATATGACCCAAAATGGAACTCATTTTTATTTCCAAAAATAGATAGCAGTCGATTAATTAATTTTAGCGGGAATAACGAGAACCTTGAAAAATTTGAGCGCGACTTAATGGATGCCGTAATCCACTCAGTTTCAACAATTGGAAGCAAAAATAAAGCTGCATCTTCAAATGCAAGTCATATTTGGAACATGACGCGAAAAAGCAATCCAAACGCTGATAAAAGAATGAAACGTATCCATTCAAACTTATGAACTATTTAAAATACTGTACTACCTTTAGTTTGTTTTGATATACTACTTTTATGAAATATACTAGCTGTTTTGTAACTTTACTTGTTTTAATATACTATATACTACCTGTAATATATTAACTCCCGAAGAACATACACACGTTAAAGCACTTTAACGACAAGATCGGTGTAGTTAACAGTTTAACTCCTGCGGGCTGATGATACAATTAATTGTATCAACGTCGAAAATCATCAAAAAAATACCCAAGCTTTGCAAAAACTTCGGACCCGATGGAGCAGTGGTAAACTTGGGCCCTTAGTTCATTTTTTGACAAAAGTTTTGTTCTTTTATGTTTTCTATATTTTTTTTACACAAAGGCCGAAAAATCGTATTTTGATGATTTTTGGCGCACTTTTGACTTTGGCGTTACCTGTCGCGTTAACGCATTGTTCGATTAGTGAGCTGCAAAAATCAAAATGGCCGCAATTTCGTTTTGAACAAATTCCACGCAACAAAAAAATTGTATACCGAGTGATTAGGAAAAATCACAAATAAGGATTGGCATGACCGTTTGTCTAATTTTCATTAAAAACAGGTTATTTTTCTTGTAATATTATATAATTGTAGACGATATAAAAATATGACATATATATTTCAAATATGTTACATACTCAAAAAGTTACATAGAAAGAGATGGTTAATATTAAAAATGAAACTAAATAAGCGTTTAAAAGTTACGGAGCACTAAAGTTAGAAAATGTGGTATTTTTTAAAGACTTTTTGACTAAACCATCGTTTGTAGGTATCAAAAAAAAAATATTTTAATTTTTTTAAATATTTGTACTAAGAGCCAATGAATGTCTGATTTTATTTCTAAATTAAAAAACATTAGTTGATAAATTCATTTGCGCTCACGGCGTCGCTAAAAAGTTGATACAATTATTTGTATCATCAGCCCGCAGGGGGGTCGCGAGTATCAGCCCGCAGGAGTTAATATAATCGCAACCGTAAAATAGCGCTCATTTCAGGACCGGTTCCTTGGTGTTGTTTGCAAAAATTTTTGTTTTTTAACCCGGGACCGTACAGCGTATGACTGGGGTCATACACAGTATTTTTCTATCTTTGATAATTTGTTACCAGTATATTTTTTACATTGTAACTGTTTGCCAAGCGATTGTTAATGCCCTTCGTTAGCCTCATAATAAACCGACAATTTGTATCTTTTCCCTAGTAGAGGTATTTAAGAATTAAAATTCATAAAATTAATTAAGCGTGACGGATGTACAGTCCAGGGCAGGGGTCGGCATAAGTCACAAAACAATGAGCTGTGCTGGGCTGTCCTCTCGGGCTCGAATAAAAAATCGAGCTACGCTCGGCTGAGCTGTCAAACTCACACATAAAAATAAGCTGCGCTCGACTGTGCTCTCCAGCTCAAGCATAAAAATGAGCTGCGCTCGGCTGTGCTGTCGACGTCAAAATAAATGTGAGCTGTGCTCGGCTGTGATCGGCTGTGCTCTCAGGCTGAAAAATAATAATGAGCTGTGCTGTGCTTAGCTGCCCAGTTGAGCTGAAAAGCCAATGAACTGGCCTCGGCTGTCCTTTTTGACAAAAATATTCTTTATAGCAATTGAACCATTTTGGCCGGAACCAAAATAAGTATACAGTCGTGGAATCGAGAACAAAATAGCGAGAACGTTACACTTTTTTGGGAAACCGTGACTGATCATTTCACTACAGGGTTCACTACAGGCCCTGGTCCAAGGTTAAGTTCAATTTTTAACCCTAGAGCGCGCAGTGTAGACCCATTTGCCACGTGGGTTTTAAGTCGTAATTAATTTTCAACAAAGAATTTTTTGACGGCTGGTTTGAAATTGGTCTTCGTAAAATTAAAGTTTTTCGGTTAAAGTAATGTTTGAACGTAAATGTCTTGGTTGATTCGAAATTAAGTCTAATATAGTTTTACGCCAAATTGGATAATCCCTTCATAGTTTAGGCAATTTGAACTTAGGAAAAACCTAAGTATGAAACCTTAACACTTGGTTTGTTTCTGTGCTGTTACGGTTTTCTTTACGTTTTGGAGTTTAAATTTATATTTTTGAATTCATATGTGAACTTCATATCAAAGGTCATTTGTATTTGAATTGACCCCATATTAACTGAGAGTGAATCAATGGATTATTTTTTGACAAAGTCATATAATTTTATCAGAACAATGAAAGGTCAATATATCCCAGTACTTTATACTTGGAGATAAACGCAGATATTAGCGGTTTGTGTTGATATTCTGCGATATATATTATATAAACTGACAGTATATAAACTGATTTCAATATACTAATTTTCATTTTATTGCTAATTATTTTGCAAGTTTTCTCAAAGGACTGAATTGCATATTTTTTTCTAACAAACTAATATTAATACTTAACACACGAACTAACTTGTCACCGAAAGTTTTGGTTCGATACGCGTTAAAACTTCAAGTAGAAATAAAGCTTTAAATTGGAAGCAAAAATTGGAATAGTTGTCGCGATCGACTTGTCGCGACATGTCGTCCCCTCAAACAGCGCCCATTTTTCGCACATTTTTTGATTTGAAATTTGCGCGGCTTTTCCCATGACTCAAAATATTCCAAACACGACATATGTAAATAAATTTCTCTTTGAATTAAATTTTTTTATTGAGAAATGTAATTCTTTATTATCGTATAAAGGGTTTGAATGAAAAGTTTGTTAATTTTATTTTTGTCATATTGCTCGGGATTTGGATTTACTGATTTGTACAATTTATGTAGGGACCTGTTAACCAGTATACCAAAAGGTATACAAAAAGGTTTATATTACGGTAATGTTATAATAAGTTACTCTTAATATACAGTACCCTGAATGTATAGTACAGCTTGTACTATTATACTTGTTCAGCCTGTACTGTACAGAATAAGGAACACTTGTGATTTAGAGCTTTCAAATCACAAACTCAATTTAGGACCAAACCGACCATGCGATCATTGTGCCGTAGATTTGTCAAAATGTAATTGGTACATGTGTTTGAACTCGAAAACGAAACCTAATCAAAAACCTGCAACCACCAAACCTTTGATATAAAATAAATTGTGTAGACCGTAACTTTTATATTTGTCATATCCTGAAACCGTGTAAGACGCTTATGTTATTATTAATAAGAACTTATTATGCCGTAACCACACGGTACCACACGGTACCACACGGTATTATAGTTTGGTTTCGTTTGGTCTTGTGTGTCATACTCTTTAAGTGTCATACTCATAATATCAGAACTACTTATTTTGCAAAAAAACGGGTACCCAAACTTGAATATGACCCGACTCGGGTAGGGTACGGATTGGGTAGTTAGTTTTCGGGTAGGAACAAAATCGAATGTGCCGACCACTTGGCCTCAATTATCTGAAAAGA
>SCLG01000152.1:125619-140699 GCA_004367875.1 Oikopleura albicans
CGAATTTTGTCCAGGTGCGGTTTTGGGTTTTGGTTTTTCTTGACTTTCAGCCCCGGAACATGACCACCATCGACCATAATGCTAGGGGCACCATAAACTAGCTTTAGATTATGAGAAACCGGAATCGTAAAGTCAATCTTCAACTTTTTGCGCTCTCGTTTCATCCGATCCAAAAATTCCGGGAGTCGAACCCAAAAATCATGACGGTCATAAATCGACATTAAAAAATATTTTATTTTTCAAATGACGCCCAAATGACACAAACGGTAGTTTTTATACTGAATTGGTAACCAAATTGGTACTTTCGTCCATTGCCTCTCTAGCCAATGAGATGCAAGTATTTTTTAATTTTAAGATATACCGAACTAGGTCATGAATTGGCGGTAATTAGTATACAGTGTACAGTGTACCGTAGACGGTATTTATTTTTCAAAAATAAAAACAAGGACGAATCAGGATTGATTTTCGGGAATTTTCCATTTGTTCATCCTTGGCCTCGAGAAACACTTTACAGGAATCTTAAATGTATTACATGCTGTACAAGTAATGTACCATAACTTTTTCAACTTAATCTTTACAAAAATAGTGTCATTAGTAATGACTCATTACTATATACTGTATATATACTGGGTTTATCGGGCCACTTTCGTCTTACTTAATCTGCCCGAATCACCTGCAGGTGGTGTAGTATAGGTGTCGTTAGTATATCGCAGTGATTTTCAAACGCGAATAATGCACTATTAATACATTATAAATTATATAATAAATTATTATAATTTATAATGTTACCACTTATGGTATCGTTGCTTGACAGCACGTCTGACGCCTATGTGGCCTGTCATTGGTCTTTTTTGAGCGCGCTCGGCCAATCACCGAAAGGCGATTTCCTTCTTTTAAAATATTTTTGTATTACAGTCCTAATCCTCTTAAGTGCCGCACTTAAGGAGAAATAAAGGAGGGCTGTTTTTAATGTGCATGTCTCTCATTTTATGCTGTTGTAAACATTTATTGGTAGTCCTTAATGTGCATTTGTTCTTTGTTATACTGTACAATTCATTTGTAGGGGAAATATACGAATTCTGAATTCACGAACAATACTTTAGATTTAGACGAATTAGGATGCATAATTTATGATTCAGGAAATTTATGACTTGGCTGTGTTCCTGCAGCAGATGCGTCTGACACATTATGATCTATCATATCGACTGTTTTTTACATCGTTTCCTGGCGCGGAAAATGTTTACCAACATCAAACACCATTATTTCGGAGAAAACACATTTATTGCCGTTGCAAACTGTACAGGGATAAATCAACAATAACATAATTTTGCATCATGCAGCATCGGTTGTGAAGAGTGAATTCGAACAAGTTGAATCTCTGAAGTAACGTTGTTCGAATTAACCCACTTACACGCGCGATACAAGTTATGCATTTTGCTCGACCTTTTCATTCTTCGGATAATGAAACACCAGCGAATCGTTATTCTAAAAAAATAGTATTATATAAAATTGGATGGACTCTCAGCTAAACAAGTAATACGTAGGTAATACGTATCTACATTTGGGACAATCGAGCCAAGAAGTTTAGCTAAGAAGTTTAGAATTGTTAAAAAATCGGAATTATTACCGGTAGACACGGCCATTTCAACTTTAACGGTACACAAATCCATTGTACCTATGATCATGATTCATGGATCTGACATGTCACCAGCAACTTTTTTTACTCATTCAACTTCAGATTTTAAGGCGTACAGTTTGTAAGCCTTACACTGTATCACTATCCAAATAATTCCGCTATTAGCTAATTTCAAACACAAAAATACTGAGCGACAACTTATTTTTTTATGATTTGTCCGCAACTTCCGTATGAGAGGTTCCACAAAATTAAGTGTGGTTTGGGGTTAACCTGCTGATAAAAGCTAAAATAAAAATGATGCGTATTCAATTTTTTTTGCTAACCGAGCAATTTAGTATCAACTAGACTGTACTACTAGTAGTTACTACAGACAGGCGCGCTAGGCGTTGCTGTCCATGGCCCAAGGTCTTCTAAAATAACAAAAATTTTGGGATCCTGATAGATTATAGATAATGTCGAGTGGCGAAGACATTTTTAGTCGCTTTGTTTTTTTTATAGAAATCATTCTCTCTAAATGTTATAGATTTTGTTTTAGAGAAATCATGATTTTTTTCGTGTGTAAATTTAGAACTATACATGTAAATTTAGAGCATTACATGCAAATTTAGAACGATACATGTAAATTTAGAACACTACATGTAAATTTAGAACATTACATGCAAATTTAGAACGATACATGTAAATTTAGAACAATACATGTCAATTTAGAACGATACATATAAATTTAGAACGAGACATGTAAATTTAGTACCACGCATGTAAACTTAGAACTTGTTGAAAAAATTTTCAGATGGTTATAACTTATAACTTATAAAAAAACTGAGTTGACCTTGTACCTTATAAGGTCAAGTCAGTTTTTTCGAAGTAAATTAAGGTCACGTCAGTTTTTTGGGCTTGACCTTATAACCAGACCCCCTGTAGTGTATTTTACGAACATCCGACGCTTGACCTTAGATACATCCCTTATTAAACCAACCTTATTAAGTTCATTTTCCTTCCGCAGTGCTTTAACAAAAGGGGATTTCCTCGTTTTGCGTTCTGTGAGTTGAATTTTTGTCAATTGGTCTTTGATATCAACTTTTCCATGCTGCTCGAGCTTCTCTTTCAAAATTTCAATTTCTTTTTGATCCATTTTTTGACGTGTTTTTTTTATGAACTTGTTTTGTTTTTAATCTCAAAGGTGAATTGACTAGTCGAGCTTCTTATATATCTGAGTCCGTCACCATTCACCGGAACAGTTTAGACTCAACACGCTGCGTCGCTGAGAATACAGTCTGAGTCAGACCGCCAGATGAATCATCACCATCTGAGAATCGCGCAAAAAACTTGATTTCCTCAGCACTTCTTTTTTTCACCAAATGACGTCACGGGGATATCAAATTCTAAAAATTGTAAAATAAAACCGTATGATTAATCAATGCGTGACAGTGGTCCACAACCGATTTTTGTCGACAATTTCAATGATTTGTTGCTCATCTTCAAGGTATGGAATTTAGTTTAATTTTACTTTATTTTTGGGAATTTATCGAAATCAAAAATTACATTAGATCAGGGATGTAAATCGAGAACGTTCTATTTCGTGCGATCGCATGCGAACCGGTGATGCACATGGACTTACACGCCCATTTTACATCCCTGTATTAGATTCTGATGTTTACGAAAACGAGTTCGATTAGAAAAAAAATACACAGGGTGCGCAGTTATCTTGCGAAAATTGCCGCTCGTACGCTTATCTTGCGACTTTTCAGAATTTTGTTTTTCGGGATTTATAATAATTATATTATATGCACTGAGCAGTTATCTTGCGAAAAAAACGCTTATCTTGCGACTTTTCAAGGACCAAGTTCGCAAGATAACTCCGCACCCTGTGTAGTAGTTTTTGGAACAAAAGGCTGTGTACAGTGTGGTTGATACGAAAACCTTCCTTGTTTACAAATGGAAAGCTGCAACGAAATACGTACTCAAGAATTTTTTTCTTTTTCTCTCGTTTTTTCTCTCTTTTTTGTTTTGTGAAGTAAAAAAGTAACCACGGGATATTTACACGCCTTTCCCCTTTTTCATTTTTTTCCAAATTTTTGTACCAAAAAGAACCCAAAACTTTACAGCCCCAATAAAAATTTCGAAAAAAAGGTTAACGAGAACGGTGTAAGTGGCGTGATCGAGAGACCGAATGAATCTGTAGCCTGCATGATTACCAGCCTGTTGGCTTACCAACACCAAAAGGAATTCTCTTTTTTTCTAGGATGGTAATCCGCAAGGCTACAAGCACGCAGGCTACAAGCAATTCAGCGATAATTAAAAAAACAAAAATGAGAGAAAAAAAAATTCCTGAATACGTATTTCGTTGCAGCTTTCCACTTGTCAACAAGGAAGGTTTTGGTACAATTCGGTTGGCGTCAAAAAAGACATTGTTGACAAGTGAAAAAAAAACAATTTTGGCTGATTTCTAGTAAAAACTCAAATCGTTCTGCTTTTTTTTGTCAACAATGTCTTTTTTCACGCCAACCGAATTGTATCAACCACACTGTATAATCCTAACTCCAGATGGTAATCTAGAAATTAGGTAAAAATGCATTTCACAGCGGATTTTCATAACGAACGTTGAGTAGAAAATAAAAACAAAATAAACACGGGAATTCATGCATCATCATGTGATACGAATCATGGGATANTCTGAGTAGAAATTGCCATTTTTGGGTAAATTATGGGCCTTATGGAAAGCATCTATTCTCGAGACCGCCTAACCAGTGTTGGAAGCGTTGGGCTGCGTTGACCAACGTCCAATGTCCAACCAACGCGTTGGGAACGTTGGGCGTTGGTTAGATTTTATTCCGAACGCGTTGGGCGTTAGGAAAAATTCAAGCGTTGCCCAACGCTTGCGATGGGCGTTGGTAAAAATCCGAACGGTGGAAATTTTATTAAGGAGTGTTAAAGGGGTTAAGGACTGTACATTAATTTGAAAATACAAGCGTAAAAATTGTGATCTCAATGGTAGCCAAGACTTGTACTGCAAAATCTTGCAATATTTAAATTATTCCGAGACTTAAATTCTATTACTCATTGGTCCTTGTTTAAGATATAACGGACAGGGTCAAGTCCTAGCTGTTTTTTTTAATTAGAGCAATAAAATCTTGGCATTGCGTTTTGATACAATTGACTGGTTGATTTTTGTCAAATTATAAAATTATATTCATTTCGGGAAAAAGCAAATAACACGCTTTTGACGATGAATAGTGTGATTAAATGTAGTCTTGAATGATTATAACACACATGTTATAGCGTTAAATTTCAGATTATTGTGAAGAAAAAAATTTTGAATTTTTTTATTTGTTTTTTTTTTTTGGTCGGTAAAATTTTGACCTAAAGATCTTGAAAATTATTTTGTTCAAGAGAAAAGACTAAATATTCGATAAATCCAAGAATTCTGAGATTGTAATATATCGCTGTTTAAAAAATATTCCATTTTTGATAAAATTTGTTAACGCGCCCGGCCGCCGCTGCCCCACGAACTTCGGGTTTAAGAGTACCACAAACGATATCGAAAATCGGAAAAGTGCATTTTGTAGCTTTTCGGAAAAAAATTTTTGAAATTTTTGAAATTTTTGAAAAATTTTGCGTAGGTTCAAACTTGATCAAAAATTTTTTTTTTTTTCGATTTCGTTAAAATTAGTCGCAAACGAAAGATCTCGTTTCACTGATTCCGAATATATATACTTTATATACCTTGGAAAGATATAGTTATGTTTTTTTTTGGATTGAAAATGTCAAAAAAACGAAAAAATGCCTGTTTTTGACACAAAAGTCGATTTTTTCATTTTTTTCGTCATCTCCACAAGAAAGTGGACCCATCAGATGAAAGCCTGTGATCTGTTCTGTATTATAAAAGAAACGGTAACCGATTTCGTTGCTCGAATATTGTTACAGACCGGTTTTAATTACATTCAAAATCCGGAAAATGCCTGTTTTTGAAAGAAAAGTTATTTTTTTTCAATTTTTTCGTCATTTCCACAAGAAAGTGGACCCATCAGATGAAAGCCTGTGATCTGTTCTGTAATATTAAAGAAACGGTAACCGATTTCGTTGATCGAATATTGTTCCTGACCGGTTTTAATTACATTCAAAATCCGGAAAATGCCTGTTTTTGAAAAAAAAGTGATTTTTTTCAATTTTTTAGAGATTTTCACAAGAAATTGAACCTATCAGAAAAAAGCCCGTGATCTCTTCTGTTATGAAAAAAGAATTGTGACCGATTTGGTTACTCGAATTTTCTTCAAGACCGGTTTTAATTACCGAACTTATTTGATCTGATTTTTTACGGCGATCACGACTATGGTATTTTAAAATTCTCAAACTTGAAATTAGACCCCTTTTTGGCCATTTTCGGCGAAAAAGGGTCAAATTACGACTTCCTTGATATAGACCGTTATGATTATCTTTCAATGCGCGTCTAACCAGTCCCATGACAGAGCAGCCCCGCGCAGCGGGGCTGAGTATGCGTGTGTAACGATTCCCATGACAGAGCAGCCCCGCGAAGGGGCTTGAGTATGCGCGTATAACCTGTCCCATGACAGAGCAGCCCCGCGAAGCGGGGCTGAGTATGCGCGTATAACCATTCCCATGACAAAGCAGCACCGCGAAGCGGGGCTGAGTATGAGTGAGTAACCATTCCCATGACAGAGCAGCCCCGCGAAGCGGGGCTGAGTATGCGCGTATAACCATTCCCATGACAGAGCAGCACCGCGAAGCGGGGCTGAGTATGCGTTAGTAACCATTCCCATGACAGAGCAGCCCCGCTTCGCGTGCGACAAGAACCATCAGAGAAGGCGTCCGTGATGAAAAAAAGTTAAGAAAGGTGCCTATGCGTTCGCAGAGGGTCTAAAAGTTGAAGATCCTTAAAAGCCTCGCGGGGCTGCTTTGTCTTGGGAATGGTTACGCACGCATACTCAGCCCCGCTTCGCGGGGCTGCTCTATCATGGGACCGGTTATATGCGCATACTCAGCCCCGCTTTGCGAGGCTGCTCTGTCATGGGAATGGTTACTAACGCATACTCAGCCCCGCTTCGCGGGGCTGCTCTGTCTTGGGAATGGTTACACACGCATACTCAGCCCCGCTGCGCGGGGCTGCTCCGTCATGGGACTGGTTAGACGCGCATTGAAAGATAATCATAACGGTCTATTTCAAGGAAGTCGTAATTTGACCCTTTTTCGCCGAAAAATGGCCAAAAAGGGGTCTAATTTCAAATTTGAGAATTTTTAAATACCATAGTCGTGATCGCCGTAAAAAATCAGATCCAATAAGTATCATACGGGACCATTTTAAGCAAGTCGTAAATTGGCCCCATTTTCGCCGAAAAATTGCCAAAAAGGAGTCAAGTTTCAGAATTTTTAAATAGCATATTCGTAATCGCTGTTCAAAATACGTTCGAATGAACTCCTAAATATCCTATTTTAAACAACTTGTAATTTGACCCTCTTTGGGTGTCATATGACATTTTGACCCCACCAAAAAAATCCTCGTAAAAAATGAAAGGTTTGGTATTTTTTTCGGGAAACATCATCGACCGGTATTCGAGAAATCAGTGTTTTTGTGTTTTAACCACTTATTTCCGGTACTAGCGGATGTCCGATATCGGAGGTCATATTTTTTGTCAAAATTTCAAACATTTTCCAGCCCATTACAAAAAAAAGTAATTAAGTATGTTGCACGGTGCTCGCTGGAAGTGTTTTCGCGTTCGGTTCCTTCTAAAAAAAATGCCAGAAGGAAAGTATGGAAAGTTGGACAAAATGACTCATTTGACTGAAATGACTCATCTCATTATTTTTTTTTTACTTTTTAGAGTGTCAAAATTTTTGAATGTTAAATTTTCGAATTTTCCACAAACTCTATGAATTTGTTTTTTTTTGGACATTGAACACAAATATTCAATTATTACTATTGTCTATAGATGGGAACTCGAATATCTGATAGACCGGAAATAATCGACTTCCTGTGACAAAAATGGCCCTTGCGCCGCCTAGGGGTTAAAATTCGGATTTCCTCTAATGAAATTTTTTGTTCAGCGGATCAAACTGTATCACCTAGTATACTCACTTTTTTCATTCGGCGACATTTTTTTTAACCTGAAAAAGTTCGTGGGCAGCCTCGCGTCGCGCCGGCTACGTAAAAGTGTCACATTCGTTTTACGTAGTTTCTAGAAAGGAATAATTCATTTTTTCCTTACTGACAATAGATTTTTCTGGAACTCACATGTACGATGCACTTAGACACGTAAAGCCCGAATTTGATATAAAAAATAAAAGAGAGGAAACTTTTAGTCTAGCGCCAAAACAAAAACGTCTCGTTTTTTCTTTAAAATGCGTAATCTACGCGTAAAATTGCATCATATGTGTAAATTTCAGAAAACCTGGACTCTCTCGATCTAGAAAATAATAAAGAAAGAGCGCCGTGAATTCATGTAAGGATAATCCGCAAATACTAAATGACACCTTGTTTTTTTGTGTATTTTTTAGGGACCATACAAACAAGTTGTTTACTTACACCATTTAAGGACCGGTCAGTCCCTTTGTTTACAAAAAGTACCTTCGGGAAAAACGCTGTAAAATTTGTTCTACAACTGCAATTGACTTATTTTGTTTTGTTCTTGAAGAACAAGGCTGCTACTTTCAGATAATGTTATTTGGGTTGTCTTCATTACTAGTATTGACCGCCTACGGCGCGCTTGAACTTCAGTTAAACTCGAACTTGAGCTGCCCATCACTTGAACAGTGTTGATGGTATTGATTTCATTTTTGTGACCAAATCTTCATATAGAAGNGCTTTTTTTCGTCCGAGGTCTAGAACAAAAAATATCTCGAAAAAACTCGTAACATCGGACAAAATTTTAACTTCGTGACCTTGAAAATTAATGAACAAGAAATGATATCAAAAAACGCCCACATGCGATTGACGGCAAGAAGTGTCTGCGTAATATGCCGAAAAAACTAAATCAATACCATGAACAGTACTAAACTGATGGACGAGGTTTGAAATGAAAAGACACTAGAAATTTTACATATTTGCATAAAAAGTGTGTGATGCGTTGTGATTCTGATTGAATTTTGCTGCCAATTTATGTTTTACTATCTCTCGGAACATTGTAGGCTACCATCGTGTGCAAACTACGCATTAAAAAATAAGTAAAGAATATTTATTTTTGAAAAGTTGTATGAACATTTTTATAAATTCAAGTTTTTATCGAAATTTTCAAGCACCAAAATTTCTAGAATTCGATCGCCAAATGAACTTGGTCATGCTTGATATCATTAGCTAATACCTTAAATTGTAATAAAAACATCAAATATATGACAAAAATGGACATCACTGATTTTTGGGTTCAGTTTGTACACAACATGACTGACCGGTCCTTAATCACAAAACGAACAAAAAAATTTGAAAGTTGTAAAACTAGATAGGTTTCTTATTTTAATTTTTGTCAAGTTCATGGCCACGTGGGTGGTATGTGAGCGGTACCATGGTGCCCTTAGTACCATTGAAGAATGCGTTAAAAATTTGCTATTAAATCCAATTTGTTATGTTAAATTCAATGGTATAGATCGTCCAGGATAGAGTTATTTTGATAGGTCCTTTTTTATAAACAAAGGGTATGTACGGTCCTTAAGCTCATTTTTTGAAATTATGTTTGTTTGATTTGTTTGTGTAATTTTTCAATTTTTATCTATGATCGTGTTTTTATAATACCAGAAAATTTATCAAATCTTCTTTTTTTTAATTGTCGGATTAGATTTAGTAATGCTAAAGAATGACACGATAAGGAAGATATATTAACCTGACTAATCTCTTAGATCTTTGTGTGTTTTTTGTTTCTTCTGAATAATGTAGTAAACATAAAATCACACTGAACTTTCCATTGGCATATAATCTCACTCGGCGTCCTTTTCAGATGACAAAACGAGACCGATCTGAAAAGTACCCAAATCATTTGTTTACTTTTAACCCATTCGAATAACAACAACGGTTTCTTGTCGCTTTGTTTTGTTGTTTTTAATTTACAAATTTTAAAACAAAAAAGGGAAATATAAATCTGCGTAATGATTAGAGAACATAAATGATAAATAGAGAACTTTACGGGTCATAAACGATAGTTAAACGCGACGCTTACTTATCAATTAAAAACGCGTTAAATTTTTATGTAAAGATGTATGGGAAACTCATGAAATTTCAAACTGAAAAATGTCAAACAAAAAATTGTCAAAAGTGTATTTTAAAATGTTGACAAAAAATAAAAAAGGGGGCTGACCGGAAAACGCAGACGGTTTGCGCATTTATCTTGAGAAAGTATTTTCAAAAAAGGCAAGATAACTGCGGAGCACATATTACTAAGTGACGAAATATTACTTCTCTGTAAGATAATTGGGTGCAAGTTAACTGCACAGGGAAAAGAAACTGACCATTTAAGCAAAAACGAATTTTGCCAAATTGTAGAACTTAAAAAGTTAGTAAAAATGTGCAACAATCGAATTCTCAAAATGCCTTCAAAAAACCTTCAAAAAATGCTTCAAAAAACCATCAAAAAAGCTAGCGCTTACTACAGTTGATGTGCACGCAACGCGACGCTGCACAACGCGACGATGTGCACACAACGCGACGATGTGCACACAACGCGACGGTTCTTTGGAAGTGGTCGCTGCAGTATATACATAAATATATACAGTAGGTGTGCACACAACGCGACGATGAACATACATTTTGAGAATTCTATCTTTCCACATTTTTTACTAACTTTTAAAGTTCTATAATATGGAAAAATTGGTTTTTGATTAAATAGGTTTTCAATTAGCCAAAATAATTAAAGGACCGTTTTGGCGAGAAAAAAAAATGCATAATAGGGAGTCCCTATAAGGGACCAATGACATGGAAACAGATACTATAGTATAATATATATAGTTTATAGTATATGTACTACGTGTATGATACCGTAAAGCGTCCAAAATTACTCGCTAATAATAATAAGTACACTAAATAATTATAATAATTTATTGAAAAAAACACGCGAAATGCGCAAATTGCTCAGAAAACGATGTGTGATTTTGGCGACTCTAATTACTCGTGATACTTTGATAAGCAGTCATATTAATCGCAGTTTATCAGACTTTTAATCAGACTTTATTTAACACGAGTTAAGATTTATTAAAAAAACAGTAGACAAATCAGTTTAGTATTTGGTTTGAGAAACCAGAGATCGAAATCGGGAATTTTATTTTAATCCTTGGAACATATAAGTGTAAATATTTTAGAGAACATACCAGTGCTCTTGAACTCGTACTTTACAGGGGGACTGTGGTTTTTCGGATAATTTCTCCATGAAGTTCCACCACACTTTCGCCGAAAAACTTTTTCTTCGAAAAACATTTGACATATACTATAGTATTACATTTCAATATACACCCCCTGCGCTGTTATCTTGCAACTATCGCATGAAAAAAATCCGCAAGATAACGGAGCGAATGGGGATATCTGCAAGATAACAGCGCAGGGCTTAACACATAAAGATAGGGATTCCTGGAAAATTGGCCGAAAAAAATCCGCAAGATAACGGAGCCAACGGGAAAATCTGCAAGATAACGGGTGACAAGATAACAGCGCAGGGGGTGTAATAAGTTTTTCGGAGAAAATTTGATTTGGAGAAAAAAGTTGTCGGAATGATAATTATCATTTGATATCCTTCGAACAAATATCGCATTCTATCGTGTATTAGTTTCTTTTTTTACCTGCTAACACGTTTGGGCGAAACATGTATTTATTTCTAGATTTATTTCGTTTTTTCCCCTCAAACAAATACAATTTTCTCTTTGCGAAATTTNTAAATAAGGGTTGGTAGTGCTAAATAAGGGTCCTTTTTTCCATAAAAAATATTATTGCTCTAAATAAGGGTGGCTGATTTTATCATTGTTTTCCATGGGCATTTTTTACTAGCTTTTGGTTCGTTTATGGATATATTAAGTTTAAATTGTATACAAATTTCAAATTTCAAAATCATTTATAAGACGCAAAAATCATAATTAGGCCAGGTTAGAACACTAAACTCGCCTAATGCTGGGTGTGCTAAATAAGGGCCAGTGTGCTTAATAAGGGTCGTTTTTCAAAAATCGTTAACCGACCCTTAATACACACACCCCATGTAATAAGTTTTTAGAAGAAAATTTTATTTGGAGAAAAAGGTTTTCGGAATGATAATGATATCCTTCGAACAAATATCGCATTCTATCGTGTATTAGTTTCTTTTTTTACCTGCTAACACGTTTGGGCGAAACATGTATTTATTTCTAGATTTATTTCGTTTTTTCCCCTCAAACAAATACAATTTTCTCTTTGCGAAATTTAGTTTCTTTTTTTGTCCGACAAAAGAAGTTGTGTTGAATTTTAGATTGATTTATTCGAGCCTGGAGGTTAAGCAGAGGAGACAGGGGATTTGACATTTATGGCGTCAATAACGGATCGAGCCGGGACCGACTAGGAAAATAAAAATTCTAGGACGAGAAAGTCGCCAACTGTAGATAGAGATGAAAAATGACTCCTGTGTACGAGCATACTTATATCGACATCCCTTTGCTGTCACATGTATTCTGGCTATAGGAAATGGGTTACAAGAATAACTTACTACGCAATTAGTGCCAGATATCAAAGTAAATTGTTACTTTATTATTTTTGTAGCAAAATCCACGCGGTGTCCCAATCCATAAGTAAGATATAATATCTAATTTACAGCCATCTTTTTTAGTGGATTGGGACACCGCGCGTTTTATTTCGTTATAAAAAGACTAAAGTAACAATTTAGTAAACACCAATGTTTCACTGATGTCAAGAGTCCCTCAGTGCGTTAAAAATGTTATACAAAATGTATAGCCTTAGGCTATTAGCCTATAGACATTTTGTTCAAAAATTAGGAAAACCTCTAAAACAATTTATGAAATACATATCGCCTTTTCGCACCGCGTTTTTGGACTAAAAACAGCCGGGAACAGCGCAGGGCTGTAAGAGACAGAGTATTACTATACGAACTACTAAAGCTATTTGTACATATCTTAGGTGCCACCTGGCATCTATAAATCTCGAAAAAAAAAGTTCTGCTGACCTTGTTAGAAAAATGTCGACCGTCTGAAATACAATGACGGATCGCGTCAATATTTCTGGATTTTTCGGATTAGTATGACATTAGATCTGACATGTTTAGTATGCCACGCAGCTATTTTTTCTTTACAATCCATGCTCTTTAGCTACCTTTTGGTGCAGTTTTACCATCAATGGCATCTATAATGTGGCCATCGAAAATATTATGCGACGATACGAGCTCTCCGCCACTTATATGGCCTCCATAACGGCAACGTACGGTATCATTCAGTGCATTGTGGTCATTCCGGTTAGTTATCGTTTTGGGTAAGTTATGAATTTCGGCGAAAGTCATTTTGGGTATTTTTTTATTACATACGGGACGCCCAATAAGGGTGGATTTTTCATTAAAAATGTTATTGTAGGAGTTACGCCCCCTTTTAATTTATTATTGCGCCCTCTTTTCGGCCACGTTTTTACGTAGGTTGTTTTTTCTTATTTTATCATAAAAGATGCACATAATGGGCGCAACTGTAAAATACACGTAATGGGCGCATGTTTGTAAAATGCACGTGATAGGGACAGCGACTGTATATTTTCATAAAGCATTCAGACGAAAATGGAAGGCAAAAGTTGTCGGTGCCAGTCTGATTATTTTCTCGATTGGATGTTTTTGTTTCACACTGCCACATGTCTTGAGTGAAAAATATCTACCGATTAAAAATAGTGGCGATTGTGGGGCAACATGCGAAGCCAAACTTCATACACGTAAGAACATATATGTTACATATCTTTTTTGATATTTTAGACATGCAAAACTAAAGCATGCATTACATAGCCATTAGTAGCCAAANCAGTCTATTTTCAATTGCTGGTTGGCTAACTGAGACCAGGGCTCGGCATAATTCAAAAACAAAATGCGCTGGCCTGGGCTGGAATGTCGAGACCAAAAATATAAATGAACTACCCTGAGCTGGCCTATTTAGCACAAAAATAAAAATCAGCTGGTCTAATATATCTCGCTGAAAATGTTTCTCAGAGCTTAGTCGAGGTTGTACTGGTGTGGGTCGTCAGTTTGTTACCGAGCTCGACGCGGGTCTTACCATAGATAAGACCGAGTACTCATTCAAACTTACAAACGAAATTTTCTCGGTGACACTTTTTTTTTCGCCCCAGTAGATTTTTTTTTTCATATGCTTAAATTAAAAAAATTAAAATTTGAATTTTCGTAACAATTCTTAGGAATTCGTATGTAAGGGCCAATGGATCAAATGCAAAGTGTTCATTTAGATCGTTGGAACTGTAAAATAAGTTGGAAACAATTTCAATTCTTCTAGTAAGGTACTTGTTCAACTTCTCTTACCTGCTTCTTGGTATTGGAAATGTGCCCATGTACACCCTTACCCTTGCTTATATACATGAAAATAATTATTTTGGGAAGATTGGCACCAATCACCACTACGCTTGGTATCACATGAACACTGCATTCGGGCCCGCTGTTGGCATGCTAATCGGTGGCCAATTCTCTAAAGTGTGGGTTGATTGGTATGATAAGGTAAGCCTTGGGTATTTTCGAAGGCAGCGCTGCTTTTCAAAGAAAAACGCAATTTGGTTTTCCTTGAAAACCCGTGCTGCCTATTTAGAAATGATGATTTTATGATGAGAAAAAAACGATTCCAATTTTGACGATCATATTTATAAAATTTTCAATAATTTTTTCGNAACCCGCTAATATTATTTTGACTTTATTTTTCGTCAAAAATTGTTGTGAAAAATTTGACGAACCCACTTTTATTATTTTCAACTTTTTTTTCGTCAAAAATTTTAGTCAAAAAATTGACGAACCCACTTTGATTTTTTCAACAATTTTTTTCGTCAAATCGGAAAAAAGCGATTCCAATTATCACACGATCTATGTTACATAGGCAGTGCTATTAGGCACCGTCTCAATCGTTGTTTTTTTGGGCGAACGGGTAATTCGCCAACGCCGTTTTCGCGTATTTTTTTCAACCCTGGTGCCCATATGGGATTTTGATATAATTTCACAGGTAGTGTAAGAAATTGTTAATCGGAATTACTTAGAACGAAGCCGCGCCCGATGATATCTCTATTGATTCGAAATTGTGGGTTGGAACCTGGTGGGTTGGCTATTGGATCAGTGGCCTGGTAACATTTTCCCTCGGAATTTTTATAATGTTATTTGTTCCCGAGAAATTGAAAACACGCAATCGATTAAAAGATGACATTATTGTCAAGACACAATCATCCTCTTCCAAGCATTTTCTGCCAAGACAAAGCCGTTCAGATATTTTTGCTTCGGGTTTTACTATGTTCAAG
>SCLG01000152.1:141370-183280 GCA_004367875.1 Oikopleura albicans
TTATACTTTAACTGCGTTTTGGGGGGATTTTCTGCATTTATGAATTTCGCAACTTGGAATTCACAAAATTTGTTCTTTGACAAATGAAAAAAATCTACTGTCCAATTTTTCGAAAAAGTACAAAACCCGCAGCTGCGCGCAGTGTCATTGTGTATCCACTAAAATCTAGAGAAATAAATGATATGAAAAACAAAATATTCAAACCCAATATTTGGCGCTTCGACGTCTTCCTCTCGCTCACTTAACCACGCGAGGCAATCGCGATCATACAGTCATGGGACAGCTGTCTCCGGGACGTCTTACATAGAAGTCTTTGACAACCCGGAGAATTTAGGCCAAGGTCACGATTGGGCAGACTTATTCGGCACTTATAAACGATTAGTCTCAAATTTTGTGTTTGTTGGTATCGCATTTGCATGCACATTTGACATGGGCTTTGTGTCCGTTATTTCGATGTATGGCTTGATTTATTTATCCGAAATTTACAATATTCCACAAGATACTGCTTCTTTGATTTTCAGGTAATGAAAGTACGTTTATTTTAAGTCTTTAAGGTAAAGGTGNNTTTGATTTGGCTAAAAACTAACCCGAAGACCCTCTTGTGCTAAGTTTTAAAACTTGATTTGTCATTTTTTCAATTTAAGGTCACCAGTTGCTAGGTACAGTTAGGCTGTCCAAACTGATTTTCGAAAGTCGCCGTCAAAAAAAAAACGTATTTTTGTAAAAGAGGTATTAGGTACAGTGTGAAACCCTTCTCCGCTGAAATAAAGCAAAAAATCTTCGGCGTCATCGACAAAATTTCTACAAATTACCTTTACACTATGGACAAATTCCAACTGTACCGATTTAAAATGTTTATCTTCCCAATTGTATAAATTATACCGATCATCTGTGTTAACATTTTTAATTTTTAGTGCGAGTTTGGCAACAGTTATGTTTGCCTTGCCGGGTTCCAGTTTTGCAACGCGTAACGTCGATACGCGAACGAAAGCGGATATTAAGTGGACTATGCAGCTGGTTCGTATTTTGGCCGTTTGCTCGGGTATCTGCTGTTTGGGTTTTTTCATGAGCTGTAATGATTCCACATATAGGTACGTTGGCGGCAATGCAAATTTTGACGAAATCGTTCCGGCATCATGGCAGACCACCTCGGATCATGACGGCTTTGATGGGTTTAACCCGCAGCTCTATGGCACATGTTCAAGAGATTCAGATTCACGGTGGCCACATAAAATGAAGATAGAGTTTACCTCTGTTATATTTTACCTGTAATGTTTTGTTTTTCGATTTAAAAAAATACTGCGTGGTTTAACAATGAATCTGCCAGAAAAATTTGTGCGCGCAGTTTCATATCAGTTTCATGTAAAAAGTGCGTGCACAAATTTTCTATGGCTGATTAATTGTTGGACCACACGCAGTGCAGGGCCTGTCCGTCTTTGTTGGTGGAAAATAAATGGTCAAAAATGGGATTAGATTCGCTTTGCAAATACCGCAGAAAACGGTGACTCCTAAAATCGAATTATCAAACCAAAATTATCATAACTTGAATCATAACTTATGTGAAGGTAATTTTGGTTTGATAATTCGATTTTCGCCAGATTTTACGAGACACCTGTTTTAACGGTATTAAAAAACGAATCTAATATATTTTGTGACCAATTTTTTACCGATAATTACCACGATTCGTAAATTCGCAATGATTTATATCCTATAAATTATAGGCTATAATGCCCCGATGGCCCAAAGAAGATATCAAATATAAGGCCCTTTAGACTACATCCCCAGCCTGGGGACCCTATAGTCCATAGGCTATGGACACTGGTAAAGTTCGTTCAATGTGATCACCCTACTTAGGTCGAGAATGTAAATGTACACCACAGGAATATTCACCAATTTGTGCAAATATTACCATGACCGATGCGAATTCAACGAGTTGGAAAGAGTTTTCATTCTTTAGCCCGTGTCACTTAGGCTGTGAAGTTAGCCCAGAAATAAAGCTAATGAAATTAGAGTCAATTTATAAACAAGGTAATGATGTTCAAAATGTCGTGAAGAATTGCAAATGTTTAGGAAACGCTCTCAATTACTATCGAATTGTGTTCAAATTTTGAATCTCTAAAAAATAGAAATAAAATCTGGATAGACATTTTTATGCAGGGAAAGTGTTTATGTTATTTAGTCTATATGAGACATAGTAACTTTTTTGCTTACAGTCCAAGAAAAATTTTTTTCGAAAAGCCATTTTTCTAAATTTTCTGAATGGCGTTGTCTTCGAAAAACGTATTGAAAATTCCCGGAAAAAAAAACGTTTTTTTTTGGTCATTTACACGAAAATTTGTTTTTGAAAATTCCCCGAAAAACGTTTTGGTGCCGCAAGAGTTATCTCACAATCGATAGTATACTGTAGCGATAACTAGATCCCTCAACAAATTTCCGAATGGGCGCGTGTTCAACATACAACTGTGATTGGAGGATTTACTTCATTATTACAAGTCTCGTCTTAAGCTGTTTTTTCACCTTTTTCCAAGTTGTCCCCGGGACACTGATAACCCAAGCGATTGTCCCGGATCATTTACGATCGGTGGCGCTGGGAGCTAACGCATTGTTGTATCGTGTTTTTGGGACGATTCCAATGCCTTTAATTGCGGCAAAAATTATTGACTCTCAATGTCTTTGGTGGAGTACGACATGTCAAAAGGAAAAGGGTGCTTGTCGCGCATTCGACAAATATGGCCTCAGGCAAGGACTATCATAATTTGAATCGGGTAAATCCGGGTTACAAATTACAATAAAAGATTATATCAGTGTAATATAATTATTGTAGAAGATATACAGTCCTTAATCATTTATCGGACGTTTTCGGTTCTCGACAATCCAATTATAGTTGCTGTGGTAACGAAGTGACAGTAACGAAACGAAGTGACACTTGTGCGCCGTTTTGTTTCGCGATAAAATTCTCAAACAACTGAAATATAATGAAAGTGAAAATAAGTGAAATATAACGGCGCAGCGTAGGGATCAACATGTACAGATATGGGTTGCAAGTTATTTCTCAAAAACGTGAAACATAACAGCACGAGCGGGAAAAAGTGAAACATAACGGCGCAGGGTACATTTCTTTTCGGGGTTAATGACTGTTTGATAGTCTAAAGAAAGTTCGAGTTTTGTAACGATCCTCTTTTTACTAAAAGCGTTTAATGTCATCGCATATTCATTTGGCATATGTTACGTCGACCAGCTTACGCATTTAAAGGATAAAGCCACGACTCGGAAGAAATAAATCAAATATATGGTTGCCAATTGCTTGCCCAAAGTGCCCAACGTTACTGGCGATGCGAATTCAATCTTCTTTATGAAGAAAAAACATGTGCTTTTAATTAGCAAATCTTGACAGTAGTAGATATGATAGACATCGACAAATCGACAATAAAAAAACTGTTATGGATGTGTGCCTAAGTGGTGGAAGTGGTCGCGCAGAAAGTCCTTATTTGCGTCGGTTGATTTTTGAAGCATCTAGGGGCAACGCCTCTCTAAGGTTTATGGACCATAACTTATGGTACGCCAAATTAATCTTTAGATACAGTTGTGGGAGCGATATTGTAACAATTTTACCCGTATGATATGGGCCATATCATAACAGTTTTTAACAAAAATTGACGAGAAACTGGCCCTAACTGGCAAAATTTACCGTTTTTGGGATGTAGAAGTGTTACGATATGGCTTCCTCAACTGTAATCATGGCGATGCAGTTTGACGATCTCTACAACTTGTTTATTACAGTTGTTTTTCAAAACATTTTTGACTTGCTGATGTCTACCATATCTACCAGTAAACCTTGTCTAGGGATTTTGTAAGTTTTGCGTCTAAATTCTGAAAAGTAATTTGTGAATTGTTTTTTTAATTCAGTGCAATTTCTACCGCACACAGATTTGTTACATAAGTACAGCGCCAATAAACCCAAGCTGATATTTTTCGCCTTCGATAAAAAATTGTATAAAACCCCATTGTGTCTTCAAAAATAGGAGCTTTATCCCCATTTCTGTACAGTAAATTATCTCTGGTGATATCACGACAATGTGATTGATCTTGACACGAGCAGTTGTTAAATATTTGCGTCTACTTGGTAAAATAGTTGGTGACAAGAAATTTAAATTCAGTAAAACTCAAATAATACTGTGTGAATTGGTAAAACCCGTTACGTCAGAGGTCCACTTATGGCGCGGAATCGGTGATTTAAAATTACTTTCGGAGTTCTTGGACTATGCTCGCCAACTCGATGACAAATTGCCCTATTATATGACTTCTGTCGTGACGGGCTTTGCCCATTGAGCAAGCAGTGATCAAATGTGTCATTCTCGTTCAAACTTTCACTGGTCATAAAAATAGTTCATGATTAGGGAATACATTTATGGCCAGTCGATTTTTTCTCAAAAGTAGAAAAATACAAATACGTGGTAACAAAATTGCTTTCGTCGGTCACCATAGAATTGGAGCAATTTATTTTGGACACTACAACTACAGTACCCACTAAAAATAATTGATCCAAAATTTGAGAAATCTTTAGTTTACACCGTTACCCTTTTGACGGCCGCTATATATCCATTATGACCTCATCAGCAGATCCTGTTCACATATATTACATAAAATGTGCGTATATATTTATAATATTAGTATAAATATATATTAAATCTATTCCTTTAAAAGTTTGTTCAAGACCGAAAAAATCTTCAATTGTATGATTGAAATTTCTGTATTCATTAAAAATTAATAAAGATATTTAGAGAACCAATGCACGATTAATGAATTTTACCAAGCAATCATGCAATTTTAGGCATATAAACAGGTGAAGTTTTCCTGGCGAACCGTAGGCCGTTAAAATGGCCGGAATGAAAGAAAAGGTTTAAGGGTGGTCTGCTCGATTTGTTTACAAACATGCATGAAAAAGAACACGTTATTGTGGACAAGGCATACATTCCATCAATTTGAAAATGCCATTTACTCATTTTCCCCACTTTTGGGAATCATTTCCCATCTTTTCACGCACCATAACTATTAACAGTGACCTTGAATTCGAGTCTGAACTTGGCACTTCCGGTTTATTATTTTTGTTTCACAGTCTGCACGGCTTGGTGGATCAATTTCGTTTTTTTGTGGAAAAAGTGTGAAATAAAAAATACTACAAATTTGTCAGAAAACATTTTCGATTTTTAATTTATTTTTTTAATTATTGGAAAATTAGTGTTTTTTACCAATTTTATACTGAAAAAAAATAACGATCCCAGAAAAAATCTCAAAATGTTTTCTGACAGATTTGTAGCGAAGGGCCTTCAGATGATCAGAAAGAAAGAATCACATATATACCAGTTGTGGTATTAACCCTGAAACTTTTTTTGCACTCTTTGGGACTATATTTTTGCATAAAAATGATAATGTATAGTGATGTTAGTACTCAAGGCGTGCCTGCTTTGACCCCAAAGTTACTGTGGAGTTACCCTAAAGACTCTTTATGATGATAAAAGTCAAATTAAAATAAAAGAAGAACGCAAACAAATTTTAGCAAATAGCAATCGTGGGAGTGATTCCCCAGTTTATCGAAAAATTTGAGATTTTGAATTGCTCTAAATTTCTAGAAGTCGTGGACTAACTTATTTTGTTTTTTTTTTGCTCTTGAACTTATTCACGAGACCTTTAAAGATAATCTGAAGATAACTATATGTATTCAATGCGGTGTAATCAAAACATGATGTTGAGTTGTAAACAAATCGAGCCTACCACCCTTAAGACTGATTATCCGGGATCGGGGTAAATCGGTAAATTGCGAGTTTTGTGAAACTACAAATGTATACAGAGGGTAGGCCAATTCCGGAACACCCCATTCCGGAACACTTACGGGAAAAAAGTCCAATTCCGGAACGCTTTTTATTTTAAAAAAGATTTGAAGTCCCATTCCGGAACGAAAAAGTCTAATTCCGGAACGGTTTTTGGGCTAAAAGTCCAATTCTGGAACAAAAAGGGACTTTGGCTCAAAATCGCAAAGCGTTCCGGAATTGGCCTACCCTCTGTAATACAAATTATGCGTTTTTTCAAAAATATACCCAACAATTTCATTTGGAATTTTTATTTCATTTTGAACAGAAATAAAGTTTCAACTGAAACACTCGTTGAGTTGAATTAATTATTTTGTATCTTTCATTTAAGCTCTTCGTCGTCATTGTTGTCGGCGTCAACCAATTAATTGCATTTAAGTTGATTTTTGACAAATTTTTATACTTATGGTTCTAGTATCAGCCGAAACGGTAGAAGTCTAAATTGGTAGAAAACATACATGTACTAGATCGGTCGGACCCAATCGCTCATACATATTTGCGAAAAACGAGAAATCCGTGGAGAAAAAAGGAAAAAAATAGACGCGCCTTATCTATTCTGCACAATGGAGACCAATAAAAGTCAGCTTATTGTGTCATTTAGGACTTTAGTGCCAAATTGAAATACTATTAAAGTGAAAACTAAATTACACATACATGTACTAGATTTTTAAAGCCTTTTCCGCAGTCTACATTTTCGGCTGGCACTATTAATATAAGGTTATGTTTAGACGCATATAATTATCAAACTGGTGTAAAACTGGATTAAATTTATACTTTTGTGAGTTGTAATCATTTTTATATTAAAATACGGATTATTATCAAAACAGTGGTGCTCTGGATCCTCAAGTAGGACTATTTGTCAATTATATTTATTTAAGGCATATTTATATAATGATTATTATATTAAGACAGGGAACCAAACTGAACATTTTCTGGGTAAAACAAGTAATAAAGTGTCCGTTTCAACGTCAGGTGCATTTCAACTTCAATATCGGTATATAGTTAACATTGTTAAATAAATAAATTAAGAAAAATAAAAATGATTAAAACCATAAATCTTTAAAAAATAAGCATTTTGAAAACGGTGTTATTACTAAGGTAAATCAAATCTTCTTTTTCACGGTTAAATTAATAAATCGTGCAACATAATTGATTATTTATACAATTGTATGTATTATATACAAATTAAAAAATATAACGGTATGGCTTAATATTTGTTATTATGTTAAATATGCTAATATTAATTGTATAGAAAGTAAATATAAGGTAGAGCTAGAACTTAAAAATGAAGTAACATGAATTTATAATTGATCTGAGCTTTTGCGATTACGCGTATATCTCGATAGAATACGAAATATAAAATAAAATAATAATAATATATGAAAAAACATACGAAAAAATCATATCTCGAGAATCCTTAGATACTATACAATATAGTTCATTCTTTCTCTCTTTGAGCTAAATCCACGTGGTGTCCTAATACACATGATGCATTTATTCAGAGGTTAAGGTAAGGGTTAATCGATGTATTAAGACACCGCATGGATTAGATTTGATCGGCAATTATACAAACTATAATGCTCATTTTAATGTGGTCTTTGTTCATATTACTTTACTTTCAAATAATGCCTATATACATAATAATCATGCGTTTTGTCATTTAAAAAACAGTTTTATTTCAAAAGTATTATTATTGAATAAAACTGAATCAAAATTCAAATTTATTTACCAGATAACACATATATTTTTGACATAAAACGCGTTTAAATGTCACGGAACAAAGCGTTTAGTATTTAAAAATCCGACAAAAAAAAATTAAAAAAAAACATTATGCTTACCGTCACACCCTTCATCTATGAGTTCCAAAAGTGGTTGGTTGTATCCTTTAAAGAGAGAATCCTCGGCAAACTTGTAGCAATGGATTCTTATTCCATCTTCGCCTACACATTGTCGCTCAACCAAACTCGAATCAATCTTTTCATAGCATCCCCACTTTTTGCTTTCAATATTGTATCTAGCATATGGCAAACTTTCAAATCCTAGGTAGTAGTCATCGTCGTCATACAAATACTCTGTTGTGCTATTGATACACAACAGGTTCAATTTTGTTTGTAGACAGCCCGAGGGACTATTACATGGACTACGGCCTTGAACATTTTCGAAGGGACAGTTGGTATTATTATTATCTGGAGTTGCAGTTTCATTAATCCAATTCATAAAATGTGAAATGTGCGTATAAGACTGTGGTTTGCCAGCTTCATGACGTTCGGTGCGAATAATTCCGGTTAGAATGGGTTGATTTTCGCCGTCTATACAAATGACTGGCCCTCCGCGGTCCCCATAAGCCGCGCTTTTGCTTGCTGAAATTCCACAAAACGTTGAACCAGAATGAAAATCGTTTTGGGAAATTTCATCATTTTCGCAAGCAGAATCCGCCACAATATTCACTTTCATTGATCGAAGTACATCCGAATAGCTGCCTCCAAATGCTGGCCCTTCGTAATTGCCCCAGCCAGCAGTATAACATGTTTTTCCAACAAGATTTTCAGTGTCTTTTGGTAGGCAAGCAATATCTGCAAATTTTTTATCAAGTCTAATTCCGTCAGAATTTTCGGGATTTGTAATTTTGACAAGCGCCAGGTCGGATCCAGAATCATCGTTGTAAATTATCTCGTCAATATACATTTCTTGAGATTCGGAACCAAAACGATCTTGATGATGAAGGCCGATCCATGCAGAGTCGTATTGTGCCATGTTTTGAGCACAACTGCCCGACGTAATGATCCAGAAAGAACTTAAAATTGTCCCAGCACATACGTGAGTTGTTTTACCAGTATCATAATCGTAATCGGCAATGCTCACTATCCAATTCCAGGAGTATGGGCGTACTTCATCCCCGGATAAAATGCGCTGTGCGGAACTCAAGTAATTACTTTTACAGCGAACATTATCAGGAATATGGTCACAATCAGCACATGACTGTGGGCATCCAGCATTCATAACATCTTTAATATGCTTCGTGAAAGCTCGTACTGTTGATTCTGAGTCGTCTGCAGGCATGACACAATCGATTTTATTTCCACCGCTTTCATCCGTACACACTTGACTTGTTTTGCCTTTTTTGGAAATTGAATTTTTTCTAACAAAAAACTACTGGGTATAAAACTTTACAATTTTTTGTTAAAGAAAATTGGTTAAGATAAATAAAAAAACTTATAATTATTTAATATGCTTCATAGCTCGAAACAGCTAAATTTAATTCTGCAGTATAATTTTAATGTTAAAAATAGTATTTATTTGTATTGTTATAACAAAACAGATAAGTGACGTACCGCTTCTTTGGTTCAGAAAACCAGATAAGATAACGGAATTTCGTTAAAATTATTGGCGTTGAAATAATCGTAAAAAAAGACAATATTCAATATTTACGAAATATACAAAATATGTCACTTAGTGCCTAATCACAGAGTGCTTTTTAAGTAAAGAATCGCTTCGTATTAAGCACATCCGGTAGTCGTTAAATGATGTTTTTCTTATGAATTGCAGAAACCATTCCTGTATTATCGAGTGACTTATAGCATCCCCATATTTTTTTGTTTCTGTCATAGCGTGCAAATTTAAAACCTTGATTTAATTTCAAAATACAAAAATTCATTCTTGTTAAATTCGTTATTGAAAAATGTTTTGCAATATTTTTCTTAGAATAGAATTATTTTTTCAGTAATCTAAGTTAAAGATTTAAAGGTGGTAGTGTCGGTTTTAAAAAATCCTTATTGTGGACAGGGCACACATTCTATGAATTTAAAAATGCCATGTACACCTTTTCCCATCCTTTGGGAATAATATCACATGTTTTAACGTACCCTATTGACCTTGAATTGTTAGATCAATTTCGTTTTTTGTAGAAAAAGTTTGAAGTACAAAAACACTACAAAAGTGTGAAAAAACATTTTAGATTTTTAATTATTGGAAAATAAGTATTTTTTCTATTTTAAGGAGGGATAAGTCAAGTTGTGTTCAAACTGAATCCGAAAACAACCAAAACAAACGTTTGGAAATTCCGATAAGAATTTGAATTTACAAAATTGCGCATACACATTTTTAAAAAATAAATACGGTTAACTCGTTTTTAAATGTCTAATTTGTTCATGATGGTTATTTACAATGTTGCACGATATGGTAAAACGTAATTTGGTTGCAAAGTCCACTTAGAATCATAACGTATAAGACACTTTTTTCGCTAAAGTGCTGTTAATGCGATCGATTAACTTTTTTCGGCTTATTATGAAGAAATATGTAACGGAAATTATAATAAAGCGTTTTTTTAATATCTTTTTTCTTTTGTTCAATTTCAAGGTCACGAAGTTAAAATTTTCGTTTACTTTTAGTGTTTTTCGAATTTCTTTCTGTTCAAATATTAAAATTTAAAAAAAAAAAATAATTTTCATAATCTTATCTTCATAATAATTTTCGTCCTTGTAATTGAAATATTTCCCAAAAAAAAAACTAAATCAATACCACCTACAGTTTCCACGTGATTGGCGTCTTTTTTTAGTTTTTGCGAAGTACAAGTTCTAGTGGACGCTCCGTTGTGACAATAAGGTGATTAAAAACACCTCCGTGTTGAAGTAGGACCCTTGTTCTTATAATACAACACAAAAAATAATGCAATTGCTACTGTAGAACGGATTTTTATTGTGGTTTCCCCGAACGTACACTATGTAAATAAATCGACTGATACCTCCTTAAATAAAAAAATAGCGATCCAAGAAAAAATCTGAAAATTTTTTTTTACACTTTTGAAGCAGACCTTACCACCCTTAAAGTTGTTACAGTCCTTACTCAATTATCGGACAATTGCTCCTTTTTCGGACGTTTTTTCGGCCAAAATGGGGCTATTCCAATAGAAAATATTTTCAAGAACCAAAAACGTCCGATAAATGAGTAAGGACTGTATATTAATATGCTATAAATTTGACGCAAGGAACGCAGGTAACCGGATACAGAACGAGCTGCAAACTTGTCGGTTAAGATCGAGGTTATTGAATAATGTCAGTGTTATTCTAACTGACTGTTAATATAATGTTTGAAGCATGATCAAGCTTTTAAAACATGATCAAACTGGTAGTTACGTGATTAAAATGGTAGTACATCACCTAACACGTTATGTTAACACCATCAAACGTCAAAAACTGTTAACACAATGTAATTTTGTTAACATAATTTGGTAGGGCGTTTGGCTAAACAATTGGAAATCGAAGTTAATCAAATCCCAAAAAGTGTTAACATAATGTGTGTTAACATAACGTGTTAGGTGGTGTATAATAAAATTTTTGTGTTATATTTAGAAATTCTAGTCCTGAGTATTCTTCACAAAACTCATCGATCGTTTCCTGGAGACAGTTGCTGTTCGGTATCGCAGTCGTTGTTTCTGGTGTTGTTGTTGGCTTTGTAGTAGTTGTAGGTTTTGTTGTTGCTGCAGTGGTTGCCGCTGTTGTTGCTGCGGTTGTTTCTGCGGTTGTTGAAGGTGTAGTTGTCGGCTTTGGGGTAGTTGTTGGTTCAGAAGTTTCTAATGATGTTGCACAGTAGCTGTACATTGTAGGAACAGTTTCATCTAATACATTATTGGGCCAAGAAAGCCAATGGAAGAACTTGCCTGTTGGACATTTAGAATTTTCTGCTTCTGATCCAGGTTGATCCGACGACTGTTGATTGACATTTCTGTTATAAATATTACTTAGACGCCAATGACTGTCTTCATAATATAAATAAGAGTTGTCATGATCTGCACTTTGCCACCTATCTTTGCCATTATTATCTTGACCCACATAATTATATTCCATGGCATGCCAATATATTTTTTCGCAGCATCCGTTAGGCGTTTGACCTGACGCTTGTTTACAAGTACCCATTGTTTCTTCGTCCTCCCCGTTAGGGCAATCACGTACGCCATCACAAATTCGATCTTTGAAAATTTTTCGCGTGAATCCAGACTCGTCCGGCGTCGGACAGTTTACAGTTTGCTTGTATGAAAATGTTGTTGTATCATCGCCGTCATCGTCGTACCGCCGTTTACAATAGCGATATTGTATTTGTAGAGCGTCGGCTGACGAGATTCGTGGCGATTCGCCAAAGTCTTTTCCACCCTCCGTTTTAGCTGTTAACACATAAGAAGGGTATAACATGACCGAATTCAAATCAAAATCGCCCCCAACTGGACTTTGCATCTGATACTTTTCAGGAAATTTCTTAATATTCGTCCACCACGAATTATAAGCTTCACTGCCTACAGGTGTTGGAGCAGCGTCATCAGCGTATGTTATGTATGTATCTCTATCAGGCCGTTGATGCTCATGAAATGTTCCCAATGCGTGTAATACTTCATGGTGAACTGTGTGTGGTGTTCTTCCACCACAAGTCGGTGCTAGATTCAAATCTTGCGACTGCTCATTTATATATCCCAAATATGAATCGCAAATACCTCGAGTGTTCCACGCAAATTCAAGCCCACGATTTGTAACTTCTTCAAATGTGATACACCCTAAATCATTAGATAATTCCGAAAGATATCGTTGGACAGCTTTCTTGTGCGGAAAATTATCTTTGAAATAATAAGGGATTACAGTATTCAACGCCGCAGTGCCGTCATTCGACACGCCCCATTCGCCAATAGTAGGATCACCCCATTGGCAGTTTTGTGCGTGAGGATTACATTCCGCACCTGTTCCCAGGCCTTTTGCCTTGCTATCATCATACCATGTCATCATTGAAGAGTCAAATCCATGTTTTTCCATGTCCGCTTTCCAAGATAAAGGGTAAATCGTATCATCGAGAAACTGTTGCATGTGCTTTCTTCTACCATGACTTGACGACATTAACAAAAATGAATGAAGTACCGAATCTAGAATTTAATTTAGCTTGTAGAAAAGTTCAGAAAAAATGAATAAACAATAGTCAGTGACTATTAGTCACACAAATAATTTATATATATATATATATATGTTTGATGTTGGAAATAAAAAAAGTGAGAAATTAACGTGTGTCGGTGGTTGAACTGGCAAAGTTATGCAAAAATAGCGTTAAAATGATATGGAGATTGCTTAATTTCCATCAGTCTGGAAACCGACACATTTTACGTATAATATACATATTCAATGTTCATTCGTTGTCTAGTGCAATTAATTTCTCAATAGCATCGGTAAAGCCACAATTTATGCCCATAGACAACATTTTTTATCCAACTAGTGACTCGCGAAAAGGCCCGTAACTGTAAAGAAATAAGAAATCGTAACCGTTTCTGGGTGGTGCAAGTGTTACGATATGATTTACACAACTGCATGTATTTATCACGACCTAGTAATAAAATCAAACAACTTACTTAAAAGACGCATTGCCGAATCTATACTGTGGGACTATTTAGTCAGCCTTATAGGTTCGTCTTTGCAACAAATATAATTGGTATTAAATCTTGCGCGGTTTTGTATGTTCTATTCTGATTATGACCTTTAGGTATGAAAGGTTCTCGGATAATCAGTTATCAATTTGAATTTGAAACTTCAGTTTGACCGTAAAACCACAATCAAACCATCAGCTGAATAATATTCGATTTCAAAAACGAACGGAAGAAATCATATTATTTTAAGAAGAAAAATCTTAAGGACCGGTCAGTAGCGTTGTTTACAAACGTCATTTTCCGGGAAACCGTTATAAAATATATTTCTCAAAATTCAATTCATTATTTCTTTTATTCAACGTAAAAAAGAGTAAAGTTTTACGTGTGATTATTTTGGGACCATAATTCTTACCAGAGGACCCCACCAAGCCGTGAACTTGGCACACTCAATTTTTATAAATTCCGTATTTTTCACGCAATTAATTTCATTTTTTTTTTGTAAACTGCTCTAAATGACAAAACTAAATGATGTACAATTCGTTTTTTTTTAAATTAATGCATAATATTTGTTCAGTTCTCAAAAACAACAATAATGAGCTACTCATGTTTGTGATGCGCAATGAAACGAACTACATGTTTATTACATCCAAAGCACAAACCAATACAAGTTCTTTTGCTCAAAACATAAACATACGCCGTGGAGCCGTCACTCCAAAAAACAGATAAATGTCCCTGAAAATGTCTGCTGTTTTAGGTTTCGAAAATTATACCAAGAAACGTGACTGATCATTTCCCTAGGCCTTCTGGATTATAACGGTCAAAAAAATTGACGTAAAAAACGATTTGATTAAATTTTTACGGACAAATTGCGAGAGTGATTTTTTTGTAATTACATTTGTAATTTCAAGCATTGAATTTTTATAGAATTATTAGGCCAATGAACTTGTCGGTAGTGAAGAAGTGCACAGAGACCTAAACAAATTGATAAAACAAATAGAAAATACTAATAAAGTGCATTTTCGTAATTTCGGGTTTTATTTGTACACAACGGTATTGACCCGTCCTTAATAACCAAAATATTTTACTTTCATAAAATCTAGATTGTCGACAATTCGCAACTTTCGCGGTTGAATTTTGAATATAACATTTTAATTTCCATTCATTTGCAGAACCAGAAATTGTTATTTTGTCAAATTCATCGTCAGAAATGAAAATTCTGATTAATAAATCCAGATTATGGCCAACAGTTTAAATGTCGTATTATAGTTCTTTATTATTAGAAGTCTAAGAACATCCAACTTTGAATCCATATATTTTACATATTCAACTATAACTGTTACAGTTCAAAATTTTCAATGTGGATTTTTGATTCACACAAATCTAATTTTCGATGTACAGTGTACATTGTACACAAATCACAAAATAAACATGTACAGGGGGTGTGCGTATTAAGGGTCGGTTAACGATTTTTGAAAAACGAGTTTGAACACAAGAAAAACGAACAAAATGAGCGCTAGCGTAATGAGAACCTATCTGAGGCGTTTCAGAAAATTTAGACCAACGATAACAACAATTGTCACTTTTGCTTTATTGAAGATATCCGCTATGTCCGGATATTACGATCGGTTAATAGACCAGTGGAGAAGAAATTTGTTTGAAGTTTTTAATGAAAAAAAAATTCGTAACCGTAAAAATCGCCGAAGACAACTGTCTATACTTATAAATAGAACAACACATAATGATAATTGATGTGAAATAAACCTGACAAAGGGAAATGGTAGATTATATGTTAAGTAGAAGTTGACACAACTGTTGTGTTGACTTACCTTTGTTCTTATATAAATTGACACGAAATGTGTTTCAAATTCTAGATTTACACCAAATCTACCTGTTGATACCAGTCAATGGACTCCAGTGGTAACCAGTGCTTAACATTTATTCAGTTTATTTATTGATTGAAAAACGTTCCATCTAGTCACTAGATTCTAGTGCCAGAAAGTTCTGGTGATCACAATTGTGTTTTACAATTTTTTTTTATTTTTCAGAACGATTTCAAAACTGTTGAAAGGTGGATAATCAGTACAAATTATATATATATTAATGGATCAATTCATTCAAGAAGCGTTCTTCCAGTTAACTGCCATCGTACCCAAAATATGAAACGAACGACGATTTCGGCGATTAAATAAAACGACATCATAATCAAAATAAGGTAACAGTAATACTGCCATGGATAGTGGCCATTTTCAACCAACAACTTTTTAGCGGATTTCTTTCTGCTTCATGACTTAGTAAAGACTAGTCCTAAAAACAAAATAAAAAATCACAAGAAAAATAGAAGCCAATATTTAAATTAAAATATGAAAAATTAACATATACTAACATATGAAGAGATTTTTCAAATTTTAATTCAGATTTGATAATTTTTCCCAAAGTTTTAAGTAATAGCGTCATAAACACTACACACTCAAAATTTAAAGACAGCTTGAAAATGCCTTCAAACCGGTAGAGTTCAAAATGGCTTGCCTCGAGACGTTTTGGTCCAAAAAATTGTAAGATAACTCAATTTTGGTAAGATACACCGGGTGCGCAGTTATCGGGCGGGTTTCGCGACAAAAAAGCCTTAATCGGGCGCCCGATAACTGCTCAGGGCGGAAGCGGAATAAGGTAAAAATATGCAAAAAAAACCCGCCCGATAACAGCACGAGCGGGAAATGTGGTCATTTATACACATATATATTCAAGATCAATGCGCAGGGTGCCCGATAACAGCGCAGGGTGCCCGATAACTGGACACAAACCCGCCCGATAACGGCGCACCCGGTGTATATGGTTAGATATAAACTATTGTGATTATAAGACATCTAAATCCACGTGGTGAGTCAAACCATATAAAAGTAGGTCACTACCAATATTTGTCCAATATTTGTCCGCGGCAATTATGCTAAAAGTTTAAGCCTAAAACGTGATTTAAGAATGTTCCTTACTAAGTTAGTATTACCAACGTTTTCGATTCTCGAAAATAGCGTTTATATTGAAGTCAATTGGCCCTCCTAAAGTCCGTTCCGGACAATATATTTTTTATACGTTTGTTGAATTTTTTTTCTCCTATAGGCTATGGCGCTTAACAGTCAGGCGCATCCAGTTTACTGTGACAGTCATGCGCATCTGGAGTAGCTAGCTACCCAATTTGCTCTAGCGCGCCAAATTATGAACGGATTTCTTTTTTATTATTATTTTATTTTGAAGCCCCATATAAAAACGTAAACAAATTTGTTGATTTCAAATCCATTGTCCGTTTTTTATTATCACAAGCCGTTCTCTTTTTACTTAGAAATAAAGTGAAAATGGGTAGCTAGCTACCTAATATGTGCATGAATGTTAATCACGATTACGACTGTCTTTCGGCAATTTTAACAAACACTATTTTGATATGATTCGATTAGAGAGTTGGTAGTACCAACTTGGTACGGTTTCCCATTAAAAGCGAGAAATCCATTTCTCACTAAAATTTCTGCACAAATTTCTCTTCATCCATAAGCAGTAATTATCTACAAGTCATTTGATCGGCCGTGGTGTTCACAAGTCATTGGATAATTCACTAAATATAAATTTTATGTTACGCGTTTTCCTGGCCACTCCTGGCTCTCCAAGCTTCGAAAATTTTATGAGCTGTCCTCGACTGGACTCTAAAATTTAAATAAGTTGGGTTCGCCTGCCCATTCGAGGTCTTAAATTTTAATTAGCTCGCGTCGCCTCGGCTACCCAGTTTATTCGAACTAGTTATCACGCTCTCTGTAAAAATTGAATAAAACCTAATCGACAGCAGAAGAGAACAAATATCCAATTATTATAGTAATAAACACTGGATTAGGCCAGGGAACGTTTATTAGTATTAAGTATTTTTCAGTTTTAATATATAAAGTTATTTAGACAGACAACCGTGTCGTAAGACACATCCATTGAGAATATATCTGGGAATAATAGCGGATCATCTGCCATAGATCTCGTAATAAAAAAAAACACTTTCTTGACCTAGTCAACTAAAAACAGCTTCGAAGATCGATAGAACTTCTCTAATTGATCTAAATAAATAAAAGAAAAAAAAGTACAGACCACACAACGCGACATTTTCGATCTTTAAAACTAGTTTTAATAAAAAAAAAACTTGACTTTAATTCTTTCTATTGAATTCTTTCTACCTTTTTTGGTCCTTTCAACGCATTGCGTGGTCTTAACTTTAAGGGGAGATCGATGAGTTTTTCATAAAAATAAATTGTTACTTGAAGTTAACTCCGAGGCGAAACTTTGATGGGGCTACATAACAATATCTCACTATACATTATTTATTTTACCACACTATAGTGTATATACATTATTTATTTATTTATAGTACAAAGTTTATTATATTGCTCTGGGTTACCGAATGAGAGTTAAAAATTGTGAGTACACTGGTTGTATACCGTATACAGTATACGGTATTACAAGCAACGCGGTGAGTCATTTGCGTGGGTAAAGGACGCTAGCCAATAGGAGGCCCCTATAAAAAATCGTGAGCCAATAGGCGTTGCTTGTAATTCAGTTACAGACCCTCCGTGCCTACGGCGCTGGGGTCTGTAACTGCTTATTACGGTATACACCATACTTGAAAAAGTTTTCTACCTGAAAAATTATGTAAGTTATCAATAAGACATGTTCCAGCGTTCTCTTTCCAAATTAGAAAACGATGAAAAGCAACAACAACAAAAAACAAGAATAACAAAAATAGCGGCCCTAAATTAAATTTAACAACTAATGAATATTAAATAGTCTGGTAAATAGTCCGCATGTCGCCTCCCAGCCCTGTCGGTCATTATCAAGGACAATAATTGCGCCCGCCAATAAATAAACAGCAAACCACAAATTTGCCCCGAGGCAAATCCTTGCGAATATCATTGTGCTGCATACAGTATGCATCATTAAATATGAATAAAATATCTAATTTAGATATACCGTATATCATATACGTTTAATATGCATATAATATCTACTTAAGATTTGTTAATGCCTGAGAATAATAGATAAGATGCAGAAGATGGAATACAAAACAATGAGCATGCCAAGAATGAAATATTACGTCAAAAATAAAAACGTATGTTGCGAGTTTCAACTTAAAACACTATTCAGTTTTTGGCATTCAAGTGTCCGCGGAGGTTTTGAAATGCTACCGACGGTAGCCTACCGTGTGTAAATGTCAAAATCCAACAGAACTTTATTTAAACATGGTGTTTGATTTCAACGTAGACACTGGATATAACAACTTCATTCAATCATAAAAATCTAGCAACATTGAAACTTTATAAATTCAAAAACTTGTCAAATTAATAATATTCAATTAACAATCTTACACCACCTGCGCCGTTATGTTATCAGTGGTAACTTGCCACCATTAAAGCGCAAAAGCTGGTAACTTAATGGAATTTTGGTAATATAATGGGTGGTAACATAACGGCGCAGGTGGTATATTAAGATTATAATGCGAGGGCGGAAGAGTTAATTCGTGGAATAGCAATACCTTATGACACGCACACAAGCTGGAATCGATTAAATTAATTTTTTTTATGCAGAAAATAGGATTTATTTGATGTCATGAAACATTCTGTATAATGCCCTATCACGGCATTGTCTAAATCTTAGATACCTCAATTGTTATGAAGCACAACTTGTGTCTTCTCCTTCCCGAATTAGGCGGGAAAATTTTTCCTGGAAACTGGCTTACATCCATTAACAAATAGGCATTAAAATTCGAACATTTGTATGAAATATAATTTCAAAAAAAATATATTTAAATTTCCTTCGTAGTACTATATGATATCGGTTAATTATATCATATCCATCCAGTTAACCGGCAGGTAAAATTTTTTCAAAACCTGACGGTTAAGTGCAAATTAGCCGGTTAACTGGTACTTGCGTAGGCGATATCACGGAAAAATCGAACCTGCCGGTTAACTGAAAACAAGGATTTTTATAGTTTATTGTCGTTCTAGATTGTATGAGATTATAATAAGTGCCTGTTAACGGCGCACGTCCTATAAATAAACATTTAAAAATAAAAAATTCAAATACCAGAATTTTGAGATAAAATGTAGAAAGATTGGAGCAAAAATTAAAAAAATAACTGCCAGTTAACTGGTAATCGAGTAGGCGTTTTCGCTGGATAATTAACTGCCGGTTAACTGAAAATAGCCGATTAACTGGGTGCCGGTTAACTGGGTATCCTGTGTAATAAACCGATATCGTCTAGTACTACGTATAAAATTTAAATATATATATTTTTTCAGTTGGCACTCAAACGCTATTTACCATCGATATTTTCAGATTGTGTTCATGTGTTGTTAATATTTATGAGATCGATGACCTTTGACCTATAATTTATAGATTATAATTTAAATATTTATACAAATTAAATATAAAATTAGGCTTTTATTTTTTGCTAATATCGGCATTCAGAACAATAGCCCATAATCCGCCTTTAACGGCTACATTAAGGTTTATTATAATCTATAATAAAACGGCTAATTCGAAATGGAATTTATTATATTATATTCTTTTCCAATCACCCCATTCCATATATTGTTATGTCTTGTAATAAGGTTATGCAAGCTTTTAAAAATAATGTTTAACCTCTGAGCACATAATTCGAAAAAAGTCCTCAAAGATAAAGAGTAGACAAGTGTCCTCATATGAGCTATAATGTGCTAATGACCTTATAACCACATCGTTTTAATCTACCCATAAGCAACCGTAAGTGACTCACACTGTACAAATATTGAATAATAAATAACCTGTATTGAAACCAGTCTTCTTTGTGGCACCCGTAAATACAAATTCTCTTATTCGAACCAGAAAAGAGTTAATATTTTTTCCTTCTGAGCAAAAAAAAAATGCGGGTCAATACCGAATATTCAGAGTTCTCAAATAACTGGACATTAAACGTTGCTTTTAAGACATCCACCTCAAAGCCTCGTGCGATTTTATATCGTCTAAAGTAAAAAACGCAAGTTTAGTCTGTGCCACCGCAAGATACATATTTGATAGCCAATGAAAAATGGATATAATGAATACATAAGAGTGTTTGAGCCCGCTTTTTTTCAGCCGAAAAAGTTGCAGAACATTTTTTGTTGTGTTGAACTTTGCCACTTCTTCTATGATTAAACATTTAGGCGGCCGGTTTTTTTATTCAAGAATCGGTCAGATTTAGACAAAATGCGACAGAGGCCGACATTTGTCGACAACACACTTTTTAACTTGTCATAGGGACTCTATGTTTCAAATCGTTGTTTTGGCGAAAAACTAAGTACCTGGTCTCCATCGTGCCAATAAAATCACACAGAATGACCCATTTTTTTTTTCAAATAACATCGGCTTGCCGGTACTTATATGTTTGGCTTCGTTTAAGCTTAACTTTCAAACTAACCTAATATAAGGCATCTTAAAAACTCGCTTATATGGGCCTAGCAGAGGTAAAGCGTGATAGTTCTCACTTACTTATTACGTTAAACTCCTGCGGGTCCCTATGGCACCTTTTTCAGACTGTATACTCTTTTATTTAGAAATAGTTTTTGTTTTCATTAATTTCGCTAATTGCTCGATAAGAGCAATCTCCAACTGGCTTTTTGTATTCGTTTTGTGTGTTGATGACGGTCATTTTCTGTGTCAATATTAATTTCCAGTTAAGAGGTTATAGACATTGGGTTACCGGTTTTTATATTTTGGTAACATCTACGACCTCGGTATAATCAGCCAAACTGTGACTTACACTAACTTGACTACGGCGAATTCGAATCTGTCGTCTATTTTGTATACAGTGCCCGGTTAACCTGAAATGGACATCTGGGAGTTAAGGGATTGAGCAAGTTATAATCTGCATCAGTTTATTCAAAAACTTCTCCAACCTTTTAAATTCAACAATTGTAATGTTTTTGTATATTTTAAATTAATGACGAACTCATTTGTGCACAGAATTGTAAAACAAAAGAATCGGAACTTCAAACATTAAACTCTAAGAACAATGGCGCATATGTACATGGTATGTCTTACATAGATTTGCGAATGCGATAATTCGTGAATTAGTAAGAAGAGATTTCCAAAGATAATAGAATAATAAATTATTAATAAGTTATCAAAATCATCAGAATATGGCCGATTATTGGAAAGAAGTTTATGATGATGAAAATCGAAAATACTACTGGAATATCAAGACTAATGAAACGCATTGGGAAGAACCTCATGATTTTATTCCTGAAGTTCGGGATTTTTCATCAATATTTATATCCGTATAAATCACAATTTAATTAAGTCCTAATTATTAACTCCTGTGCTCCCGATAGATATATTGACATATTGGAATAATTAGATCCGCTCAGACCCCTAAGTTTCAAGCAGCAGTTCCATTTCATATGGACCATATGGCACTGGCGGGACCGCAACAGGAGATTGAAACCGAGAGCGCAGGTGTTAGTATAGTATATATATACACTACCTGTACCGTGGCATGCCGTTATCTTGCTATTTCCGCATTAAAAAATGCGATAGTGGAACGTGGAAATCTGCAAGATAAAAGCGTGGGCAGCATGAAGATATGTATTTCTAGAAAAATGCGAACGATCAACTTTGAATTTATAAAAAAATGTTAGTATAAACGTGTTTTCTTCACTACGAGTCGATAATCGAATTTAATGTATTTTTTTGATTTTATTTATAATATTTTATTTTTTCGGGAATCAATTTTTTCAATTTGCCACAAATAGTGCTGGACAAGGCAATTGGGAGTCCCACGGTGGGACTCCCACCGGGTACTTTGATACATTTGTGACATTCTCGTCCTTAAAGGTTAATTTTTGTTGAGATAAATCTTTAAAATCCGATGATTTGATGACAGTTTTGAAAGTGATTCTGAAACAGTTTTGGTTAAAAGTTATACGAAGATCTTTTTATTAAAGTTACTCATAGCCATATTTTAACCAATGTAAGAAGAAAATCAACAATCTGACAATCGAAGGACAAAAAATGAAACATTCAAGACATTTGTCACAGTAATAACTGGAGACAAAATGTTTGCTGGAACAAGTTGGGCTATTTCAATTGAAGTTGTATTTTTAGTTAAAAACTCTTTTGCAAAGTTTATAGCGCAGACATAAATTTACGTAAAACGTTATAACTAATAGTTATATTAAGGGTAGAAGCCTGGAATTTTTACCCGATTTTCAAGTTGCTTTAATTTAACGGTTTAGATTATTTATAGGGGAAATCGACCCCTGCGAAGCCGATGGTAACATTTAGAAGTCTTCTAATTGTACCGGTTAAAATTAAACCACAAAAACCTAGTTCAAAATTCTAGTTCTATTATTTCTAAAAAAAAATCAAGTCGCTCAGGCCACTATTTCGTGTACTTTGTATCTCAAGCGGCCACCCTAGTTATAATTATAATGCCAATAGTGGCTATGAAATGACACTTTTCAGACTTTTGCGAACGGAAATAATAGAATCCACTGAAACTTACATACCAAGGGGATTTTTGATATTGTTGCGAGAATGAGATCTATTTGTGAATTTTTTGTGGGATTATATTTTGCTCGCAACAATGCAATAAATCTCCCTAGTATACATACCTGCAGGTACCTGGTACATGTCTGGTATAGACTGCACCGCGTAGTTTGACCTAAAAATCACGATGAAGTACAAAAATAATGAAAAATGTAACACGTTTTCACGCTATTGAGCATTTTGTTGCGCAAAAAGGACCACAACGGTTACAATGTCACGTGACCTCATATACCAAATCTGTTATTTTGTCAAATTGACAATTGTATTATACAGTAACCCTTTCTAAGTCACGATCTCAACATGGCATTTACGGATAAAAATGGTTTGGTTTCTGCTCCAATCAAAATTCTCAATAAACATGACGAACTCTTCCAAAGCTTGGATTTCACAACTTGTTACGTTTTGACCAAATTTTTATCATTTTCTCCTTGGGTTATATTTTTCTATTAAAATGTGTTATAAAATCACGGCAGAAATACTTCATATCAAAAAGAAGTCGGCATCAATTATAGAAGCTCTTCTATTGCCGAACATATGACAACATTTAGGGTAAGGCCAAAATTTTTCAAGAAACAGTTTTCTTCAATAACATTTTTTTTTGTTCGTTAAACGTTTCGCCGAGAACTTTCGGTGTTAAGGGCCTTATTAACTTAAGCCATAATAAGGCTCTTGGAAAAGGCCACGGTATCGCAAGTATCTCCGCAAAATTTTAAGTTTAAGATTGTATACCGTACGCATGTATGTATATACTATACTCCATGTCAGTGACATGATGTCACGTCAAATTCCGCTGCGCTTTTTAAACCTAATACATACAATGCACACGATTTTTTTTAGAAACTACGAATTTGGACCACTGGACGGCAGATCAAAAAAGACAATTGGTTTTTGAAAGAGATAAGTTTACAAATTATTGGGCATAATGACTTGAGGTACAAATTCAGGTTCAATAAATGGATAGGTAAGTTAATAATTTTAAGTACTAGGGACTAATAATTAAGATACCTAATACTTAAGAAACGGTAAATATAAGAGTCCATTTGATGGATATGTTAAAACTTTTAACTTAAGTAACTTTTAACTTAAAAGTACGTGATTTCCAAGTTTTTTATCTGCTTAATTTATGGATCCTATGACCCTTTGTACAGGGATTGCCAAATAAAGGTAGGTGGCGCCAAATAAGGGTCGCTTTTTTGAGTAAAATATTATTGCTCCTAATAAGGGTCGCTGATATTACCATTATTTCCCATGGAGTTTTTCTGTTAATTTTTGAATCGCTTGAAGTTAAAATTAATTAAAACTGTAATTAACTCACATTTAATCTTAACATTGATAAAATCAAATATATAACGCAAAAAAATGGTAAGGGCCCCATTCAAAAATGAAAAAAAAATGAAAAATTTTGTTCTGTTCAGGGATGAAAGCCCTATTTTCAGGGATCTCAAAAATTTTTGGTAACCTTTCACAAATCGCCATTTTATGGAACGACATCTTCCAGCATACCTAGGGACCGTTTGGTGAAACCCCGATGTTGGGTTTTTTGGAGTTAGACCTTGAATTTTTGGAGTAACTAAATCGAACCTGGTGAACACGATAGAGTATAGTTTGTACGAAAAAATACACCCCTGCGCTCTTATCCGACAATATAGTCTAAATTTGGTTTTCTTAGGAGTTAGGGCCTGAAACTTTATGGACCTACTGAATCGACCCAAGTGAAGACGATTATCAACATTTTAGACACAAAAAAAATACCCCAATGCGCTCTTATCCGACAATATAGGCTATTTTTGGTTTTCTTCGGAGTTCGAGTCTGAAACTTTCTGGACGTACTAAATCGACCCAGGTGTAGACGATTATTAACATTTTATTTAAAAAAATACCCCCATGCGCTCTTATCGTATAAAATAACTCCAATTAAGGGTTTCTTACGAGTGAGGCGTTGAAACTAGGATACGAATAATGCAAAACCGGTCATTGACAGTTTAGGAGCTAAGAACTGTAACTTCGCTAGTATACCAAGTTCGTTGCCCTAAAAATTTTAGTGCTAAATCTGGAACTAATTTTTAACCCCTAAATGCCTGATTTGACAATAAGAACAAAAACAAATCGATATTTTTAGATGCAAGAGTCAAGAACTAAAACTTGTGAGAGTTACTAAGTTTAACAGTCCGAAAATTTTGGTGTTAAAATTGGAACTAATTTGTAACCCCTAAGTGCCCGAATTGATACAGTCCCGACCTTCTAGTTGAGCACCCTTTAGTTGTGCACGACTGCCTCGGTGAACGTTTTTCGGAAACGCAAATTGCACAACTAGAAGGTCGGGACTGTAGTAGAAACAAAAAATCGACATTTTTAGATCCCAGAGTTGAAAACTGAAACTTGTTAGGGGTACTAAGTTGAACATCCCAACTAATTTGGTGACTATTGGATAACCAAATAGGCCCGCGAAGCGGGGCAACATAGGATTCGATGAACCTATTGGATTACCGAATGGGCCCGCGAAGCGGAGCTACATAGCATGCGATGAACCTATTGGATTACCGAATGGGCCTGCTGAGTCAGGCTATCATATTGGATTTCCGAATGGGCCAGCGAAGCGGGGCTACATAGGATGCGATGACCCTATTGGATTACCGAGTGAGCCCGCGAAGCGGGGCTACATACAATGCGATGGCCCTATTGGGTTACCGAATGGGCCCGCGAAGCGGGGCTACATAGCATGCGATGAACCTATTGGATTACCGAATGGGCCCGCGGAGTCAGGCTATCATATTGGATTTCCGAATGAGCCCGCGCAGCGAGGCTACATACAGTCAGGCTATCCTTTTGGGTTTCCAGATGGGCCCGCGAAGCGTGGTCCATAGAGTCCGGCTAGTCCTTTGCATTACCGAATGGGCCCGCTTGTTCGATTAGCATATATATATTATCGAATGGGCTCGCGAAGTGAAACTGCTTGTTTGATAAACCTATTTTATTACCGAATGGGCCGCGAAGCGGGACTATATAGAGTTCGATTAGCCTATTGAGTTAATGAGTGGGCCCGCGAAGCGAAGCTGCATAGGAAATCATGACCCTCTTTGATGACCAAACGGGCCCACGAACTGGGGCTCCATATGTAATGACCCCATAGGATGTAATGACCTTATTGGATTTCCGAATGGGCCCGTAGAGCGGTGCTACATAGGATGTAATGACTTTATTGGATTATCAATTTGACCCCGAAGCGGGGTACATTGGATTCGATGACCATATCGAGTTACGAAAATGAGACGGGCAAAACCAAAAGAGCTCTTGACAGGACTGACCTTGCAAACTCTGGAAACCAATCTCTTCCTGCAACCAACCCTGTCCCTGCAGCCTCGCCTTGCGGAGACGAATTTAGTTCCAACAATTTTCTATCCTTAAGTGTCAAAAAGCCCCCCTGTAGACCATCTGCGATACTTCTTCCGTGGCCAAACGCTCACGCCGCCAACATCTGAGGCGACAACACCTAGAGCAGCCACNTTAAACGTGACAGTGATTCGAATTTTTGATCAGTGTTGTTATCATAAGTGGTTAAATTTTCTTGTCCCAAAAAGTCCACATGTTCCAAATGTGACTCTTCAGAATATAATCGAAAATACGAAACTCCCGAGAGCAATTTGTGGCTTAGAACGCTCGAATACAAGGTGAAAGTTCAAACTGGGCTTAATATAGACGCCGGAACCGATGCCAAAATAATGATCAATTTAATTGGTACTACCGGTGATACCGGAATGAGACGACTTCATAAGAGCGAAACACACTTTGACAAATTTGAAAGTGGTCATGTTGATATTTTCAAGGTCAGATTTTAACGTCACATTGAGACAAAATAACAATTTACTAAAAATAAGACTTAGTGTGTCCTGAGCTGGTACACCACTTCTTGCGTTAACCCGACACTATTGCGTAAAAACACGTAAAAATACGGCGTTGTCGCAACATTTTTTTTGGCAGAATGTTTTGTGTCGCGTTAACGCAGGTATTGGTGTTATGTGCGTGATGTATACCAAAAAGTCCAAAAACGCGCAATAACTTATAAAATGGGACTTATAAAACTCAATTTTCTTATAACAAAGAGTTTCCTTGTAGATTGATGCTGTAGATATTGGGGATGTTCGCCACGTCTTAATCGAAATGCGTCGAAAAGACAATTTAGTTTCGAAACATTTGACGAGTGAAACATCGGCAAGCTGGCTTTTATCCGCTATTCAAATTACGGCAAAAGACTACCAAATAAAAAAGCGCTATTTATTTACAATGAATGACTGGATCCACACCGGTGCCAAAAAGAAATCGGTAATGTATTGATTTTTTGTACTGAATTAATGAACTCTATTAAGCCAATCGGGTGCTAAATATTCGTTTGTAAGCGGAAATAAAAATACAATTTTTTTCAGTTTTGAGATGCAAAATGCGTCCCACATTCTTTGAATCAAGTTCTACTAGTATAAATTACAATTATACAAGTATTCAGAATACTGTATTCTCAACCTTATTTACCGTCAAGTTGTCAATTAGCCACCAATGTGGGGTTCTTTCACAAACACAGTGATTTTACATTTTAAATCCGTAGGAAAATGTTATTAGAATACATGTATAGCGTGAAAGAAATTGGTGATAATCATCACCATCTAAGAAAGAGGGGTCTACTTGAAATCGCCACACTTTTTTCGAGCCCGCTATAGAAAGGAGAGCGCGCGCCTCTCTCTCTCTCTTTGAGGCNCCGAAACGACAATTGGAATTACCGTTAAAATTTATCAAAGCTGATGTAACAACATCTATTTTTATATTGCGGCAAAAATGATGAACAAAAAAAACACTGAATTTTAACAATTCTAGGCTCTGACCATTCTAAAAGTTTGAAAACTAAATTTACTTTTGGAAAAATCATAACGCGGTAATTTTATATTGAGTAAATTATGTTTTTACACAAAATTGATTTTTTTTCAAAATAAAAAAAAGTGTCGCGTTGTGAGGTGTCGCGTTGTGCGCACACTTTTCATTTGACCAAAACCTGTCGCGTTGTGGGCGCACTGTCGCGTTGTGGGGTGTCGCGTTGTGGGCGCATCAACTGTACCTAAATTAAAACATTTTTTAATAAAAAGTTCTATGAAAAGTTTTATAAAATGTTTTATAAAAAATTTTAAAAGTTTTAAAAAAGTTATTCGCAAAAAAAATGCGCAACCGTTTCGTTTTTTTCGTTTTTTTTTTCTGTTTGATTCCCCGCGAAAACCCCCCAAAACTGTAAATCGCCACGTTTCGACGAATAATCTGGCTTCTTTTCTTTGCTTACCCGTTAAAAATGGAAATCCAAAATGCGGCGATTTCAAGAACTACCAGAAAGAGCCCTTGCCAATGGGCCCTTGTTCGAAGATAGTAAAATATTATGTTTTAGATACGAAAACTGTCAACTCCCGTTTGTTCGAAAACCGAAATTTGAAAGAAGAATATTCACCTCCCAAAAAATGTGTACCCGTTGACACATTTGTCTTCTCTCTACAACTGATATTAAACTATATAAAAATCATATCTTTTCAGTCTATAAACATTATTATCTTTCTAATTTTTGTGACCAAAACGTTCACGATTCATCACCTACGCCGTATCCAGTTAAATCCGACTCTGGTAAATGGCTCAACAAACCGGTGTTTTATATACGTTATAGAAAAATATTTAACTTTCGTAAATCCGCGTTCCAGTTTTTTCACAATGGCTGTATGACATATATGTATACCTATACGGTATAGGCTATACCGTATGGGGACTCTCTGACTATGAGGGTTTGAGCAATTTTCTTATGATTTGTAACGTTATTCTGACGTCACCCTCACAGTCTGAGCGTCCCCTTAGGGTATGTATACCTATTGTACGCCCTGTTAACTACAGTAGAGTAATAGTACCATGTTATTGCGAAAAATGACGTTTTTAAGTCAACAAACTTAAAAAATTAATTGTATTAAAGCTGGACTCCAAATTCCGAAGGTTAGTTTTCTAATCAAAAGTGTAGCAAATTTGCTCAAAGTCACTGCTATTTGGCAGTTTCTATTTGACAGTTCCCTATCCGATTCAACTTCCGAGCTAATAGTCCATTTATTTTCCGTCGCCGCACTTCGATAAAAACGCGATTACGTTATCGCCAGCTGTCACCGTTGTTAGGTAATCGTTGCGCCCATTTGGGAATGAAATAACTGAAATTTTGAAATGCCAATTGAAAAAGTTGCTTGGCAACCGCATTTTGCACATTTTTTATTTACAAATGCAATTAAATCCAAAAAAAAGAATAACGATTTTAATTTCTGACACTTTGAATATAAAATGGGCTCTAGCAAGTCCAAGGACGCTAAAGACGATAAAAAAGGGGACAAACCTGAGGACAAAAATGACGCTCCCAAAGATGAAAAAGAGAAAATAGAAGAAGTACCAAAAGCGAAAGTCTTAAATTTCATCTATCTCGTCTTCTAAATATTTGTAAAATTATACATTATTTCAAACAAAAATATATTGTACAAATTTGACCGGGCCTATCGCAAATGAATTTGAGCTTCAAACTTTGAAGTTTTAGGTAAAAAATCTTGAACGATCTCACTTAGAAATTGTGGTTATTTTTGGTTATCCCGTCTAACAACCCCCATACAGTATGGGTGGCCAAAAATTTTCATTTAAAAATATGTATAGGCTATACAGTATAGCAGTATGGGCCATACTACTATACAATTTTTTAAACGAAAATTTTTGGTCACCCATTTTAGGATGAAAATGCGGTTATTTAAGAAAATCTGAAGACTTTTTATTGAGATGAAGTGCCGACTGAAAGTGCAAATGAAGGTCAGCCAAAGAAACCGAAGAAGAAAAAGAAATCCTCCAAAAGCGAACGATCATCGGTGGTAACAGAAACCGGTAGTATGTATCACATTTTTTTGTTTTAATTAAATACATTACCTACCTAAATTTTTTTTCGTACCCTCACTCTGTTTTCAGTATCCAGAGATTTACTCATTATTTACTCTAAATGGATGTTATTGAAACCATCAAAAATACTACTGTGCGTTACCTAAGACACCTGACCGTTTTGTGAAAAAAGTGATTTTCATAATGCAATTCGACTTATCAACCGTAATCCCGTATTAAATAGACGCAAAATCGGCCAATATTTCCAAGTCAATATATTGCCCCGTTACTTCGTCATGTTTGACAGAATTTAAAGAAAAAAACCGATAAAAAGCAGTTAATAAAAGAACCCATTTTTTTAGCTCCCGCGACAGCCCAATCAGGGCTCGGCACAATTGGCTCGCTCTGGCTCGCTCGAAGCCAAAAATTACAATTTTTAGCCGAGCCGGAGCCGAGTCAACGAAAATTTCAATGGTAGCGAGCAAAGCCGAACCGAGCCAAAAAAATTTCGAGCCAGAGTGAGCTGAGCCAAGTCAAAAAAAAGTTCTGCTAAAATGTCGAGCCGAGCCGAGCCAAAAAAAAGCAAATTGTGCCGAGCCCTGAGCCCAATCAAATGTGATCGCGGTCCAACCTCAAACTCCAGTGAGCCCACAACAACTCCCTAAATTTCCACAGCAAATTCCCGTGACTCATCAGCAAGCGCCCCCACCCGCACCAGTTCAAGTTATTGCGGTTCAACCTGACTATACGCTTCCAGCTTCGTACCCAGTACCTGCTACACCACTACTGACCAATCAGTCATATTACCAACCGGTAAAACCACAGACGGCTAACAAGGTCAGGGCCGAAACACCCATGACTAAGGTCATGACCCCGATGACGCCGGGTCCTACTAGAGAAGATTTTGAACAACAAGCAGCATTAATGGTAATATTTTAGTGTGATGAGACTGATAATCACAAAAAATATCTTAAAATTCGTATTTGAAACTACTGTAGTTTTTTTTAACCAAATTGGTGTAACTAGTTAACAATAGCAGATTTTTTTTAGATTTTAANTGTTAATTTTAGTGAAAATTTTTAATTATTTATTTTGCTAGCGGGTGCGAAGCAGAATCGGATCTGTTAATTTGATTAATATTCTATTTACGAACTAATTAAAAAAACACTCACTATTTTTTGGTCTGTGTAAACATTGATCAGAATATTTGCCCAAAATGATCAATATTCGGAATGTATGTTAAACATTGTTTCCCACTTTTTTGTTGCACAGACTTTTGAAAAAAATGTCGAAAAGCGAGCCGCGTACTCCGTCGCGCACTACCCAATATGTCAAAAATACTAACACGGTTCTTTTGAAGAAAATATCGGAAGATTATCACAATCTCAAAGACGCCCAAGACAAAATTGAACAGCAGAACAGAGTAGGGTTTTAATTTTAGAGAAAAAAATGGACTTGATTGTATACCCCAACCCAACAGAATGTGCCTCAACGGAATGTACCCTAACCTATCGGAAAAGGAAAATTCTGAAATTACCTCAACCCAGTTTTATTCCAACGCGAAATAGAAATTTCCCCAACGCGTGAAAAATTACAAACTCTGATATAGAGATTTACAAAATGAAATTTCCCGATTACAAAATCACAATACGGCCGACAAACTCGTTATTTCGGAAACGGTTGAGGCAGCTACGGCGGAAGAAATTGCCGACAATTACTGTAAGTTGATTATATTTATAAAAATGAGTAAAAAGCTCAATAATTTTAAAGTTTATTTTTTTCTAACAGAATTTTAAAATTGAGATTCACCAAAATGCTTCCACATACCACAGGTACATCACCAGTTAAACCGGATCATTGGAAGCGCGGACATACAGTACATGACTTGCGCAGTTATGTAGGGAAATTATTGTAAAAAAATCGCAAGATAACTGCTGATGTCGTAAGCGTAAATCTGACGATATATTACAGTTCTGCACGATAATTGGATGCAAGTTAACTGCATAGGGATAAAAATGGTTAAATATTACGAAAATGACGAAATATTAGATTTCGGCAAGATAACTGCTCGCAAGATAATTGCCCAAGTGGTGTATTTAAGAAACGTATTTTCTCCAATTACATTAACACACATCATTCAATAAATAAGAAATTCTTATTATGTTATGTTATAGTAAAATGAAAAACATGTGCCCTGACTACCACAAATAATAACCATAAATAACCATAATAACAACTTGTAGTTTATCGAATGATAGGCAAAACACATTTGTTCAAGGATGTTTTTTCTTTAAATTAGAAGTGAAATAACAAATATTTGAAAACAACAAAAAAGAATTTCAGTACAACTTCGACGAAAATATGCTGGTTTAAAGGAAGATAATGAAAAACTTCGAACCCTGTTGATCGAGAACAACAAAACTGATGGAATTCCAAAGACCGCCACAAATCAAATTCGACCCGTTACAGCCACGGATTTTTGACCTATAGTTTGAAACTTGGTTCCGGAAATTTATTGACCTGGTGCCTAATAGCATGCAGAAAATATAAAATATAAAAAAACGAAAAAAATACGTCCATCACGAACTCATTTACTGATGAAAAGTAGAGTTTATAACACCAAAATTACAGTCTCTTGTTCGAAAGCGTTACGAAATCACGTCATAATCCAAGAAGCGTTACGATTTTTGAGCCACAAATTGTAGCGCATTTGAAGCAGGGACTATATATATTCTATATATTCTAAACTAGGCTGTTATAACATCCGTCCACAGAGCCAAAAATTGTTGACCCAAATATCAATGCAAATTTATTGAGAATGGAACGAATCATTCAAGATTTTGGTTTCGATTTAAGTACTTTGTTGAAGTTATTTTATATTGTGTGTTCGTGTTCAGACTGACGAAATGATCACAAAATAGCATTAAAATAATTTGAAGATTGCTTTACTCGGTCTGAACTCCGACATACAGTAAAATATTGGTATTTAAATATTGTAACCACACCAACTTATTACAGGTTACTGAATTTTTTAACTGAATTTTTTAGTTTTGGTTGAAAAACTTTACAAAGTTCGCCAAATTCTAAAAACAATACACCATAAAAATTTCACACGGCATTAAAAAGAAAATTATAAAACAAAAGTTTTCAAAATATTTTTGAACTCAAAAGTTTTTTTACGCGGCAGAATACCCATGTCCGCATAGTGATCCATTTGGATCTTTTTTGCTTTTTCAAACTTTATAAAAATACACTGCAGTGCACTGTCACAATCGTTTCTTTTGATTTTTTTTACCAACTGAATCTTTTTTTCAAGGTCTTTTTTCTCATAGTAATATTGAAATAAAAAAATGATAATATTTTTAAAATTACGTAAGCAAGAGAATGAGCTTTGTGCAGAAGGTCCTGAATTTTTGTTTTTTCTGTAAAATGTTGCTTTTATCTGAATACTCATATAAAAAATGGCTATAATATTTTTTCTCAAATTTTACTCAAATTTCACGGTACTTTTTTGCCGCGACCGATATTTGGACCAAATATAAAGATCAGGATGTGATTATCAGCAAACTAGAAGAGTTGCTTACAAATGCGCAGATCCAGCCAGATTCTAGTAAGTTTGATTTTTTGCAAAAATTTACTTTGCCAAAAGTAATCTTCAATCAAATTTGTAAATACAGCCCTGGTCCCCAATTGGGGACTTTCCGAATCGTGGTGATTTAAAAAATCCGTGCTGAATTGGGATGTGCCGATTTGAGTACGCGGACTGTACTAGATTAACTGTAATACAGTATTACGTATACTCTTTAGGATATAAACGTCAGATCGACGAATTGTATAATCTGATGCGAGTTCGGCCCCGCGTTTTTCCACTCCAAAATGAGCCCGGTCCTCGAACAATAACGGCCGGTTCAGCCCCGCCGGCGCCGCTGATCCAAGGCAAACTGGAAGATATTCTAGACCGAGAAGCGAAACGAAATGAAAGCTTGGAAAGAGAAATCAAGCAACAGTCGCATGAACATAGAAACGAAAAAGAACAATTAATGCGGGAGATAAGAAATCTACAGTAAGTTTAACTGCAACATTCACATTTTTTAATCATCGCTACCCCACAACTTTGGAACTATCTTAGAACTGATTTAAAAATGCCATACGGCACTATCGGGGGCGTAGGAGTTAAAATTGTTATACTTTTTGATAATAGCATTTTGCGTACTCTGCAACTTTACAACCATTAAGATACAGATTCTGTTTGAACGTGTCACGCCAGATGTTTACTTTGGACAAAGCTACGCCGTGTCTAATAATTTCAATCAGAACAATCAAGCTTACACTCAGAATGTTCAGATAAGATCTACAGTATAGGTTAAAATAACGTGCTCGTCGCTTTGTCAAATTTTGTGTTCTAATAGGCTTTAAAACTAGAAAAGCGAGAAGCGCGTTATCATACCTCATACTGTAGCTGATTTGGTTGTAACCTTTGCACTAGATGGGCCCTTACCATGGCGCGTCATGGCGGGCCTTTTCTGTCCTTGTGCTTTTATGTTGTCTTCCACAATTGCGAAATCTCGCGAGAAAAATAAGCCGGTATGCTTGGTGTCAAAATTAGAGATTAATTTTATTTTCAGGGAAAGTGAACGATTGGCGCGCGATGCCGCAAGTCACGCAACCCGCGTACCCGCCGCTCCTATGCCACCTCCGGCACGCTATGACAGAAGTAATTATTATCCCGGCTACTAACACAGTTAGTCTTACTGCTTTAACTCCTCAAATTATATTTTTACATCTAATAAATATTGTATCTTTTGTGTAGTTTGAGTTGTTTTATAAAACGTCATAATTTAGTATTTTTTTTTTTCACTTGTGCAATTTCAGTTTCCAAAAAACGTGCACAACTAGACAGTCTCGTAGGTTTTCCTGATGAAGTGCACAACTAGGCAGTCGTCCACAAATGGAAGGTCGGAACTGTAGCTATTGACGGGCATAAGTGGTAAGGCCTGTAGGGTAGGTTGTAACGCAATGGGTCTTGCTCATTAAATCGGTACTTGTTCCATGAATCCAGATTTTCTCAAATAATTTGAATTTCTGAAAAACATCCTTAAATGTTGATTTACACAAACTAAAGAATATAATTTGAAAGAATATTAGCACAATAATAATCATACATGATATACATTTGCCATAGTAAAACGAAAATAGATGTATATATTTTTTACACTCGATTTTTATATTGTGACATTTTCACTGTTAATCCGCTGCCGATTTTATCTTATCTGAATGATTTTTAGTACAACCAGAGAAGGTCAGACGGTACGTCATCCAAAACCACAGAACACTTAGATTCAGCTTTGGTTTTAAGATTTTTTTTTAAGAAAAAGCGGCTTCGATTTTTGGACCAGTCAGAGAATACAAATGGTATTGGTTTTAGTTTTATATTATTTTTAATAAATATATTATATTATTTTTATTAAATATACAAAGAATAATATTTAAAATAATATTTAATAATGTCGGGTTATCTTAACAATGTTTGGACTTAAACGTATCGCGACTTCCAATTAACAAACGTCCTACCCATTTTTGTATTACCAAATTCAGTAATCTAAACACTTTTTGGTCACAGCAGTTGTTAAGATAATTGGGTAGGTTGTGTACTTAAAGGTATTTTAAAGATTCACGTTTCTGTTTGTCATTTTCCGAGATGAATTCTTGGAAATTTCGGGCTGAAATAAAATTTATTTCAAAATTAAGAACACTTTCGTTTGTGTACAGTTACGTAAATTACGTTCATTATGAACATTGAACCTATTTAACTCTTACGAAATAGGGTTTTCCGTTATCTTGATTATCTTTAAAAATAATGTTATCAAGACATAGCAAGAGACGTTATCCGAGTAGCAGCAAATAGTTAACAAAATATGTGTCCACTAAAATAACATTTAATTCTATAAATCAAATTTGTGAAGAAATAGCGTACAACAATTCTTATGTAAGTAAATTACGTTTTAAAATTTAAATTAAAAATTTTAATTATTAAAACTGTTAATGTAATGATTCGGTAAATACAGTTTCGTATGAGATTTTTGGCGGAAATTCAACGATAATACTATGAGTTGGTTTGAACGGATATGAGACTGTATTGAGACTTGTTAGAACGGCACCGTTGGAACCCGGATAATATTTCAAAAAAAATCGAAAAAAAGAATTCGAAAATGCTTTCGAATTTTTTTTTATTTAGTGGTAAGTGATACCTACTAAGTATGCTCATACTGTGTTGTCCAACAATATGTCAGCCAGAGCAAATTTTCGCACGCAGTTTTATATTGTTTCAGCATGAAAAGTGCGTGTAAAAAGTTGCTCTGTCTGATTTTTGTTGGACCACACCGTATATTGCTACCTCTGGTTTTTTTTTATGTTTAAAATATACTTTTAATAACATAGATTAAAATAAAAAACAAATAATTAAAACGAATATAATAACTAAAATATAAAATAAATATATTATTAACATAAAAATATATTAAAAATGTATAGTGACAAGGCCTACTTGTATGTTTATGTTTATTGTGTGTCCCAAAGTCAGGTCACGGCAAAGTTGTATTAATGTTGCCATTTAAAATACCGATAATGAGAATAAATTATTTAGTCTGTCTTCAGATTTAAGACTTTTAAGTGATTTCAAAAACGATTTCTCATATATTCAAAATTTCAGGGTAAGAGATCTTTTAATAATATCATATGTATTTACTATATTCTACAAGCAAGGTATAAAAAAAAAACGAAATTATTGCAAAACAACTCGTGGCCATTGAACTTGAACGGAAATTTGTGAGAAAATTAATCACGCTTGTTAACAGTTTTCAGGGATTTCCAATTTTGTTTTCACTTGCCACGTTAATAGTATTATCATTAAGTATTAACTTAATACTTTCAAGATATCTGATCATATTTATTTTATTAAACAATCGGTCTTTTCGGTAAAATCAAAATATACATAGTAATGATTCGGGCATGTGACGTACCGCATGTCAGCCCTATGATTAGGGACGTTCCTAAATTTTGGAAAATACTTCGATGGAAAATACTTTGATCTCACGAATTTGAAATCAAATACATTTTGTATTTTAGAACGACAATAAAAGATATTTTTTTCGTGAAATTGGCTGGACCGTGCAGCTTACACGATAATTCACTAAAAAATATAATTTTATTTCCGTTATCAAGAATAATTAGTCATTAATTTAACCCAGGGGACCCATAAAAGTAAGTTATTTGTAATTAATACCTTTCACATGCATTTTTTTTAATGTTTTTTTCAAACACTGTAAGCTAGTAGACGGCTCGCTAGCCTGGAAAAAAATGAACCCCATACGTAGCCCGTTTAACCGTTTCTTGATTTGTGTTTGTTGGTCAAATTGACCAAAAACTGTTCAAGGGTGGTCGGTGAGTTTTCGAGAGTATGCCCCGTCGGTTAGAGAGAGAAGAGTAAATGTAGGGTCGGACAAACGTCCGGCCTCGTGTTCAGGGATGTGCTATATACAATCGGGGGGTTAAAAATAAAAACAAATTTGGAAACACACCACCTTCCTGTTTAAAATAACACTAATCGCATACGTAAATTATAAGATATTGGAAAAAATAACTAAGCCTTGTATATCAGACTGTCCGATTTCGACTGATGCTACAACCGTAGGTCACATTCTTGAACGTGGTGTGAAATGTTGGTTGATTATCGTTGTGGGTTATCGTTTAGACATGTTTTTAATGTCTCAAAGTTTTTAAATGGCCTTTGAACTTGGGACATCTCTAAACGTTGTTCTCGTTACTTTTAAATTTATTTTCCCACATTTTCAGCAAAATTCACAGACATATCTGAAAATGTATTTTTCGTATATTTTCTAAATGCGGAGAAATCTACATCAAAAACCCCACGTGTGATAGAAATCATACACAAAAATGATATGTCGAAAATTGTCAAACACGATTGCTTTTGCAATTTTGATTTTTGTCAAGTTCAAGGTGCCGTAGGGAACTGGAGCAGTAATAATTCCACAATTAAATTAATTTATTTACAGACCCTTTCTCAATAATATACAACGAAAGAACATTGGAATCCTTTCCACAGAACACCAGTTAACATCCGTCCTTAGTTACATACTCGAGGTTTGAAACCATTCAAATTTATTTAGATTAATTTAGAAAACTATTTTTTTAAGTCTGATGAAAGCTATTTTGAAAACTGATGTAAAAAAAAGATAAAAAGAAATGATGACAAGTATTGGTCACATAATATTGGCCGCATTTTTATTCTTATAAACTGCCTTGCGGCTGACCAAAAATATTGACCCGAAAATATTGGTCATTGATGTAATTGACATGTCAAGGAAAATGATAAAAAAGAATTTAACCCCCAGGTGTTTTTTTTTGTAATTATTTTTAATTTTAGAAGATTAATGAAATACGTAGTCAAATTTATTTTGAATGGACGTTTTATTGAAATTTTTTGCGATTTTGTCAAAAAAAAAGTGGTGAAATTGGTCATTTTGCGAACTTAATTCAGAAAGTTAGATTTCTAAAAAAATTGTGGTAGTTTTGTAAATAAAAATTCGCCTCTTAATTTACCTGATCGAACCGAACCAGGGTTTTTCGAACTGGTTTAAAAATGAGAGCCATTCAAAGTCCGTAAAACACATGATGTGTAGCTCGGACGCATCGGGGTTAATAATATTTTTTACCTTATACGGTAAATGTATAACAGGGGGCGCTAAGTAACGTTACGTTGCGAGATTTACCTTTACTTGGTGCCCCTATATATTATAAATTACACTCCCTGAGGGTTTATCTGCCCGGGGTTTATCTGCCCAAAAAGCCCCGATGGACGGTTTATCTGCCCAGTTTTTGAGAAAAAGTTTTCCAGGAATCCCGCCTACGCTTGAGGGTTTATCTGCCCACTGAGTCATTTTTGGGACCTTCATCGTATAATTTCAAAATCTCTTTTTTTTCAGATCAACCGAAAAGTGTTAAATAAAGTTTTTCTTTTTTTTGCCATATTGTAATTTCAATTTTACCAAGAAAAAGATACACAGATATACAGTTTATACACCGAAATTTGATACAAATCTAGAAAGAGCCCGACCGTCGGTTTATCTGCCCAAAAATATTTCAGCAAAGTTTTCCGCCTACGCCTGCGGGTTTATTCGCCCAATTTCGGTTTATCTGCCCACTTTTCAAGTCGTGAAATTGGCAGATAAACCCTCAAGGAGTGTATTATTATTTTGGGTCTAGTTGTTGAAGAAAACATTTAATAATTATTCCTCAAGTATTTCATTTCGTATTGTTTTCGTTTAAAAATCGTAATTATGTTTGTAAGATATTTTTTCTAAAATAATATATTGTTATTCAAGTTTAATCTTGTATATCGTTATAATTCTTTGCAGTAGATTTAACAAATAAATTGTGGCATTTATTGATCGAAAAGGCTGTGCTGTTGGAATAGCCACAGCTCGGGTCCTCCCGGGTTCAATGTGTCATTTTATGTGCCCAAATTACATTCACCCTACATTCTCGTCTTTTTTTTTTATTTCGTTCAAGCCAAAAAGAGATTTATTCAGAGTGAATTTTAATCTTTTAAATTACTTTTTTTTTGCAAACGTGTACGATTTTTACAGGTAATTTATGCTTGATTTTTCTTCGAAGTGCTAATTCTGGCTATCATGTTGGCTTGTGATCCTCACTAGGCGTGAGATGAGAATTTGGTCGAAAACTAAAATTATCGATTTTTTTCATTCATAATTTTTTATTTGTAGACTTGTCTCCAAATTCTATTATCGTAGGAACAATTGATTAGGGTTTCTCACGTCCTTGTCAACTAGGTGGCGCAAAAACTGAACCTTCAACCGTTTTTTTTCGATATGAGAGTAGAGGCTGTACCTGTAAATTAAATGTATTCGATTTTGTCTTCCATTGTAGACGCTCAATCCCAAAAATGATATAGCCAATCAAAACTGGATAGGTGCCAACTCTAGTAGTATATAGAGAGGCCGCATTTGTATATTTTTTTGTCATCTAACCACATTGAAATAACTCAAGTTGTGGTTATCGAATCTTTCCCAAAATTTAACTAGGGGTTCAACACGATAAAAGACAACTTTTGTGAAAGTTTCAACCTTCCACCATTTCGGGATCATCCCTTTTTGAAAAAGGGTTGAAAAAAATTTTGACCAAAAATTTATTTTTTTTATGTCAAAAGATGCTTCATTTGACGCTGAGAAACACCCTTCTTTTAGATTTTCGATATCTCGTTCAGAAAAAATTTCCGGGCGAGGGCCGCATTTGTATATTTTTTTGTCAATTAACCAAATGGTCATATCTTGGTAACAGACCATCATTTGGGGTCTCAAACTTCACTTTCGGGTAATATACGCATGATTACAGCTTTTATGACGTTTTCAATAACATATCATATCGGCATAAAAAAATTTCGAAAAAAAATCGAAAAAAAAAATTTTTTTCAAAAAAAAATCGAAAAAAATTTTTTTTTTCAAAAAAAATCTGAAATTTTTTTGATTTTGTAATTTAAACAAAATTTTAACAAAATTACTGGAGTTAAAAACATGAGATATATAAACGATCGACGCCTCAATGGATGCAAACAAATATGGAATTCAGATGAAACAGCGTTTCAGGTATAGTGTTTGATAATCCAGAAGTTTATAATATATACATACTTACATACTATATTTGGATTTATAGCCTAATTCACATTATAAATTAAATACAGTCAGGGGTCTCTCGATGTGCATTTTCGATTTACGAAAAACGTGCACATCGAGAGGAACATGCACATCGGGAAAGACATGCACATCGAGAGAGACATTGCTTGTCGTAAACACGGACAATATGACCATATTTCTAGAAGGTGTGGTCAAATAAGTCTATGAATGCGATTTTCGGATTGTGCTGAAAAAATGCTACCATATGATTCCAAACTTGATAAAAATATTTTTTGTCGATTACAAATAAGAATTTTTGGTGAAAGATAATAAGGGCAAGTCTTTATTTACATTTTCAATAAAAGTAGTCAACGCTTTTAACGTTTGAAAACATTTGTAATCGGAATTTGTTTTAAAATACGGTTTGGATTTTATTCCATTTTGTCCTACAGTCTTTTGATACTCATATTCCAATTTTTTGACCATATTTTTCCGTAAATATTTTAGCCACCGTCGCNAATTCAAATACGTGATTTATATAGCGAGTCATCATTTACTCAGAATTAATTGTCTTGAACAAACGGATAATGTTGGAACTTTCCAAAGAAAAGAAAACTACGCACAAAAATTAACAAAGAGATCCAAAATTTGTTCGCTGATAGTTACAAAAAATCAACTGAATTAATAGTTTGAGATATTTTTTGTCCTAGATTTTTAGATTTGAAGCAATCTGGAGGATTACCAGCTTATAATTGTTTTTAAAAAGGTCAGATTTTTTTTTGGAAAAAAGGGAAAGCGCAGTCGTACTTTTTTCCTAAATTATTAAAAAATAACCGTGATATACGGAAGACTACGCTGGAGGAAAATAGAGGACCAAATTATTATACACCACCTGCGCCTTTATCTCGTGTTATCTGGCCGTTTTTGGCCGAGAATTTTCCAGGCAGTCCGCCAACGCCCTATGTCGTTATCTGGCCATTATTACATGACAATTGCCTGGGAAAATTGCTCAATTAAGCATATTTCGTTTTCAAAATTCTAACCCATTTGATTTATTTTTCGCCATCAAGTTCAGTTCCAATTGCGGCATTCAAAGTGAAAATGCAAAAACCCGGAGAAAATCCTCTTTAGACGTTAATAATTAATAATGTTTCCTTTTTGCGCATTTGAGTCTCTTAAATCATTCATCCGAGAGAAAATACATGATAGTAAGAAAACGAGAATCCAAGTTCATTGATACACAATTGGTAAACGTTCTGTTCGCATTAAATTCATCTCAACAATGTCCGATTTAATAAAGAGACGGAACTTTGTCAAAAAATAGGTGGAAAATTGGTCAAAATAAGAACGATAAATAAGAACGATGCGCGCGCCTTGTTTATCGAATATTAGTCTGAAGATACTAACGAATTTTAATAAAATAAAAACAAATCTACTAAAAAAA
>SCLG01000152.1:185898-196019 GCA_004367875.1 Oikopleura albicans
AGTTATAACTCGACACCATTACCATATTTTATGAACAAAAATTTTAGACCAGAAAGATCCACTTTATGTTTTTGTTGACAGTATGTGTCGCTCGGTCTACTTCAAGGCCGATAAGGAGCCCGTTTCCCTTGGTCCAGTCGAGACGTGGAAGTATGTCCTTCCAAAAGAAGTTTTCCAAAGTGCAACCATAAATCCCGACAATGCTGGATTTTGTCTCGATGGGGTTTGCTTGCCCAGCGGCGTTTTGAACATTTCTTCCTGCTATACCGATACATTTGGTCTTTGGGTGCCATTTGCAATGTCTCAACCACACTTCCTCAACGCCGATGACTCAATTCGCAATAAAGTCGAGGGTTTGCGGCCCGACGAAGCTAAACATTCCACTCAACTTTTTGCAGAACCGCTGACAGGACTTTTGCTCCGTGAGTATAATTTAAGTAAAGGAAGGCACGCAAGCCCGCGGTTATCTTATTAGAAAACGCTATACTAGACGTTCTACGTACGCAAATTACTTTTTTTCAATTATTAATATCAAAACTCAAACAAGGGATATTTTAAAATGTTGTTTCATTTTCGCCTTTTCAATTTTCCGTCAAAATTGAGAATTACAAAAAAATTTTTAGGCGCTGAAAAGAATCTTCAAGTGAACATCCCATTAACCTCAATTGACCTCGCCGAGGGCGGCTTACCAGCAAGGGTCCTTCGGAAATATGAGTCAGGTCTATTTATTCCAGCACACTGGGTGTCGCAACGTTTTACTGCCAGTCCTTCACTTCTCAGCTTTGTCGCTGAAGATATTATCTCAAAATTAACTCTGGTGCAACATTTTCCATTGTTTATTCTGGCCGTTGCCGTAACTGGTACGCTAGTAGCGTTTTTAATTGGTCTTAAAATTTATTTGGATGACGAAAAAAATACATATGCCAAGTGGTATTTGGTTGGTAAAAAACAGACGAGTCCAAGCACAGACAATACTATCGATGTGAAAAGTTGACACCGTTCTAGGATATTCGCAATTATATTTCATTTATTTTGTTTGCCGCAGGTTCCAGCAAATATTCTGTATTTACAAATAAAAATGTAAAAACCTAGTTCAATTATTTTAAGTTATTGAAATAAAATTTTTCAAAATAGTCCAAATTGTTCATTATTTTGTAATAATGGACAGTTGTCCCTTTATTATTCCCGACGCCCGCTGTGTCCAATTACAAACAAACACGTTGCCAAACACGTTGCCAGTTGATCTCTTGACCCTCTAACCAGTTATCTTAACAATGTTTGGTTATTTTAACACTTTTTCGGTAAAACAGTTGTTACGATAACTGGGTAGGTGGTGTCTTTCCTATGATACGAAAAGCTTAGATGTACTAAATAAAAGTGTTTTTACATAACAACATCTACTAATCGCACAGAAAACGTCTTTCGCAGGCTGTAAAAAGTGTCTATTAAAGTAATAAGTATATTAGTATGCACATCAATAATTGCTTTTCTATTATAATTAATAATAGAACGCGTCTGCTGTCATCCGGGATTAGAAATAGAAAATCGACAAAAACCAATACGGTATTCTCAGGATACTACACGGTCTGATTTGCATATGATTTTACCAGAGCTCGGATCATGGAAATGATCCCTGTTCATTGTAGGCCCAGGTCATGATAATAATAATAATATCACATACAGACTGTCGAGTGGAAATAATCCGGCAAAGCGGCTTCATAGATCGTGGGGTGAAACCGGATTATGCCAAGATATTCGTCGATCAAATCATGCTAAAGAGCAACGTAAGAAATGTATTTTTTTTTATATAGAAACCTAACGGGCCCATTATCAAATGTCCCATGGATCAAAATGTTCGCCTTTATTTTCACGAGGAAAATGATTTAGAGAAAACATAAGACGGGAGTTACCCTTTAACCGATTGTCTGCGATAAATTATGGCATGTATTACTTACTTTTTCTCGAGAAAGCTGTTGCAGAACCTATTGATACAGTTCAGGCATTTCTGCACAAAAAATAGAGAATTCTTCAAATCTTATATGATGCAGTTAAGCCCGTAGATCATGACGGTGAAATAAAAAAAATGGAAGTTAACGGAAAATTGTGCCTTAGTACTGGCGTGGGTTACCCACATCAGTACTAGTATGATAAAAAAAATCTTTATTTTTTTTTGAAAATTTATTCCTTATTATTAGGCAATTTAGTCGTATGATACGACTCATATCTAATAATTAAATTGAAAAAAACATTAAACCTCACAAATGGTATGTTAAAATTTGAAATTTGAGCAAAAGCGAAGCTTCATAGTATCGACCCGAGACTCTCGGGTGAATAAATAGTATATTATATTAAGTTTAAAAGCAGTGAAAAGCAAACATAACGGTATGAAGTTACGGTTTTCATCAGAATATCATTTTCCTGTATAATAGAAATGGAAAACACCGGCAAAAAACCCAAAAGACTATATCCCGCCAAAGCCATCACAATTTTTAACCATCAAAAACGACCTGCTACAAATTTATCAGACATCCCCGAAAATCGTCAAAAGTCGGCCCCGTTATGCCAAATTTAAACGAGATATTACGAAAAGAGTTCATCGATTTTAGGGCCTTTTAATTTAATTTTGCAATAAGAATATTATATAGGTATGTCGCGCATTAAACTGAATTTATCTCTCCAAACTCTGGATGAGATGAGCACTATAAAGTCCTTCTAAGACTCCTTTTAAAATTATTTGATGGATTATTGGTTGCTCGTGTTTTTCAAGGTGGAAAGTGCGTCTTTAAAAAGGGTAGTCTTCAGTTATCTATACCCTTTCAGTTAGCTTTTATTTAGGTCAATTTAATCCGACAAAAACGTAATCCAATTTAATTTTGTATCAATTTAAAATTAATATAAATACTTATTTTGTGAAAGTAAATACAGATACTTTATCTTACAAAACAAAATATTATCATAATTGATGAATTCAGGAAATATTCAAAACGCACATGTCACGAATTTGAGATAAGTTTGGTATCCTACGCCGCTGAAATTTCGCCTGTAGATACTCTAGGGTAATATTTCAATTCCTTGTGCAAAAGAACTTTAATACTTTTCGAGTACTTTTAAAAATGAGCATGGATATAACAATATATATCTGTAACACACGCCCCCTTAGAATTAAGTACCAATCCGAAAGAAGTACCCAAAACAGCATAGTAGTATGGGAACTATGACAACAGCCGCATGTGCGTCCTGCTCGTCTATGTTTGAAAATTCGTCAGGTTTGTATTCTAAATTTAAAAAAAAAATAATAATCCTCCATTTTTATTTCCATATTCTCTTTTCATTTGAGAATTTTTGTCCTTTTCACCTTTTTCAAATCCTAATGACATTGATTCTAGCGCTTTAATTGTCCGTTAGCTTGTAATACCTGTATTTAGCAACGATCGATTACTCGTCGACAGAATTAATTCAACAACTCGGTTCGGCTGCAGACTGGTCTTGTCATGATGACATACAAAAAGCGGCAAGTCATATTCTTTTTTACGGGATGGTCTCAGAAACAAAAAGCTTGAACAAAATGTGATATAGAAAAGAAAAAGGGCTTATACTCAAATAGCAATATTTTGTACTCACATGGCCATCTTGATAATTTTCTAGGGACTTGTTTTATTTGTAACATATACAATGGGGTAGAACTAGGCCGTGAATAATTTTCATTATGAATCGGAAAAGACTCCTAGGCACCAAGACCTAGGCTATTCAAACCAAATTTTGAAAGTCGCCGTCAGAAAAATTACCGGACAATTCAGAAAAATTGGTTTCAGATTCGGAATCCTTGGGCTCCATTACTCTTAGAACTAATCAAAACCGATAATTTCAGTTAATATAGGCTCTAAAACCGTTAATTTTGAACCAGGGTATAGAATTTTGACCAACTTTCGATAGAGTGACGCCGTACGCAAATAAAGCTCAAAATTAGAATGTACACCACCAAAATAGGTTAGGACGCAATTTTGTGAAAAACGAATGTTGTAAGCGAAAACGACAAAGGAGTGACCTTTACCGGTACAAAGCAATAAATTCAGTTTTTTTTTATCTAGGACGAAATGATCGTCTGCTATGACCAAATGACCGATTACGACGACTTTGGCAGCGAAATTCGATTAGGTAAATTTCATATTATTTTTTGCGTACATTGTTGAAATTAAGTTCCTTACTTATTAATACGAAATTTACGGTTTTAGATATTACTAGATTAAATTAATTTGCATTAAGACGACTCAATCCATTACAATGATGATTATTCGCTGGTCATAAGTAACTACAGTATGGGTATATCAAATGATGACCTTTATCGCCAATGTACAAGTTATATGGACTACGATGACTAAAGCCGTTCGCGAACACTTTGACGAACTTTCGCGAAACAAAACGTTAACGGCTAAAACAATATGGTTAACAAGACTCTTATACACTGTACAGTACAGTCTGTACTTGGCGACCTATTAATATATTATTAACAAATAGGAAAACTTTGAAAAAAAAACTTTGAAAAAAAACCCTTTTATGAAAATAATATTTAAATGTTTTCAAAAAGCAGCATTGTCACAAATATAGAACCAGACTATCACACAGGGTGCGCTGTTAACCGGCCACTTTGGGGCTAAAAAGTTTAAAAAATTTGGACTTTCCGACAAAGCGCCTACGCGATTATTTTAATTTGCTGTTAACCTGCTACTTATGGCTAATTTATTGGTTACTTGGTTAACCGTGCACGGTGCACCCTATGTAATTAAGTAAAGACATCTTACATATTTGTGTTTGTACATATTGTATTTAAAAGTTAACATCTAACTCATCTGGTATTAATAAACAGTGTCAAATTGGTAAATAAGTTTTACAGTTATTGTGCATACAGGTGTATATGTCTTTATCGGTTCAGCATGTGCCATTTCCAATCACATTTCATCAAATCATAAAGATGCTCTGATTGGCTGGTTTGCTACCGTTATATTGTCAAAGACGACTAAGTATAATTGCAAATGGGCGGCAGTAGTACGGCTAAGGGTTCGCTAAGGGCACAGTGTGAATTCGTGTAAAGTACAAACTGGATAATATAAATAACACATTATCCAGTTCGTTTATAACGGAAGGAAATTCATCGTAATTTTTTCGCCAAATTACACCGTCTTCGGATTGGAGTTAAAAAATGTAATCCGAAGAAAGTGTAATTTGGATGTACAACCGTCTTATATTATAATATAAACTGTAGGGACTTTTATTCTTTACTCCGATAGTCAACATTTCTTGATTTCCATGTCTCAGTTTTTGCCTTACAAATCAACGGCTGTTTGAACTTTTAGTCGTGTTAGTAATCCTTTATATATCATTATATTTTCTTTTAATATCCCCTAATGGGTAAGTGTAATGCTGGTTGATTCCATCGCCACTTCGGATTGGACTGTGAAAAGTACTTTTATGGTTTTTACTTTACCGTCCAACTTGGATGATCCAAGTAAAACATTTTTTTTAAATTGATACATTATTAGAAAATGTCTTGTATCGAGCTCTTGATTTTAATGCAACGCATTCGCTTTGAGCCTAACCGTCACAGAGCGCCCATACGACACTTAAAAAACGTTTCTTAGCATATTAGTACAAATTAAAAAAAAATACCGAATTTTTCGTGAAAAAAAATTTGTTTTTATACAACTTTTCAAAATGAATTTACAAACAGGTTATCAAACAAAATTCGTTGTTCTACCAATTTTCCAGAAACAAATTGAAAACAAATTTTCAAACTGTGATAACGTCGTAACTGCGTTTTCGAAAACGTTTTTTCAAAACGTATAAGGGAGAATTAATAAAATGCCCTTATTCTAAACTGTTTCATGGATAAAATAAAAACGACCTTGGGTGTTGAAAAACGACTGTATCTGGTTACACAGTCGCCTTCGCAACATTGTCGACAAACGGAGGGGCTGCCTGATCGAAATGTGAATGGTTGACACTCGCCATATTCCATCCAACCATTATTTCGTTTATTTGACAGACATGCACGTTTTTCCTTACACTGCATCTCCACCTAAAAAAAATAATGTATGCTATTTGTACGGTATATCAATCGCAAACAAAACAGCGAATGGGAGCGTGAGAGTTAAACTTATATAACCATTTCTTTGCCAGCTCCAGCTGGTTTCCGAATTGTCATTGAACAGTATTCGGATTTTGTGCAACTTTTTAGCTCCGTTGCATAACAGTCTTCAAAGCTTTGGCCCACACATTTGAAGCACTAAAATAATAATTATTAACAATAAATATTTCTGGACACTTTTTCTATAAAAGTCCAATAATTTCCGGGACTCTTTTTATTTCTAAAACAGTTTTTACTGAAAAATGTAAGAAAATTCTTGGCAAGAAGGTATTTTGCGTCAAAATCGCAAAGCGTTCCAAAATTGGGCTACTCCTTGTATGACAAATACAAAACTAACGATATATTTACATTTGTTGTATTGAGAGCAAAAGTTTTCGTTTTCATTTTGCGCTTCTTTATCGATGTAGTAGTTGTAGTTGTAGTGGTCGTAGTAGTAGTTGTGGTGGTCGTAGTAGTAGTTGTGGTGGTTGTAGTAGTAGTTGTGGTGGTTGTAGTAGTAGTTGTGGTGGTGGTTGTAGTAGTAGTTGTGGTAGTTGTAGTAGTAGTAGTAGTAGTGGTAGTAGTAGTGGTAGTCGTAGTGGTAGTTGTAGTAGTAGTAGAAGTGGTAGTAGTAGAGGTAGTAGTAGTAGTGCTACTGGTCGTGGTAGAGGTAGTAGTAGTGGTACTAGTAGTGGTTAATGTTGTCGTCACTGTCGTAGAGGTTTTTGCTTGATTTTGTTGTTCACGTAACTCTTGTTGTTCCTTTTTCTTTTGTTCTCTGTCTGCTTTTTTCTTTTCTCTTTGAGTTTGTCGTTTTTTTTCAAGTGCAAGTTGTTTGGCGACTTGACGTTCCTTTTTTAGCGCATCTCGTTCTTCTTTGTTTTTAATTTAATATTGAAATTATTATTGAACTGATTGAATAATAAGTAAAGAGGTTCTTATAAACTATGCCTATGTAAATACACGGTTGATCTTTTAACGTTTGACTTTACCACGAAAATATAATAATGCCCAATTTTTCCACAGAAAACTCATATTTGTTTTTTTTTACCTTTTTTCAGAAACTGCATTTTAAATTTGAAATAAATATTAATTTTGAATAACAAAAAACATGTTTTTTTGTTGAAAAATCGATTTCTTATAAAATCGTTCTTTGAAAAATGTGTTGTAAAAATAATTATATAGAATTTTTTTATATTTTAGTGAAGTAGATGTTACTATATTTTTTGTATTTCGTGCAACCATGATTCTCCGTTGTTAAAAAACACTAATTTTTCAAAATTACCTTTACTCAGTTTTCGTCTTTCATTGACAATATCTTGACTATACGATAAAACACAAAATAAAAGTAAAATAAAAATAGATTTCATTGCAAAAATACAATATTTAATATAAAAAAAACTAAATGAAAAAATTGAACTGAACCTTTGAATATTATGGGATTCTTAAAAACGTAAATCTAAACAGCGCCGCCCGAGCGGCTGACCTGAACGCCAATTTCATGCGTTTCTAGCATAACGTTTTTCAGTTGATCGAAAATTTTTTTTGTAAAATGAACATCTTTTGACACAATTTAACCCTTTTATCGCCGTGTACATTTAAAAAAACGAATATTCACCGAATCCATATTGAATCCGCGTCGTATACACAAAATTTACTCAATTTCAAGTTATTTGAACAATTAGTAAACCAAAAAAAAAATTATAAAACTATAATAGTCTAATTTAGACTTTCTTTTAAAACAATGTACAAAAATAAATAAGAAAATGATGTTTAGATTTTATTTGTGGGTCTCCCTACTTTCTTTCTCTCAATGGTGGATTCTGATTGGCCCGTTTCCGCGTGGGCTTTTGTTTTTACTGTCGGTAATATGTTTCACGTGGTGTTCAGTTAGAGTCTCCAGCATTAATAAGAGCATAAATTACATATTATATGTACACGCATGGTTGTCATAATTTGTTGCTTACTCGATACAATTTCTTCAAAGTTCTTCAAATATTCGCATTTTCCACTCTATTTTTTTACGATAATAAAACTTAAATTTATTAAGATTTTGTTTGTACGATTAGAAGGAAAGCCTTAAGGGAGTTAATTGATTATTTTTCATTCAAATGATTTTTAAAATATTTTTCCTACCAATCTTCATAGTATGAATTTCATACTACAAATCAAATAAAAAGTCAAATTAAGTTTCAAAACCTGATGAAATAAACCGATAATTTTTTTTTTTCAAATAACATTGAAAGATCTGGAATGTAAACGTCCAATAAAAATATTATAACCCCTCAATTTAGTAAGAATGCTTTTTGTACACTTATGTAATGCAACACGCCGTACTAAGGGTAGTCCTAGTTTCGTTGAGATGGAAATTGCACACGTCTGACGGAAGTCACAATCGAGCATTTCAACTGTATACAATATCATGAACCCTTAATAAGCGCAAAAACATTTTTACGTTAAATAGTTAACTCGTACGTCTATTATTTTTATCCAAATTATAGATTTCCGTGCTAATAAAAATGAACTAATTCGTGATATAAATTTCTCGCTTAAAAGGACTATTTAGAATAGTTTATAAATAATAATCATACATGTTATAAGTTAATAATTGTGTGTAAGTACAATTTCCGTCGCGTNTTAAGTTTTCGTGCGGCCGCGCTGTTTTGAGGTAAAATTCCTTTGAATTTTTTTTCTTTTTTTTTCTTTTTGATTTTTATTTGTTTTGACTTTTGAAAACCCCCCAAAACTGTAAATCGCCACGTTTTGACGAATAATCCCTCTTTTTCTTTGCTTACCCGTTAAAAATGGAAACCCAAAATGTGGCGATTTCAAGAACTACCAACTCGATAGTAAACTGATAGTTTACAACTTGTTAATTAACTTGTTACATCATCGTTATTCTCAAAACATAAAATTAAGAACTTATTCTAAAAAGTTTTTTGTCCGAAGTTTACCACCTATTTTTAACTTAACAACACACGTAATATTTCTCCGAAAATGCACAAAATAACTTTTTTCATCAAGAGTTAACATTGTGGTGCGGAGACCCTATGTGTGTTTGTGTTACAGATCATTTAAATTGCATCTTTTCATGTAAAGGCCTAGTAATTTTAAAATTTAAATATACATTAATCTGTAAAAAAAAAACCTGAAAAATGTTTTAATGTCAATTTGGTTGAACATGCAACTTGAAGGAATTTAGTTTTAATCTGATGTGATGTTTCTTTAAATATGGAGAAATTCTAGCTCGGCCATTAAGTGGCACATTTATTATGATAATTTGCAATTCTATGCATGGTTTCTTAAATTTAACTTTAATTCAGACTTTAGTTTATTTAAATGAACTTTTAAGATTTAAGTCTTAGAATCTAAGACTTAGATAATCAGAATTACGGATTGAAATCAGGGCTCAGCAGAGTTTGTCGTTTTTTCTAATTTAGTTATAAAAAGGCTATAAAATAGCCTATTGGTTATACAATCACTTATATCATATAAATGATACATATAAGTTATGTATATGTATAACTTAGAGTAAAAAATAAACCATTTTGAGGTTATGGTTTATTTTTCTCTTATACATATAAAGTAAATGACATAATAAATATAATACTGACCTTAATTTACTAAGTACTATTAGTACACCACCTACCTGCTTAAAGTAACAGTCAGTTTTACCGCCTACGCACTACCTGCTTGAATTAACAGTTACGCCTACCTGCTTAAAGGAAATCCAAAAATGAAACAAAAAAGTTTAACATTAAGTGCAACTGTTATTTTAAGCAAATATTGCGTAGGACGAAAAAGTGACTGTTACTTCAATACAGGTATAAAGAAAAAACTGAATAAAGTCTAAAATGATAAAAAAAAAAAAGAAGAATGACAGATTGTGTCAGGCAACTACAGTTTTTTGAAAGACAACGTGTCTCGTAGCAAATGTCGGAATTAACGTATATATTCTGACAGGAAGCACAGTATCTGGAACAAAACTTAAATTTTACTA
>SCLG01000152.1:196093-211350 GCA_004367875.1 Oikopleura albicans
AAAAATACAGTACTTTCATCGACTACATAAATAGTCTATTTAAATGGAATCCTAAACTAAATAGTTTGACAGTCAAACTTTGACTATTTATTGTTTTAGCTTCAGACACTTCTTTTTCTAAAAGAAGAAAAACGAAATTTTATTTTTATATTCTGGAATACTGCTCAATTTGACGAGTCAGTTTGCAACGCATGATTTGCTTCAAGCAAAAAAAAAACAATAAATCAAAACGAGAAAGAGAAAAAAAAACGAGAGAAAAATAAAAAATTTCTAGACGATTCCTTGCAGCTTTTTCAAAAACGACTATCTATACATTAAGTGCAACTGTTATTTTAAGCAAATAGTGCGTAGGACGAAAAAGTGACTGTTACTTTAAGCAGGTAGGTTGGTATAAAGAACAAACTGAATAAAGTCTAAAATGATAAAAAGAAGAATGACAGCTTGTGTCAGGCAACTACAGTTTTTTGAAAGACAACGTGTCTCGTAGCAAATGTCGGAAAAATTCTGACATATACGTTTTCTGCTAGATGACGCGATAATTTTTAAGTCATAAATCCAGAAATTGTGTATAATGAATCATCAATTCACACAAAAAAAGTGTCAAAGATTTTAAATTTTTGTGTATTTTAGAAAAAGCGAAATGACAGGCCTGTGAACCAAGGATGTCAGAATGTTTTAGTAATCAGCATGATGTATCGCGCCATTAACATTAATCTCTGTAATCTAACCTTCGACAGAATCATCCTTTCTAATTTGATTAATTTACGAACTCTTTAAATTAGGGTGTCCAATCGCTCGTATCAGCAAACAAGAAGTCATATTGTTGGAAAAACTTTAAGTTTTAATTTTACTTAAGTTTTAATTTTAATGGAAATGGACAGTAACGATCGCATACTCCTTTAAAAGACGAGAAATTTGTAGCTTATTTGATTATTTTTTGTGCCTTTTTTACACAAAATAGTGTACAAAATGATGTTAAGTAATTTTACTTAAATTATCAGAGGCAACCCGTAAAAACGGTGTATGTTCAACTTTTTAACGCGTTTGAACATAATAACCAGCTTCCTAGATCGTTCTGAGAGGTTGAAGCTCTTGCCTCATTTGTCATTTTTAAACTCAGCCATATGGCCTATAATTATTCTTCAACGTAATCTCGCTGTATTAAATAACAATTTATGCAACGTGTTCGAGCTGCAGCTTTACCATGTAATTTTTGCCCACTTTTGCCTAAATTTTGCCCAAAAAACTCCAAAAAGTGTCACTTCGTTCCGTTACTGTCACTTTGTTACCTGTCACTTCGTTACCAGACCAAATGTATTGCGGAATCTAATGCAAAAAGGATACCACTGAATTCGTACAGTTGCAGGATAAAAATATAAAGATAACGGCACAGTGGCGCAAAAACGATGTTCAAACATACGAAAGGTAATTTATCTTATGTCCGTGGGAGCGCAAGCGTTAACTGAATTTACAATTTATGTTGGAGGGGTTTTAAGTTCAGCTTTTCAAATTATATTTATTATGGTGTTACGTAATGGCCAACACGCATAGGTAAGTCATATTCTATAATAAGATGCGTTAAATCCCAACAAAGACTCGCCAGACGTGGCAATTTTTGAGTACTTTAAAAAAGATTATAATAGAGCGTTTTGAATTAGAATAGGATTCAAATTGAAGATAAAAACAAAACTCAACATTCTCATTTTAACCCTCAAACTCGTTTGTTAAAAATCAAACGCGTTGGGACGCCCAACGTTTCCAACACTGATCAGATTTAAAATCCTGACGAGTTAATCAATTTGGGACTAATCATCGATTTCGGTTTTTACCCCATCGAAAACTGTAGTAACAGTCTTGAATTTTTAATGAACATTTGTAATTTTAAAAAATGGTGCAAACTAAAGCAGTCCTCTGCATAGATTCATCATGAGAATCGTTGTACACAATGCTTTTTACATTTTTCAGTGTAAAAACATTATACAGTCAGGTCCCTTTAGATGTGCATTTTCGATTTCCGAAAAACGTGCACATCTAGAGGGACATGCACCTCTAGAGGGACATGCACATCTAGAGGGACATGCACATCTAAAAGGACATTGCTCGTCGTACACACGGACAATTTGACCGTTTTTCTAGAAGAGTTGGTTAAATAACCCTATAAACGTGATATTCGTATTCTGCTGTAAAAACCCTCTAAGTGATATTTAATATCCATATTCAGCTTATTTGAATGCCTAAAATTTGATGTCTGAATTCTTTCCCTCATCTTACATAAAAAATTTAGTACAGTCCCTACCTCAAAATCGTTACGATTTGTGGTTCAAAAAATCGTAACGATTTTGAGTCATGACGTCATTTCGTAACGATTTTGAGTCATTAGCTATTTCAACCTTCAAATTATTGTTTTTTTAGTGTTTTTTCTTAATTTAATCAAAAAATGTATTGTAAAAATCAGTTACCGTCGTGTATATTACTTTACAATGTCTAAAATTTATATTTTGGGTCAAAATGCCCGATGTTTGCTGTTAATTAAATTATTTGACATTTTTTGTTTGGGGTATGTTCCGATTGACTTCAATTTGATTGAATGTTAATGAATTTTTATAGAATGTTATTTTTATTGGACAATATTCGGTAACTTAAGACTTACAGTACTGTACTGCCAGACAAATATTTTGTTCGTTTCTGATTTTTTTATAAAAAAACATCAAATTATTGTCGTTTTTAAAGCAAAAACAATAATTTACAATAATTGTATAATTTATAGATACAAGAATACATGTAAATAACAAAGAAACATAGAAATTTTTATGAAATTTGTTCATTTTCAAACTTTGGACAATGTACATATTATGTACTACATAACAACGTATCAAAAAAAAAATCGTAACGATTTTGAGTACCAAGACCTCGAAAAAAAATCGTAACGATTTTGAGGTATGACGTCATTTCGTAACGATTTTGAGCGTAACGATTTTGAGGTAGGGACTGTAATTTATTTTTTTATTATTTTTTTCATTCACTAATTAATTTAATAATGTGTACTAAATATAGGTATANCAGTTAATCAATTTGGGACTAATCATCGATTTCGGTTTTTACCCCATCGAAAACTGTAGTAACAGTCTTGAATTTTTAATGAACATTTGTAATTTAAAAAAAATGGTGCAAACTAAAGCAGTCCTCTGCATAGATTCATCATGAGAATCGTTGTACACAATGCTTTTTACATTTTTACATTTTTCAGTGTAAAAACATTATACATGTATGTAAAAACCCTCTAGGTGATATTTAATATCCATATTCAGCTTATTTGAATGCCTAAAATCTGATGTCTGAATTCTTTCCCTCATCTTACATAAAAAATTCAGTAATTTATTTTTTTTTATTATTTTTTTCATTCACTAATTAATTTAATAATGTTTACTAAATATAGGTATATTATGGCATAGTAGTAATCAACGGAAACTGCAATAAATTAATTATGTCATTTTCAATCAACGTTGATTCTATTGCTGCTATGCCATAATGAAACCTGGAGAAATGTCCAACAAACGTGGTAGAGGGTTAACTTCGCATTGCTCTAAAATCAAATTAATCATAATCCAGTTGATACCTTGATCTTCGGAATTTTGATGATTTTTATGTTTGGTCTGGCAGTGACAGAACAATGAAATATTAGATTTTACGAAATTTAAGAAAGCTATAGTAATTCCGTGTAGGCAAAAATTATAGAATAATCAAACCATAATGAATTGCAAGAAAGAGTAGCTAATTTGTCTTTGTAACTTCGGAGATAATGTTGAACATTTTTCCATGAAATTTCTAGATTGTTAAACAATTTGGATACAACGTGGCTATCTTGTACAACGTGGCTATCTTTTACAGTACATCTGCCCACTTTGAAAATTTGTAAATCCTTGCCCAATTTCCCCGCACAGTTTCTTTATGTAAAATCGTGAGCGGCGCTCATTGGCTGGAAAGAATTGCGGACTGGAGCGAATTGGATCAAACGGCCAATATAATAATTTACTCGATAATTTACTCGATCCAGGATTTACTTGAGCCAAATTTTCAAATTGGGCACACGTTATTCATTTTGCCCCAACAAAGTCCCGACCTTATTGATGATCTTGCACATCAAGGCAGTCGGTCATCATGGTACGTTTTTGCTGTTTTTTGCGGTTTGTCAGACAACTTTTTAGGTTGGATTTTCGAATTCAAACGGTACATTTTGGGTAGAGAAAAAAATTAGAAATCTGTAGTTTTATTTAGATTGTTTAAAACTGAACAATTTGATAGTCTTGGCAGCCTCGTAAATTTGGCTGAAAAAGTGCACATCAAATCTTAAATCATTATCTTACAAAACCGAATTGAAAGAAATTGTAAGCTAATGAGGTGTAACTTCAAATTAATAATGGCGCGAGGGTATATATAAATTACCCTGTTATACTTTGCAAGGAATAGTATTATTTGTTTGGGCGCACACACAGTGTTTTCCAAATTGTAAAATAATATAACCAAAAGAAACTTTTTTATGGGGACAAAAGACTTAGTCACTAAAGTTCCTTATTAATTTTTACTTACTGGTGTGGGTAACAAGCTTGTCACCAAGCTGAACGAGACGTACACCGTAAGTAAAAATAAATAAAGAACTTTAGTGACTATTAGTCTCTTGTCCCCATTAAAAAAAAGTTTTTGTCACTTTTCTGTGTCTCCTTTCTGATTGGAATGTTTCTTTTCGTTATATGATTTTACAATTTGGAAAACACTGTGTGTGCGCTCGAACAAATAATATTAATTTGAAGTTACACCCCATTATCTTGTAAGATAATGATTTGTACGATAATGATTTAAGATAAGGATGTACATAATTATAAACAGTCCCGACCTTCTGAATGTACACATCTAGCTTGATGTGCATTTTTTCAGCAAAATTTACGAGGCTGCCAAGACTACCAAATGTTCAGTTTTGAACAATCTATTTAATTAATAAGCCATTATTTTGCTGCTAAATGAATTTCTTTAAAAATTATTCAGACGGTTGTTTTTCGCGATTCATTTTATTTTTCGTTTTTTTTTACAAAAGAGATTTTTGGGGGAAAGAGAATAAAAATGAACTTAAAATTCAACACATTACGAACAAAAAAAGGTAATTTATATTAATAATGAGGAGTAAGGACTGTACTATGTTACAGTATAGATACAGTAACATTATAAAAATTAAATATGAGTGATATTACATGATAAAGTAGTTAGTACTATTTGTACAGCTAGTTGTAATTAAAATGAGACGTAAAAGCTATGTATGGCGGATAAACATTCGTCGTACGTTCGTTGGTATCTCTCGAAATTCCCACCAAATGGATCAGTTATGACTTGAGTATTGTTATTTGTGTCGTATTTTCCGAGCAACTCAACAACTGCTTTCGAATCTTTTGGCTTCAATTGATTGATCGCAGCAATATTTCCCTCATCCATTCCAAAGATGAATCGAAAATTGTAAAAATCTTCCTATAAAAGCATATAATCAGAACGACTAGTGTATCTTGGTAAATCAACTCCTGCGGCCCCGTTTTTAATATCATGTTGCGGCCCGATAGTGCCATATTATATGGCCCATATATGATATATATTATATATATATACAATCGGTATATNGTGGTAGAGGGTTAACTTCGCATTGCTCTAAAATCAAATTAATCATAATCCAGTTGATACCTTGATCTTCGGAATTTTGATGATTTTTATGTTTGGTCTGGCAGTGACAGAACAATGAAATATTAGATTTTACGAAATTTAAGAAAGCTATAGTAATTCCGTGTAGGCAAAAATTATAGAATAATCAAACCATAATGAATTGCAAGAAAGAGTAGCTAATTTGTCTTTGTATCTTCGGAGATAATGTTGAACATTTTTCCATGAAATTACTAGATTGTTTAACAATTTGGATACAACGTGGCTATCTTTTACAGTATTCATTTTGCACCAACAAAGTCCCGACCTTATTTATGTGCATATTGCCTTTCCGGAAAACGTGCACATCATGGCAGTTGTGCACATCAAGGCAGTCGGTCATCATAGATTTTCGAATTCAAACGGTACATTTTGGGTAGAGAAAAAATTTAGAAATCTGTAGTTTTATTTAGGTTGTTCAAAACTGAACATTTGGTAGTCTTGGCAGCCTCGTAAATTTGCCGAAAAAGTGCACATCAAGCTAGATGTGCACATTCAGAAGGTCGGGACTGTTTATAATTATGTACATCCTTATCTTAAATCATTATCTTACAAATCATTATCTTACAAGATAATGGGGTGTAACTTCAAATTAATATTATTTGTTCGGGCGCACACACAGTGTTTTCCAAATTGTGACTCAATATACGTCGCGACGAGTCCCGTTCAGCTCGGTGACAAACTCGTTACCCACACCAGTAAGTAAAAATTAATAAGGAACTTTAGTGACTAAGTCTCTTGTCCCCATTAAAAAAGTTTAAATTTTTATTTAAAACTCGATACAGTCCTTCACCATTTATCGGACGCTCATTTATCGGACGCTTACTCATTTATCGGACGCTTTTTTTGGCCAAAATGGGGTCATTCTACTAAAAAAATGACCTCTTTTGTGACGATGCTCATTTATCGGACGCTATTTTCGAGAACCGAAAACGTCCGATAAATGGTTAAGGACTGTAGTATGTATGAAACGTGTTTTTTGTATATTTTAATTTTTTAATGATAATAAAGATCGACTTTGGTTTCTGAACGAGAAGTAATTTTTTGTTTAAGTTTTATCATTTCTTTCTGTAACATATCGTATTTCGCCAAAAGCTGCTCATGCTCGACCAATTCTTTTTGAAAGGCTCTCATTTGATCACATTTTAAAATGTCATCTTCAGTTAAATTTGAATTTTTCATAATTGTATTAATGCTTGTATACGCCTGGTTCAGAAACGCTCCATTTTCGTAGAAATCGTAAACACTTTTTGTAAAATGAAGTTCGAATGATTTTCGAATTCGATCGGCAAAATTGTACACGTGCCAAAAACAGTATTGCTTGATATAAGTAGCGCAGTCTTCGATCGTACTCTTTAAATATATATTTTTAATTACATGCAGTTTGTTGAGAATATAGACAACTTGTATAAAAGTTACAACGAACAAAAAAAAAGCTCGAGATGACAAAAAGGCGCCTAAATGTCGCAAGTCCATATTTGGAAGATACCTGCATGTAATTAAGTTACAGACAGCCTACGGCTGTCTGTAACTTCTTATTGTTTTTATGTTAAAAATATCTGGGTATTTATAAAATATATTTACTTTTATTGTACTTAAGAAAAATATTTAATCGTTGTGTATTTTTCAGATTTAAACGGTTTGTGTAAAATACCGACCATGGAATTGGCAGACTTCACTGTGAAGTTTCATTCAAAATAAACTGTAAATTACTTATGCCATATTTGATGAAAAAACACTTCTAAAAGTCCAAAATTCAAACAGCTAATACAAATTTTGTAAATTTCATTTGTTACCATTAATATAGTTACCATATTACTTCAAACGGCTTAGCAAACAAAAATGTATTTCAGCCATTTTTGACAAGTTTCCGTGCCGGGCCGAAATTCAGAAAACCCGTTCTATCCGACCTTTCATCAATTTTTTATACATTTATGTCACACGGTCCATGTGATATATTTATAGTAGTATTTACAACGAGCACTTCGGGTTAAATCGTCAAACAAAACAAAAAACATACCGGATAATAAAATTTGTTGCTGTCACTTTTCACGTCAAACACTGGTTTATTGTCAGGATTTGCATTATTTTGGAGGCTTTTATAAAATTCGTCATACTTTGCCTGCTCAGTTTTGTATATCTGGTGGGCCGTAAAAGTATGTATGAAACTGACAGTATGAATTTCTTCCTCAAAGAACACGGAAATCGCTGATATCGTTTTTTCGAACGCTTTGTTGATTTGATCGTCGACGAGTGCCTGACAAATGTGTTCGATTGTCCCTTGCTCCGTCTAAAATGGGTCAAGGGTAAAAATTTTTGTCAAAAAACTTGGTTTTTTGTACTTTCGCGAGCACAGTTTGATCGCTCAGTGTTGTTCAAAACATGACTACGCGACCAAGTGGTCGTCAAATGGTATTTTAGACATCCAAAGTTTTTTGGGGATAATATAATATCGTCCCCAAAATACCCCCATTCCTTTAAAATCCCTGTTAATAAAATGGCATAAATTGAATGTTATATATTATACCTGATAGCCATGCCGGCCTAGCCGTTTATGTACGGTCATTGTTAAAGCGCTGTGATAATATTCTCGCGCGGTCACCAGATATTGCCCACCGTCTTGATTTCGTTGGTCAACCTTAAGCTGTGCGCCACCTAACTCCTCAAGTGATCTGAGTTCCTCCAGTGAGCCCATTTTTTCTGATGGTTGGCCACGTAGGCTTTTAGTCGGTGTCATACGACGTCGCAGGGGCTTGGGTTGATTTGGAACCAACCCCTTTTCAAAATGTTCCAGTTTTTCTGGCGTATTAGCATAAGGGGTATTAACTTCGGTGACAAATTTTGCCTTCAAATCAGCTATCACTTCAAATTACATGAATTGCGATTTGAGTCCAGGATGAAATGTCTACATTTGTCTCAGACCCATGACAATAAAGGTTAGTGAGATTAGGAACCGATAGATGTCGTCGAATCGATTGTTGGACTTCCGCTTCACAGTACTTTGTTATTTTATTAGTCAATATTTCTGTTACTTTAAATGTTAAACTTTCTCCAAAATTTCGCCCAGTTGTCATACGTTTATGACCGAAGTCGCTTTTACTGATAAATACGACGTATACATAATATGTATTACATAATATGTATACATAATATGTATTACATATGTTCCGCGAGAAACATACACTTTATATTTCGCCAAAAAACGCTAAAAGTAAAATTATGTACGGCATCCTACCGGTATATATACCGTGTGGCGCGCCATGGCCCATGGCGTATGCCCTATTAGGGCAGCCCTATAAGTTATAGGCTATAACTTTATCATTTTATCATCAAAAAACGCAAAACGGGTCGAATTTATTATAATGGTATTACCACTGAATAAAATCTTACACCACGAATAATTTTAAAGTGTATTAAACCGAAGATTTATCGTATTTACAAGAGACCTCGATTACGATAAAGTCGACGTCAATTTATCTCATGAAATATCTCATGAAGTTTTTTTTAATAGTTTTATTATTTTGGCAACAATGTATAGTAGCGAAAACCTTTGCTAAAATGTCGCTTCAAGACTTTTTTTCACAGTGTTAATATACCAGTGCCTGAATGCTCCACGGCACACTCGCTTGGCTTCATTTTGACAACAATTTAAAACTTCAAAGAGCGAAAGTTTAATGTCAAATGCATCAATTTGTTTCTGAAGTTTTTCACATGTCATTTTTTCTTTTTGAATCAGCTGTAAAATAACTTTCCATTGATCGGAGCCCATGACAAGGTTTTTGCTCACATTTTCCAGAAGCTCTTGGGACACATGTTGCGAAAGCTTTTCGACTCCTAATTTATCCCTGAATCAAATAATTCTATTTAACTAAACTAAAAATTTGGATTCGAATTTACCTGTATGGATCAACAATTGTGCTCTTTTTCACAAAATCATCAAAAAAATTATTTTCCTTATCTTTCCATTGAATTTGGGACAATGACTCGTCTTCTTCACTCCCCGTTCGGTTAAGAACCATAAAAATATTTTTGTGTTTCTCGAATTTGTCTTTTTGGCTGTCTCTCATTTGCTTTTTATAGGCACCGAACAATAATTCTAGCTGTTCAAAAGTATATTATACACAGGGTGCGCCGTTAACCATCCTCAAAAATGTTCTAAAAAAGTGGCCGGTCGAAGGCGCACCCTGTGTATGTAGAATTCTTTGTTACTATTATAACACTCATACACTACATGTACCGTAGGGGGACTCTCTGATGGGAGTGCTTTAAGCGAATGCGCTGCCTATTCAATCATTATGAATTACATAATAAGTATTAATAAGTCTCAAGGTGGTCACTTAAATGGTGAAGCAGCCTCGCAAAGCGAAGTTCTACTTATATATGTACCAATGCCTGTGTAACTAATGTATCAGGTTTTGTCAGAACAAATATGCTAGATGATATTTTGTTCAACTCCTTGACGACCGTATAACCGACATTCATTTCTAAATCCGTATCCGAGTTTGAGACTACAAGGCAAATGACGTTTGAGGATGAGCAGATATCCCGCACAAGTGTATCCACTTTTGATTTAAATCCAGACCGGGTTACATTTTCGTAACCAACGTTTTCCGTTGGATCATTCAAAACTAACCCCGGCAAATCGATCACTGAAAGCTCATTTAAAGATGAAATAATTAAGATAAAACAAATGATTCAAAAGTATACTTTTTGAATATATCGCTGCATGAGTGTTTAAAATAATATGTCAGTTTGTTTTGCTTGCTAACTTACCCGCCACTTTATTTCCCAAAAAATTATGGCTATGTTTTTTGGGGGTTTATCCGACCGGTTTGGAAGGCTAAAGCTGGCCAAATAAAACCGTTGGGAGTGTATATTTTTTAACTCTTAGGGAACGCCTTATTCAAAAAGTGTTTATTATTATTTTTTTACGGTTTTTTAATAACCAATGGAGTATACGTACGGGTAATATTGACAACATCTGGAGAGTGAATCTCTACGTAGCACTTTCTTTTGGTCAAACCCTCTTCGTTTTTGAGCAGTTCATCTTGTTTCTCAGAAATTGTTTGTGTTAAATTTTCACTAGCCACTCGAAAATCATTCTTCTCAATTCCATTATTTCCCGCATTGTCGTTGTCGTTTTCATTCCAGACGAAATGAGCCTCACGCACGTCTTGCACCAATCGAATATTTATCGGACATCGTGTGACCGTTCCGGTCCCTTTTGGTAAAAATGACCGACCCACAATCGATTCCAAAACCGATGATTTGCCATTTGACTTAGTTGAAAGTTATAACTCATAATTTATAAGTAGTTTATTTTAGCTCGAAAGAATCACTTCGCCGATTCTAAAAACCTACTCTCATTTGGTGCAGCCAGTTTTAGATAATTTTCAGATTATTTAAGATTATTAAATTATTATTTAGGCTTGAAAATTTAACTTATTGTTAGGTTCGATGCCATCATAACTGAAAACAGGTTTTTGCCCACAATCTAATAATTATTTAATTTCAATTTGTGTTTTATTAAGGCTTAATAACATTCGATTTTTGACTTGACAACCCAAAATTTTAAATTCCAAAGCGCACTTTTATAAAGAAAACGGTTAACAGTTTATAAGATAATGGACTACCTGACCCCCAACAACGACAATTTCTGGAAAATTGCAAGCCTCGATGAACTCTGAGTTTGGAATTCGTGCTCTTAGATCCGTTATTTCATTGTAATTTTTTACTAGCTCACTATCCATTGATGCAAAAATTGAAATGACATGCACTATCGGCCTAGTAAATCGAAAATTTCATATCGGTCACAGCAGATTGTCACACTTCCGTACGAAGTTATGATTTGGATTAAATGAATAAATATAACACACTCCAACCGGCCGCGGAAACGAACCTCATCACCCTACTGTAGGCTACTGAATTATTTTCGAAATTTCCCACGCAACTAGGAAATATCTCTGTCTATCTCATTTTGAAACTCACAATACAAAAGTAGACTTCCAATTACAATTGTTTACCATTAATATCACAATTAAATCAATATACGAAAGCAAAATTAGACATATTTATAACCAATGTTGCAAAAGTTGGCCAACGGTCGAATTTGTCCTAACGCAAGCGTTGGCTAACACTCACATTTTCCCAACGCGTTTGTTGGGCGTTGGCCAACGCATCCCAACACTGTTTATAACGAGAGAAAACTGTAACACTACAGTTCTTTATCCTTTTTCGAACGTTTTAGATTCTCGCAAATAGCGTCCGTAAAAGGTGCACCGTACGCAAAAGGCGTAGCGTCCTTAAAAGGCTCATTTTCGGTCGATTTTTTAATCAGAATTTTACAGTATAGATACAGTAACATTATAAAAAAATTAAATATGAGTGACATTATATGATAAAGTAGTTACTGTAGTACTGTTTGTACAGCTAGTTGTAATTAAAAGGAGACGTAAAAGCTATGTATGGCGGATAAACATTCGTCGTAGGTTCGTTGGTATCTCTCGAAATTCCCACCAAATGGATCAGTAATGACTTGAGTATTGTTATTTGTGTCGTATTTTCCGAGCAACTCAACAACTGCTTTTGAATCTTTTGGCTTCAATTGATTGATCGCAGCAATATTTCCCTCATCCATTCCGAAGATGAATCGAAAATTGTAAAAATCTTCCTATAAAAGCATATAATCAGAACGACTAGTGTATCTTGGTAAATCAACTCCTGCGGCCCCGTTTTTAATATCATGTTGCGGCCCGATAGTCCCATATATGATATATATTATATATATATGATATATAACCAATATATGATATATGACCAGTATATGATATATAAGTTATATAATATAACCAATCGGGTTTTTGTATTCCCTTCGTTTGTTGATGACAATTATTTTGTCGTCAAAATTAATTTCCAGTAAACCGGAAATGGACATCCGATTATAGGAAGTGCTAAAGTATCAACAAGGTAACTTTATCTCCATTTACTGTTAACCAGAATTTATAATAGGTGGTACCAAAAGTACTAAAACCGGTAACCGAATGTCCATAACCGGTACACCGGAAATTAATTTTGACACAAGAGGCGCATATTTTTGAAATGACCCGAAGCTAAATTTTCTAGATTTATTAACGGAAATAGTTTATAAAAGTTTACTACAGTATTTATTTTGAAAAGGGTATAAAAGCTGGTGTTTTTTGTGAGTAAATTTCATATTTCCTTCCACGTGATTTTGTCATGCGGTGGTCCATTTCGGGACCGGAATAGCAACCAATGAGAATAATTAACGCGATTATTCCGTAAAACGACTCCACGAGTCCCGTGACGTCATAACCAATCAGGGAAATACCTAACCACATCAAGACCTCGCCCAAATAATTTGGATGGCGGGCATAGTAATACAGTCCGGTATCCAATAGCTCTTTTCGGTTGAATTTAACTTTTCGACGAAATTCAAGTAGCTGTTGGTCGGCAACACCCTGAGTTATAATTCCGGCGGCTGAGATTACTAACCCAAGTACTCCAATCAACGAAAAATCTCCAGTTGCTGACATTGCTAAAATACTGCACGTAATTACGCATAAGGGATTTTTTCCGATGCGAAAATTTTCGAAGCACGGCCTACGCGTAGCTACGCATGATGGCAGGTCGGAGTAGTCGCACCGCGGCACCTCGCAGGAAAAGTTTTTCGCAGAATTTCTACGAAAGGTCAGAAATGCCAGCAATTTTGAAAAAGCATTTCTAGGAAATTTTGCGAGAAACATTTTCTGTGAGAAACGACAAATAGCTTTTATCTGCGAGATGCCACAACAAACCAAGAATTTTGAGCATGGGGTATAGGCAACGAATTGACAAATAACAAAAAACATGACAAACAGAAGTTACAGTTTAGGTTGTCTTACCGGAAAATGCTGGCATCATCACCAGATAAACCGCTATAGTAGGATAAATATGGAATCCAAACAGACTATATTGCATTTTAGTTTCTATTTTTTAGAATGTAATAATTCGATATCAGGGAAGTTCTGATATAATTTGAATTTTTCAAAATTTCTTAACGAATATTCAGCGATGCTACCGGTAGTGTTTGAAAAACTACCGCACCGACTGTGTTTAGAACGTGGTATCATTTTTATTTACAGAAATAGGCTGCTAAACAATACTATAAGTTACGAACTATCGCCATGAAACCCCACCGTACGTTCTTATGCAGTTTTAAAATACAAAAATTTACAATTTTTGTGCACAAAAAATAGATGTTTTTAAATTATTTTTTGCGAAAATTTGCCGCTCATACTGTAGGTCAGATTCAAAAACTTTATTTCTTTTCGTGGGTAAAAAATGGAATGTTCTCATTCGGCGGGTGTTTATGGTGAAAGTTGGGTTTAGTATAGAGCGTCCACCGTAGAAATGTCGCAGATTCGTATTCTAGAATTTTTTCATTCTAGATACGAATCTGCAACATTTCTACGGCGGACGCTTTATACAGACTGGACGAAATAAAAAGACCAATTGTTGACAAAAAAAAAATAATTTACGCATTTTCTAGTATTTTCGTTGTCAACAATTGGTCGCTTTTTATTTCGTCCAGCCTGTACCTAACTCAATCAGAATCTAGAAATCTAGAAAACGATAACTTAAGACGAGCCAATAAAACGTGAACGCTGGCATGTCCGGCCAAGTGGATGTTAATCTTTCCCGAAGATCAATATAACGCCAATCTTGGTGAGTGAAAGTATCGTACGTTCTAAACCAATTGTAAGTCAACCGTACTCCCCAAGCTGTCACTAGAGCTATGATGGCAACGCTTTGAAACGACATAATAGTCTCTTGCGCCACCCGCTGTTGCCAAATCATCAAAATTGGCAAAATTGACCAATAAGGATCGTAACATGACGAATTATTCATTAAAAAACTTTTAAGGGGTTTAGTTTTATTTCTTCAATTAGCCTTTAGAAAACATTCTCAAAATTCAAAATTTGTGATTTTTTTCGTTTTTTTTCAAAGTTTTTTTTTCTAATCAGAATTACTGTTCCGAAAAATTCCAAAAAATGTGCACAACTGGAAAGTCGGTTGATCAAATATAGGCCTAAAAACGTGCACAACTAGAGACTCTTGTAAAATTTCTTGAAAAAGGGCACAACTAGAAGGTGTACAACTGGAATTTCGGGACTGTATGACCTTTTTTTATCAAGATATTCCAACAAAAATATGACAAAGAAAAACCACTAAACTGAAGATAAAGATGACAATTGTCGCACATAAATCAACTGATAGAAGGAAAGTCGCATTTTCAGAGAGTGCCAAAAAGGATACAATTTTTTCAGGAATAACAAATAAATCACTACCACCAGAAGTGGCCACATACCACGCAACCGTGTACATTAGTATGACCGATGTTTTTACCGCCCAACCAGGAAAAGATCGGTTCCAACTTATACTAGCTTAATGATTTATTTCGATTTGGACATTTAGAGCGCGTCAATTGTTTCTTACAATCACATTATGCGTGCACTTATATT
>SCLG01000152.1:215886-232351 GCA_004367875.1 Oikopleura albicans
CCAAGTAACGTTTACTGTTAAACCTTTATAAAAGTTCTATATTGATTTAAATTGCTTCTCATATACTTGTTTTAGACATGAGTCATGTTACATGTAATATGACTCCTATCACGTGAGCAATTCCATATGTTTTACCGGCCACAACTGGGCTTGTGATACTGGATTGATATTCGATTCGGACGTTTTTACAACTTAGATGGCGCAACTGAAAAGCCGGAATTCCTAGGAAGCCTAAAAACGAAAACACGCAATTTTGAATCACATGATTTTCGTAAGGTGAATACTGAACGTCATGGAGGCCAAGTCGTGGCACCAGAATCATACAGTAGGTATACTAAATACACAGGGTGTACAATGAATCTTAAGGTCATTAAGGGCCCAGTCTACCGATAATCCTCCACGTTTATCCGAATAATTAACGCCTACGATGTAGGGCCTACATGCTGCCGACTTTTCAGTTTTTTTTTTATTCTGGCTTTTTAAACAGCGCACCTTCTGTAGTAAAAAGTCTGAGGCGAGTGACAATCAAATAAATATAAAACTATTAGGAACATCAATAATTCGGAATTGTAAATTTCCATCTTTATTAAAAAATAGTATCTGTTTTTTCCGTATAAATTATTGCTGGATTGTCAAGTAAAGTAATAAAAGCGATACCAAATCAAATGCGAACTACTATCTCAATATAAAGAGAAACGTCAATTTTGGGTTTAAAAGCTTGTGGAGTAATTTATTTTTGTTGCACTGTGGATTCCACAGTGTGGAAGTAAAATTCACTATTTGATTGAAACGCGTAGGTTGCTTCATACATCTTAATACTGTTTTATAAATACCTTCTTCGTTCTTTTTATTTATATTGAGAAAGTAGCGCTCATTTTATATGGTATCCCTATTATATTATATTACATTGTATTAGTATTTTAAAAACTGCCCCGAGCGACAAATTGTGTGAGTTTAGACTACAGCGACTAGTAACATTGACCCTTACTTGCCAATCCATATATATATATAATATATTACAAAGTGTACATTTAGAAATAATTGTCCCGGTACAGATTTTGAGATATTTGTAATCCAGTTTTAATACTAAATTTAATATTATAATGAATTAGTTAATTATTTATTTTCGCTTATAATTTATAGGGGCCACCTTTTGTTTGCCAACTAACCTCATTAGGCACCTCCCTATACACTGACCGACACAAAGTTGCCCCTGCGATGAGGTAGCAGCGATGAACGTCAACTTTCAGCGGAAAAAATATATGGTAATAATGAAATTGTTTTTTATGCGACTTTATTTTTTTCGTTTTTTTTTTTTGTAAACTCCATGAATCATGATAAACCGATTTTTAGGAGAATATATGGTTAACAACAAATACTTTTTCAGTATAGCTTCTAAACAAGCATAACTTATAATATATAAGTTATAAATTAGAATAATAATGTATGAGATAATAATACAGCAGCAAATAAATACTGTCTTTGTATAAATATTTACAGGAGTATCCCACATAAAAGGACGATTTTATATTTCTCTTTTGTTGTTTGCTACTTTCCCAGTGAATTTAATTTTTTGGGCCTAATAATGAAAAAATCCACAAATTGTTCTGAAAGTTGACTGGTTCCTCTACGGGGCGGTATCGTATCGGGACACTTGGGAGTTAAAAATTACCAAACATTTCTTAGTCTTAATGTGTAACTGAGATAATTCGGTTTTGTGGTTTTGCGGTTTAATTTCTTAACTTTTTGAAGCACTTTAATATCTGCCTTATGGTCTATAACTTATGGACTATTATATTACCATTATTATAGTACAGTTGTGACGTAACGAGTTGACACTTTCNTCAACTTGTTTCACTTTGTCAACTTGTTACGTCAGTTTTGCCCCTTTTTTGCCTATTTTTGCCCAAAAAACGCCCAAAAACTGTCAACTCGTTTCACTTTGTCAACTTGTTATGAGTCAACTCGTACGTCACCAACTGTACTATAATTTATAATCCATCCTATATTATAGGATTAAATAGAATGGTAATGTAGTAAACCCCCTAATAATAGCCTATGCAAACTAGACAGGCCTCTAATTTATACAGTCTATAATAATTTGTTGCCCATATCATATGTGATATACGTACACACATACCCAAATGATCATTGTTTGCGCCCATTTCCACTTGTGTGGTCCAAAAAACGTCCGGAATCAGCAAAGAACTTTATGGGCAGATTAGATTGTAAAAAGGAACTAGCAGGAATGTGTAATAAATTGGGGCCACAGGGCGCGTAACTCACTGGGCGAGTATTTATGGATTGTTATTTCTTTTCGCATTTCGCAAACATCAAGACGCTTTTTTATGCCCCACGAACGAAAATGAACGTCATTGTAGATAAAGTCTGTAAATCCAGATTTGAGCATACATATTCCAATATACGCATCATCAATTGGAATCATTGGTGTTGTCCGCATTGCTAAACAAATACATATTGATGTTTTCGATGCGGCCTTGTAACGCTAAACATAATTGTACCGCATATTTATCATACAGTCCTTATTCCCATAAGGGGCGCTATCATAAAGACCACTTTTTTTCGAGAACCAAAAACAGCTGCTATGGCAGTAAGGACTGTATTAAATATTAAATTAATTTAACTTCTAGGCCCCTTAACTCCTGTGGGCTCTTCAAAACAATGCAGGAATTACTAATTTAACAAATTAAACAAATTGAAATAACACCAAAATTGAAACAAAAGTCTTTCTTCCAAATTTAAATTGTTATTTCAAATGCTAATTGTTATTAATAATGAAAACTCTTACACCAAATGAGTATGTACCGTATGGACCATACAGTATGGACCATACAGTATGGACCATACTGTATGGTGTATACGTAAATGCAGAAAAAAATAGAGAACAACTGTTATCTCAATTGAAAACTGTTATTTCAAATGCTGTTATTCCATAATTTGGAATAACATTATGGTTAAGTGTTTTATTTTTTCTCTGTTGCAGTTCGCTTGGGGGACTATTTTCGTTAGCGCATATTTTAGTGCAAGACTTGTATGCGTTTTGTAACAAATAATTACAAAAAATTACAATAAATAACTGATAGACTATAAATTTTATTGTAAATAAATTATGGGTCAAAAAACAGTACCTGAAAATATACCAGTTGCGGCTCTCCTGGTCATTATAAACCCACCACCAGATACATATTTTGGATATCGATCTTCAGGCCACAGATTTGAACTGACGTAATATTTTGATCTTGGATTTTTAATCCGTGGGGAATTCACCAATCGACTTCCATAAAGTCCCACCGAGTCGGATCCAACATGGCTCAAAAGTTCCTCAAGTTTGCCCGGGTTCAGAAAAATATCATCATCGCCTAAAAGTCCATATGTTTAATAAACTATAGAGTTCGCTGTGTTTTCTCAATTAATTTGCTAATACTTACTGACAGTATGTGCTGAGTTGTCATTTGCAAATAACAAGTGATTACCGCTTGAAAATATTTCCAAAACGGTTTTTTATTCCAAAAAAATGACATATTCCAATTGAGTACTACCCAAAATATATACTACAGTCCTTACTCATTTATCGGACGCTCATTTATCGGACGATTGCTGATTTATCGGACGATTGCTGATTTATCGAACGCCTTTTCGGCCAAAATGTAGAAATAATAGAAAAATGGTCCTCTTGGTCACGATGCTCCTTTTTCGGACGCTTTTTCCGAGAACCGAAAACGTCCGATAAATTAGTAAGGACTGTATCTCAAAATAAGATGAAACCAGAAACAGATTACAGTTGGTGACTAAACGAGTTGACAAAGACCTAACGAGTTGACAGTTTTTGACGAAAAAATCGGAAACGAAAGTGTCAACTCGTTTAGTCACCAACTGTATCTAGTTTACCTTTGAAAATATAGTCGACTTTACATTCGCTGTGGTACCACTTTAGTAGCATTTCTTCCTTGAGGGTTAAATTGTAGAATGACTCGTAAAAGTCGCCCATTAAGATATCATGGAATTTTTCCGCTTCCAGTCGGATTGGGTCTTTATCAAAAGGACTAAATATTGATCCCTTGTTCTTTCCAAGAAGAAAAATGCGTCGGGTCGGAAAACCTAAATTAAATTTATAACACGTTGATTTATGGAGACAAAAAGGATGGAACCCAAACAACGTCGTCATGATTTTGGCGTCAGTGTGATTGAAAATTTTATTCGAAATTATGATTAGACAGTATTTTTGTGGTTTCGGGACTATTCTAGTAGAATAATTCTACTTTCCACAAAATTGCTTTTTTCTATCCCGAATTGTTATAAAATTTGTACAGGGTCCCCTTAGTACAGTGTAGGGTCATAATCATGGTCCACCAGGGTTGTGACTTATAAGGTCATGGACCAGTGCTCATGGTCCAACAAAACCGTTCTGGCCTGAACTACATACAAAGGGACTTGACAATAAAAGATACCGACCTAAATCTCAGACCTTAAATACAATTATCACCAGGGCCCCTTAAAAACAAAAACTTACGTTTGAAGTTTGCCGTCTCACCCCAGGTAGCCCGAATAGCATTCCGACGTTGAATATTAACAGGCTGTGATTTAATTGCAATTAACAACCGGACATCCGGTTTACATGGCGATGGTTCAATTCTAAGCGTCACATTCAGATTTTGATTAAATTGGATAATCTTTTCGGAATCTTCGTTTGTTATCTCGTTCTTTTTCGACTTCGAGATTTTAATAGGTTCTTCATCAACGTTATCCTAGTTTTAGGATGTCCAGACTGATTTTCGGAAATCATTGAGATTTTTTCTTGAGGGACTTTCTTTTGATAATCGTAAAAATTGAAAGATAAATTGAAAAAAAAAATCGCGTAACCCTTAGATATCGAAGTTTTACGTTTGATCCAACATCATGCCTATCAAGCCCATTATCACGCGATATAGTGGCCTTAGGAAAACTGATAAAAATTTTGAAATTTATTTTCTTTAAGGGGCAAATCCTTAAAAAAGCTAAAAAAAACCCATAAAACCCTTATTTTATGAAATTTCAAAAAAAATGGAGTATTTTTTTTCTTTGGAGTGTGAGGAACGTACACACTAAATTTCAGTTCCCTAACACTTAAAAGTTTTAAGTTAAAACGGCTTAGACGGGACCATAAAAGTTCTCAACCGGGTGCGATACGGTGCCGGGTTAACAAAACAGCGCTTCCGAAAACTGTCTTTAAGATGATTAAATTTCCTTCTTTAAGGCGTAAAATTTTGCTCAAATTAAAACATGGTAAGAGTGGGCATCCCAAAAGGCCATTTTTTAATCTTAAATTGAAATTTCAGTCTGGACAACCTACCTCGTCTCGCGAAATTCTCACCGGCAACGGAAACGGATTCCGCTCATTTTCAACGCCAAAAAACACAAATAAATTTAGAACAATAAAGCACAGCGCAAAAAGTGATGTTCTATAGGATTCCCATTTGGCCATGACAAGGATGTAACTCGGCGAAAGCAGACGATCATTTCACATGATGCTCTACCTACAAAAATATAAAATTAATAAATTATACCATTAAATTAAATATCAATTAAGTATACACATCGAACAACGTTTAAATCACTTGGTGATTATTTTGGTTTGTGTTGCTATTAACTCCCAGGGGAAGTGTGTGCCTAAATTAATAATTAAAAGGCGTTTTATTTCCCAAAATAAAATTTATTGAATCCGATTTGAGCGGAAGTTTTCAATATCTTTCTAAAACGTTATGTGCAAAGATGTAAAGTCCCTTCGCACTTTAACAGTCATGCGCATATTGGGTAGTAAGTCACCCCAGTAAGAGAAGAAGAACAGGGCTGCAAAATAAAATAATAATAAATAAAATCCGTTTATTGTTTGGCGCGCTAGAGCACATTGGGTAGCTAGCTACCCCAGATGCGCATGACTCTTATAGTAAACTCTATGCGCATGATTGTTAAGCACTTTAATATTGTACCTTTTTGGTAGATCCCATTGCCGGCGTGTTTGCCTCGAAAACATGTTTAGAAAAAGTTGTAGAAAAAGTAGGTTTTAAAAAAAGTAAATAACTTTTATTTGACTACCTGTTATATATTATTTTAATCCTAAAAAGAGCTAAACCGTAAATCATCTCAGCTCTATTCATTTTTGGGACATTTTAACTGTTAAATTAAGGCCACCTTAGCTTTCACAACGTTTCCCGAGAGCTACGGCAAGACGCAAATGCTCACGTTTTGTTCTCTATGACGTACTTCCGGTAGACTATACGTGCTTCCGGTCGTTAACACTAGCTGTAAATTAATTCACCCCATTAACACCATAAGTTAAGCCGATTTTTGATCATACAAATTGTAGCTTAAATGTCTATTTTGTACGATTTTATGTAACTGTTTTTATAATTGTTTGAAAATAATACAAAATACTTACGTACAAAACCAATTGTCAGGGAAAATCTCTTCATTTTTAACAAAATTGAGGTCAGGACCTCATTTTCCAAATTTAACTTCTGAACAAAAGCGTTGCTTGCACTTGATCCCATGATATTTAGACATTTTTCACCTTTTTTCGTTCCTTTCCTAAGGCAATTTGGGACATAACTTTAAGTTTATAGATTAAAAAGGGCGTTAAAAACAAAATTAGTGTGATTTGGTGACATGGCTAGCATTTGCACGGTTCATTTGCACGGCTCAAAAAACTTAAACCCTTAACCACTTTTTTATATATTATATACTTATATAATATAACTTTCGCTCAGACGGGTCTTACTCAAAATATCAACGGAAATTGAATCACTTTCATTTATAATTATATAAACTCAAAAAATCATGTTAGAAAGGCGTTATAATGCGTTAACAGTGGACACCAAGAAATTGAAATTGCCCTATATTAACTCGTCCCCGTTCATAATCGGATGACCGGAAGATATTTTTATTTAAGTAAAAAACTAATTATGGACAATTTATTGGCGACGGGTTAAACCCCTCTTGCATTTAAAATTACCTTTTTAAATAAAAATAAAACACAAAATCACGATATACTTGTACTTGTCAAAATCTTAAAAAAATCAAAATCTCAATGAAAAAAAAAATACATAATGTATTAGAGTTTCTAACAGTATCGAATTTTTCAGAATAAGAGAAAAAAAACTTTACTGTGAATTATAAAGGACTTTTGGCCCCAGGCGTTACAGCTATGAAGACAATATTTTTTACATAAGGTTTGCGAGCTTAAAAAATGGCCTTTGTGAAAAGGCTCCTACATTTAATATTGTAGTTTTTTGGTTATATGTGTTACTTATCATTCAACCTGTAAAACGGGTTTTACATACTTTTTTTCGAAAACAATTTGTATTTTTTCGTCGATTTTCTCATAAAAATGCACATTTATCTCTCTCTTAAATAGAATCATATCCCTATTTTTTTCTTAGCGTCGGTGTTAAATAATACAGTCCCAATTTTTGTTTGAAATTTGTTTCTTAGATGTGATAAAAACTAACATAAAGCATTAACGATACTTCTTTGATTCGATGGCCTGTTTTTTGCTGTATATCTACAGATTTAAGACCGCTTTGACAGGCCCAACTAATTAGACCACATAGGGTGACCTAAACTATGTAAATCATCCAGTTATAAAAAAGTAACCAACAACAGCGAAAGAAAGATTAAAGTAAATAAACATTTCCGAAATTCGGCGATCAAGGCCAAAAGAGCGAATAAACGACTAAAGACGTATTCTCACCGACGTAATCATTTCGTCGTTTAACTCATAGCCTACGAGTCTTAGGGAACATAATGTACCGGCCGCGGCGTACAGGTGAAGACGTTTTTGATAAATACATGTATGCATCATAAAACAGTTTTCACAATTATATGATATAATTTTTATGTCAAATATCGCAGAAAAATCTTTGTCTTGAGTATTGTAAAATACTACTAGCACGCGAAATTTTCATAATGCACCACGTAACCCGTTATCTTAACACCCGTTATGTTGACAAAATTTCATTATGTTAACAGTTTTTGAGGTTTGATGGTGTTAAAATAACGGGTTAGGTGGTGTATTATGCAAATTTTATGAAGGTACAGTAGTTTTAAACACTTTCGCTGTTCTAATAGAAGGTTTTATATTGAACTTTTTGATGCCTTTTTTCGGCAAGACGATGACCGCCCGTATCTACCGGAAGTGAAATGAGACAAGTTAGGTAAAATTCAATTTTTTTTCCTGATTTTTCTATAATAGTACGAAAATAGTAACTAACATAGCAATTTCCACAAAAAGAATAACTTACTGTACTTGCATCAAGTTACCTAATTGAGCCGTGAACTTGCGGTAACTTAACCCGTACCCTTCCAACACTTAACTGGTCATTTTGACAGTCTTTAATCTCTGAGAAGATAAGTTTACCCTCGAAAAAAATAAATCTGGGTAATAAATAATATAACCTGTTTTTGTTCTTTTAAATCACTTCCACGTTCTCTTAAAAGTCTCATTTAATTCAAATTAAACAAAAAATATATATATTCGCATCATCCAGAGAAGAAAGAAGGCTCTTTCTCTCTTCTCTTTTTTCTCCTTATATTATTCTGTCTGGTGAGAATGTATTTAAACAAAAGAAACACGAAAAAAGTATCCAATAAGCAGCTGATTTAAATCAAGGATAAAAAAATGAGGGGGAAATAACACTAACATATGTAGTGAATACTTCAAAAAAAAAACTCTTTTTCGGATATTTCTTTGTCATTAGTTTAGTCAGTACTTCGGATATAATTGAGTATACGTATATATATGAGAGTTAGTCAATCGTGATATTTAGTAAAAAGAGAAAGCAAATTTCAAGACGAGGCCTCGCGAGGGCTAGGCAGTAATGCTTAGATAATTTTATTTTTCAAATTTCATAAAATAAGTTTCCGGTAGTTATGTTTCCGCTCAGCCCCGTCAATGTCATTATGTGTCCGCTGTTTCGAGAACATTTTTACAGTTAATCCGCCTACGGACTGCGTAGTTATGTTTCCGCCCGAAATATGTTTTGCCTTTATATTTTCTTCATTAAAAAAGTGCTGAAAACGAAAAAAGTTGTAAAATGCTCCACTGTGCAGCCTCTACACTAACCAATTGAGACTTTTATTTTTTTTCGAATTTCAACAATTTGTCGAAACCGTTTTATTTGAAAAACCGTATAGGCAGGGTGTCCACGGTCCAGGGTCTAGACACAATACATTGTGTTCGCCGCTTCCTAGAATTACGAAACTTGTGAATTTCAGTTTGTGTTTTTGTCACATTTAAATGCCATGGCTAGCCAGTTATAAGTTGGTGGCGGGACTTTTGTATGATAAGTTGTTTGACCTTTTTACAAGGCTGATGGAAGGTAACCCTCTGCGCAGTTATCTTGCAAAAGTTCAAAAAGGGTGACAAGTTAACTCGAGCGCCATTCTGGGAGAATTTCCGCACACAAACTAATATCAAAACCATTCAGTTAGGACGCATGAATAAAAATAAATACGGTATTAAAATATCTATTGAAGTAAGTAATGGATGACGAGCCTAATGTCAAAAATTAATCAAAGGATCGTTTCAAATACAGAATAAAATTAACTCATCACATCTTTGTGTTTCATTCCAAAGAAAAATACAAGCACTTTCTCTTTTCTAAATTAAATTAAAGTGGAAAATAACTAACATTTTTGTTTATGCATTGACACTATCGTCCACTACAAAAAAAAACACTTTTTGAAAGCTTAAATTAAGCCTTTTTAAAACCCAAAATATCATTACAAGTTAAAAATATCATTAAAAGTTAAGAGTATAAAACCAAGTTTCGCTAACCACTTGATGCGCTAAAGTGAGGGGATTTTTTTATTTGCGTAAAATTTCCTACTTGACGAGTGATCTTGCAGTAAATTAACCCCTACACTCCCAACTTACTGTACGTGGTAGTTATTTCAGTTAATCGACAAAAGCTCTTTCTCTTTTTAAACTAAAATGCAACTCAGTTTTATGTCCAATACCAAAAAAATATACTTTTTCCAGGGTCAAGATCGATCGGCTATCTAACATGGCCTCGTGACGATGGAATGATCATACAGATTATATCACTTGAAGTCAACCACTTCAATTATTCACTATCCAAAGCATCAAATCTACTTCTTTATAGTAAATTTAGTTTTTTTTTGTTCCAAAAAATCGATTGAGCCCCAGACGGTTTAAATAGTTTGAGATCAGCGTCAAAGCAATTACCAGAAAACAAAAAATATCGAATATGTATTGTATTAATCTGCTTACATAGTATGCGCACATCTAAAATGCAGGAAAAATGGACAAAAATTTACTTCAAAAATGAGTTACAAGGGCCTTGTAACAAGGTCTAAGCCAAAAAGACCATATCATATGGTCCATATGACAGTAAATACATTTTTGAAAGCCAGTAAAACTTATTGCCGACTTAGTGTAGTCGACTTACTCTGTTATTCAAAAGCGTAGCAGGTTAACCCCGAGCAAGTTGATGTCGAGGTTGACTTAATACGGGTGAGAAAAAAATGTAATAAGCGTAGCAAGTCAACCTCCGGGTTAACTTGCTACGCTTTTGAATAACAGCAGCAAGTAGACCACCTAACTTATTTGCCATTATTTATGTAACTTTAAATAAAGTAATGCCAACTTTTTCATAATATGATTTGTAAAAATGAACTCTCGCTTTCATCAGATGAACTCCTTACATCATTGGAAAAATGTTGTTGAAAATCTACAAGATAACGGCGCATACCTATATGTATGGACTGTTTAAACATGTTATTTCTGAAAAAATGTGATTATATAATTGATTTCAAAGATTGAAATAAATTATACACTTATAATCACTTTTTTGAAACTCAAACTCTTGAAACGGCACCTTAAAATTTTGTAGTAACTGACCTTTTTTGAATTACGCAATGTAAACGTCTGGGAATCTGTTAAAATTGTAAAAATAGAAATAAATGTACAAATTCTGCGTTTTACATTTCTCGCACCGTGAGCTATTCATTATAAAATAATTCGGTGAAAAGCTGCTATTTTGTCTGAATACGATAATGTGTCAAGAAAATGGTAACCGCTGTGTAGCCTAACATAACCCTGTTAAGGCTTGTCAATATTTATTTTCAAATGCGCAAATATAAATAAGGCATTTACAGTATGAATATTTAATACAATCCGTCCGAGCTACCGTGTTTAATTTTGACACGTGAAAACCTTACTCAAAGGCTCTAGTAAAACACTTGCCCGTAAATTATTAAAAGCTGCGAATGTCAATTTGCAAAAATGCGCCATATGGCACACACAGGTTGACATTTGCACAATAGTGGCTGACAATTTTGAAGTCGTAGTAAAAAACATCCTTGGGCAATTTGCGTTGTCTGGGATATTTATAAATACAGTCTGTAATATAGACTCTGTATACATCACTTGCGTAGTTATGTTGTCGAAATGTAATACACCGGGTACGCAGTTATCGGACGGGTTTCGCGACATAAAAGCCTTAATCGGGCGCCCGATAACTGCTCAGGGCGGAAGCGGAATAAGGTAAAAATATGCAAAAACCCGCCCGATAAAAGCACGAGCGGGAAATGTGGTCATTTTTACACATATATATTCAAGAGCAATGTGCAGGGTGCCCTATAACAGCGCAGGGTGCCCGATAACTGGACACAAACCCGCCCGATAACTGGACGCCCGATAACTGCGCACCCGGTGTATTTGGTCATTCTTCGTAATAGACTATTACTAATAGTTTATCATTTTTTCTGATAAAATCTAGTCTGCGCAGTTATCTTGCCTTTTGAAAAAAAAATCGGTCTCAAAAAGGTGCACATCTAGAGGTATTTACAAATTTTCCTAAAAAACGCACACCTAGAGACATGCACATCTAGAGACCCCTGACTGTACTAATAAAAATGCACGAAAATCTTACGTTTGACGTCAAACCTCAACTGACTATTAGTTTTCTTAAAGAAAAAAAAAACTGATTTTTTTAGCGAACATTCGTGAGTTCATTGGAATTTTTAGCAATCTTACCTCTATATTCGCAAATCTTCGGCATCCACTTTGCGTCCTAAGGGGCGATTCTCTAAAATCTGACCAGTTGTCTAAAAAACTTTGTGGATGGCCACGCGATTGACGCGCCAAGATGTCGCAACATCAAGAGCTTACGCCAATCTGGCTTACCTGTAGTGACAAGCTCAGAGCACTATGCTTGGCCTCGTCCGAGAACGAGGAAGTCGGCCCATAAGTGGCCCCGACCCGACATAGTCCCAAACGGCCGAATTTTCAACAGGTAGCTTCCTCACTAGGGAGGTCGTAACTGGGCGGGTGGCTATCCCAGGCAGTGGCATCGGAGACGGGTCCAGGGGCTGTGGATCCCTAAAGAAACCTGGAAGGGTTTTTTAGGAGTTAAACTCCAATTGTGCAGACAGAGTCCCTCAATTACAGCAACCGGTGCCTGAGAGTTATGACACTGGACGAGCGCTCTGGGAATCGAACCCGGGTTGACCCCGCGGCCCGGATGGAACGAGACCGCTGCACCGATTTCGCCCGATTATACGCGCAAAATACGCGCTATGTAATTTATTTTTTCCTTGTTTCTGGAACCCTCTTCACGTGGGTTGAGCCCCGACTGCTAATTGGACAAGGGATCAACTTTCAAGCCGAATTGCAAAAAACAACACAAACGCAATCGTTTCGAGAAAAGAAAAATAAACAAGACTTTCGAGAAATAAAAATAATAACAATAGAATTGGTATTTTGGAGTTCATTTTTTATTCTTAGTTTTTTTTTGTTTTTTTTGGCGCCCAATGTTGTCGGAAACGATCAAAGAGATTCGAATTCCGGGAATTCGATTTAGAGAATTTTTGGCGCTCAATGCCGAAGATGAAGTTCAACTATTTCAATTTGAGAATGAAATTTTTTCAGGAAAGGATTTTTTACGGCAAAAATTTTTGATTGATTTTTGGTTGTTCGGCGACATGTTTACATAAGTTCTGGAAACCAGACCTTTTTGTTACTGAAATTGTATAACTAAAAAATTGTGCATACAATTTTTGAATTTCTAAGCGAATAATGCTCAAATATATTTTTTGTGAATGCTATCAGCATTGCTATGCCTGATTTTTATTTGACATGCATTTAAAGGGTGTAACTTTTTTTAAACTTTTTAAAGATTTTATAAAAATATTTTCTCGCTATCCCACTTTTTTTGCAAACTAATGTCACTCGAAATGCGACCGCTGATATTATTAGGTCCAGTTCTTGAAGTAATTTTTTAAAATCAAAAGTTAGGGTTATTTTGATACAAAATTTCTCAAATATCTCGACTTAGTCATATCATTGATATGATATCACTGGTCGCATTCCATGTATTACAAACATGATTGTGTTAGATTTTATTCTAAAATTATTTGACAAAAATGGACGAAAAATCGACATAATAAATTTATGGTACAATCAACAATTCAAGAGCTAATAGGTGGTCAAACTTCCCCTGTAAACTACTGTATTTGTGTAAAAAATAACCATTTTAACTTATATTTTATATGTCACCTAATTGATGCTATAATCGGGTATCGTAAGCGTCCCTTATCAGAGTAAGGACCTTATGGTACGCTAGGCTAAATAGTCCGGACCAATTATACCTGTGTTGTAAAAATTACAAAATGTAAATTTTTCCAAAAAAGTGAAAAAGAACAATGAGCTGATGATGCGCATGATTTCCTCAATTCCAAATATTAAAAAAGTGACATTTTCTAAAATGGAGGAGCGCGAAAGTTCGATTTCCCTGCTGGTACAAAAGGGCACGCTCGATGAAATCAAGGAGTACTTCGATCAATTCCCAAACAGTATGTAATTCCCCATCTGTGAAGTAGAAAAATAATTTTTGGTCAAAAAACTTATCACAGTGGTTAACCAGTCGGCGCGGTTTGGCAAGTTTTATCAACGTTCCCTGCTCTTCATTGCCGTGTCGGGCGGTCGTGTCGACGTCGTCGAGTATTTGTGTGGGTGCGGGTAGGCTGTCCAAACTGTATCTCGACTTTTTTTTTTGCCGATTTCGGTGACAAGCTGTTTTTTAAATTTGATAGAATTTTGTATTTATACTTACTACACCGTAGTCCGAGCGTTACTGTAGTCCGAATTTTAAATTTTTTTTCGAAATAACGGGTTATCAGTAACTTGTGACTTATCAAATATAAAACACACCGGAGTCAGTTTGGACAACCTAGGTGCGGGGCGTCGCTCAACGTGCGCAACACAAAAGACCGCGAGACGGCCCTTCATCGGGCCACGCGCATGATCAACGCCGACATGATTAAAATATTGCTGAAATACAAAGCGGGTCGAAACGTCAAGGATCGTTTTGGGTATCGAGCAAAGGATATTGCGCTCAGAATGTATAAAGATGCAAAGACCGGTGATTCAAAACGAAAACTGAAGCCCGTTTTGGACTTACTCAAACAAACTGCCATAATTCAGGGAATGGAATTCGATCTTTCTTTTGGTAACTCAAGAATTGTCAAGTCTTTTTTGACTTAGAAGTCATACTGTAAAGCCGCCGCTCCCTACAAAAATTGAAGAAATTTTCAAAAAAAAATCCTTTTATTTGAATTTGTCATCTAAATAAAAAAATGCAAAATAAACCTCTATTTGTTGATTGGCAAGCTTCAATTAAAACCCGAAGTGTTCAGCGATTTCGAATTTTTTTGAGATTTCTGGTTTTAATTGAAGCTTGAAAATAATTCTTAAAAAAGTGATCTGTCGCCATTAGATATGGGGGGTTATAAAAACATCATAATTCCATCTGATAGCCCACAATTCCAGTATCATCTGAAACGAGCGGTGCGCGCAAAATATCGTCGTGGTTTGTCGACCTAACCGTCAACGATGATTCGTCACAAGAGGCAGCTGCGGCCGAGGAAATTAACCCCTGTGAGGCGATTGCCGAAAGCCAGATGGAGCGGCTTCAGACGTATCTGCGACGCGGTGGAAATGCAAATTTGAAAAATGAAAAGGGACTCTCTTTGCTCAATCTTGCACTTAACAAGCGAAGTGAGACGGCCGTTGACTACTTACTAAGCTACGGCGTTGACCCAAATCAGGTTCGCGACACTTCCATAAATTGTCAGAATTTTGAAATACAAACCAGATGTTTACCGGTCGTATAAACCCGGTTATTTCACTAGGCTCATCCATTTGGCGCCGTTAAAAATTGAAACTATATTCCTATCGGTTCAAGAGGAGTTATAGAATTAAATATTGCTACAGACGCTAAAAAGTCGTCACTATATATGAGCGTCCGTTTTAAACGTACATATTTACTCCACAAAATATCGAATAAATATACATCCTTTACTCATAATATACGTTATCCAGTTTGTACTTTATACAAATTCCAACCGTGTGGTTTAAAATAGCCCCCCACATTTAACCGCTTTTTGTGACTCAAACATATTCAGATATTGGAGTTTGGGTTGCGCCCGTTACATCGAGCGGTTAGTAACTTGATGTTGCCAACGGTTCGCTCTTTGCTCAACGCGGGTGCCGATCCGATTTTATGTGATAATCGCGACCGTCGCCCAATCGACCTGCTCAAACGCATCGCGACCAAACTAAAGGGTCCGCACAATAACGCCCACCGACTCAAGACGGCAATGCGACGCGAGACAAGTCGTCTAATAGAGAAAATTCTAATTGAAAAAATCGACGAAATTGCGCTGCGGGGTATTCAATCGCAGCTGGATGTCGTCGAGCTGAATCCCATTACGGCCCAGCTCGATCTTGAGACTCTTAATCTGTCTTAACTCGCCGTGCCCCCGGCCTGTCGTTTTTTTTCATGTGCAATCTTTTGCTTTTGATTATTATTGACTTTTTGATAATGAAACACCTGTTTATTCAGAACACTTTTTGGATAGATATTTAACGTTTTTGGCTATTGAGAGGGCCGAGGAAGCGATACCGAGTGTAACTAAAATATGCTCTCAAGCACACTCTGGCGCATGGCCAACTCACAGTAAATCGGCGCCCACCCCTGTATATCACAGATAGAAATGTTATGTTCCATGTTTTCTAATAGATTTGTTGACCAACCTTATGTACCAAACCACATGGTGAAATAAATCTAAGGTTTTTTTTTCCATTTTAATACCGAATCCCATATTTGTCCAGAACATTCCATTTGATTTTTGCAACTCGGCCAGATTTCCCGAGACTCTGTTCTGAAAGGTCTTTTTCGAATTACGAATATAAAAAAAACTGGTTTCGGTGCAAAAACCGTAGAATATTTTTGTATATTCAAACACCTTGTACGGTACTCGTGTTTTTCTCCCAAAAATATGATTTTTTTTTTCGTTTGCTTCACATTTACATATATTTTTTGTTTGACTCCCTCAGAGAATATGGTAATTACCCCCATTGGGACGCTTTTTGTCAAAAATGTCA
>SCLG01000152.1:270689-290131 GCA_004367875.1 Oikopleura albicans
TGTCCACACTCGAGACTCATTATGAGTGGTTAAATGGCAGTTTTTCAAAAACCGTCCTAATGAAAATATTGACCCCCTATGGGATATTCACTTTTTTGACGAAAAACACCATTCATTTTTTCATGAAAAATTACAGTTTCTAAAGTCCGTCTTTTATTAAGTTTATATACGCTGATATATAATTATTTTCATACAAACTCTGATTTGTCCAAATATATGGATCAGTCAAAAAATCCTGATTTATCACAAAAAGATACCGATATTTTAATAAAAACCTCTGATACTGACAAAATATTCTATCCAAAATAATCACACAGATATCCGCTAGCAGTCTGTAGCTCCATGTCTATTGTTTCCCATTCTAATTTATTATTGCGAATATTTAACTCCCAAAAACCAAACAAGCTTATGCAAACATGGCACCCATTAAAAGACAATTTTGTCTTGCTTAATTTACAGATTCTAAAACCTACTCATGTGTTTTATGTTGTTTCTTTTTATTCTTTTTGTCTTATTTCCGTTCGAATAATTGCAAGGGGGAAACTAACAATTTTATTAACGATTAAAGCCAGTACAACCGTAGACAGAAATCCAAATCTGTGCACATTTATTTTTTAACACGTGCTCTAGGAGTTAAAAATAGGGCTACCAAGTGATAAATATATGAGTTAACCCGTGAACGCCCAAAAACCGGATACTGATTTTCAGTATTTTGATCTTTAGCGCCAACACAACTTTTCAGAGTTGTACTAAACCATCTTCACGGTTAACCGCGAGAAACCCTTATTTTACCGGTTTTCTTGAATTTTTGTCGGTTTACATTGTTCAAAAATATGTTTGAAAAAAAAATCAAATTCGCCTTGACTTTTTGAATACGTCAGAGTTTATAATTTCTCTTAACAAACATGTTCTAACCGTCATATCTGGAACCGGTTATGTCCGAATAAGTTAAAATTTTATGAGCGAGCTTAAAATTCTTATTTCTAAATTCACGAATATTTTCAGAATCATATTTTTTCTATCAGTTGGTAATCTAGGAATCATAAAATAGGTGGATCTGCATTTTAAATTTCTAATTTTTTATGTAGAGTAATTTTAAGGGGTGATAAATCAAGAGAGATTGGTAGCACCAACTTGGTACATCCTGCAAACATGTAAAATAATGTTTTGTTTGGCCAATTTACTGGTTTTCCTTTTGAAATTTGTATTTATAAAATACATTTACTAAAGTGACTCGCTCTCTCCAGGACGGAAATATATCAAGGATTGTCTTAGTAAACTGATCAAAATATGTTCTACTTATCGTCTAGCGCATGCAAAGCAAACTTTTGCGTTATTTTGTTCGAAAAGCTTTGATCTACTGCCTTGTTTAACCGGTTATTTTTGGCCACTTTGAGATGGAAAATCAGATGCGCCGTGATTGATTACATATTAGATTATATACGGAATACAGATACGATATTTTTTCGAAAAACATTGGCAATTGTATTTATGGCGAAAATAGCAATTTGCGGTATAAATATAACCATTAAGTTTAACTAATAGTGAAACAATTTTATCTTGTATAGTTTGCATTTTCTAAAACCGCTAATATTTAGCCTACTTTTCACTTGTTTTCTTTCCTCTTTCCGTTGAAATGAATTCAAAGAAAACAGCAAAACTTTGTTTGCGATTAAAATATTCCAAACCAGTATAAGCGTAGGCGCATGGCCAAGTCTGGGTGCTTTTTCCGCCTTTAAAACCGTCTCATCTTGACACAACATGAAAAATTCAACAGATTATTGGTTATACAATTAATATATATTTGATTCAATGTTGAGGATTTAAAGTGACTATTGAGTCAATAAAATTCAGAACATCTAATTATGCATTCATTTTACATGTGCATAATAAATACGGTCTTCCTTTAAACTTTGTTAACCTTGAAAATAGTACAAAAGGGGATTTCAAAAAGTCCAGTCGATTTGATAGTTCTAGTTGAATTATTACAAAATGCAACTTGGATACCGTCTAATTAGAATAGAAGAGTTTATCCAGCAAGGTAAATTGGTCGACCTTTTCGACCAAATTAGACCTTTAGTTGTTTGCACTTTCCGAAATAATGATCCGGGAGCCATAAGTTGATTATGGCATAGTACCAAAGTTAGCAACTTCCTTGCAATCAACGCAAACTGTAATAAATTAATTACAGTCAGGGGTCTCTCGATGTGCATTTTCGATTTCCAAAAAACGTGCACATCGAGAGAGACATGCACATCGAGAGACACATTGCTCGTCATACAAACGGACAATATGACAATATTTCTGGCGGGCGTGGTCAAATAAGTCTATAAACGCGATTTTCGGATTTTGCTGAAAAAATGCTACCATGAGAGTCCAAACTTGATAAAAATATTTATTGTAGATCCCAAATAAGTATTTTCGTTGAAAGAGAATAGGGGCAAGTCTTTATTTACATTTTCAATAAAAGTAGTCAACACTTTTAACTTTTGAAAAAATTTGTAATTGGACTTTGTTTTAAAATATGGGTTCGAATTTGTTCCATATTGTCCTACAGTCTTTTGATAGTCATTATTCCAATTTTTGACCATATTTTTTAAAATTGATTGGTTATAACTTATAAGTATTATGATATAAGTTATTACATTGTTTTTCCACTAAGTTTAATGGTCTTTTTGAACACATAAAATCATGTCTTTTTGACCTGCCCTTTAATTTTGATTCCAGATTGAAACCAAAAAAAAAATTCTATTATATGATAGACGGTATATTTTTTTTCTATCCTTAGAAAATACTTTTTCAGTGACTATTCACTTTAGTAGTATTCAGTCAATAAAATTCAGAACATCTAATTATGCATTCATTATACATGTGCATAATAAATACCTTCTTCCTTTAAACTTTGTTAACATTAAAAAAGGGGATCTCAAGAGGTACAGTCCGTTTGATGTCTACGTTCAATAAAAGATTTTAACATCATGTTAACATTACTGGCCATCAATACTGATTTGAGAATTAAGCATTAAAAGCGCAACGTCAAAAACGCGACATTGTATCAGAAGAGCGGGAAGTTAACCCTCGGGGGACATGGCTAAGGTTATTACAGGAGACTGCATCATTCAATTTTGGGCCAATTAGCCGGAAGTGTGTGTATTTTTTATGAAGGGGACTGGAAAACCCGCTACTTCACATAAGAGATTGTATTGCCGCTGGTTACACGGTCAAACATTTCGGTTGTCAATGTGTTATAAAGCACATCAACTTTTTTATAAAGAGTTGTCATGTCTTTTCGCGTTATGAGCTTGACAAAGTCAAGTCGTCTTTCATGTTTTCAGTTTTCAAAGACGAACATGATGTTTTCATTTTCTTATTCTGAGAATTTTAAAATATTGGTAGTGCTATTACCACCGTAAAGGTACACGTTCTATTTTCTTACAAACCCATAATTTATTGACTACTAGCCATTGTTGAATAAGCTATATTTAGTTATTTATTTAATTATATAGACCAAATATACCAATTTCAAATGGGCCATTTGGAAATATTTTAATCTCATTTATAGTTTTTATGTCGATAAAGTTCACATTATCTCAAATTGTCTTTTTTTAGATTTTAAATGTGATATATTATATATTATATGTTACTTAAAACACTTATGCTATGTTAAAACCAACGTTTTTTCGTTTATTCAAATGTGAATGGCGTATTTGATATACAGGTATATTTCAATTATATACCGGTAATATATACAAGGGGCTGGTTATAAGGTCAGCCATTTTGACCGTTATAAGGGCAAGTCAGTTTGTTTTGCAGTCAGGTCAAGTCAGTTTTTTTTTCTGACAAGTATGTTTATTGGAAAAAAATCTTTAAAATTCATCATAGTTTTTACTGGTTTTTGTTGGTATTTTACTACACATGAATTTTATTCTAAGGTCTGTCTTTTTACTCTTTCCAGATTTTGTATTTTGATTGTCTGGTCAAAAATATTCACGATTGAAAATCAATGTGGGCATATGTACCCACACAGTGTGGGCCACACTACGCGGTCTAGGGGATACATTATTTAGAGTCTAAATTTTAGACTGTAATTTTATGTTATGTTTGAAGTTTTAGGACTGAAATAACACTTGACCTTTTTCACGGCCGGAGGGGTTACTAAACGAAATGTGCGGTCTAGTTGAAGATTTCTGTTATCTTTAATATGATTCTGGTCAAACTGTCAGTAACCAATTTGGCAAAATACTTCTGTTCTCACCACTTAACTAGTAGCCACAGCAGTTTAGAAGTGGTCGGTGGTTTTGAAACTCGAATGAAGTTTACGTGATTATTACAGTGTGTACTATTATAGAAGCTATGCATATCTAGGGGATGGTGGTTATAAAGTCTAACATTCTGACCGCTATTTTGCAATAAACTCAAGTCTGTAGTTTGAAAGTGCATTAAGGTCAAGTCAGTTTTGAGCTTGACTCAATACTCACACTTATATTAGGCTGTAGCCTATAGATTATAGTTTGTAGTATACTTTCGGCTTTTCCGACCGAGCCCTTTTTGTTCCAGTACTATTTCACTAGTTTGGGAAAAAATCTTTGAAATCATGTCTTTTTACGCTTTTTTTTGGATGAAGACGTCCTCCTCCCTCATTTTTAACATTTTCTTGAGAAATTTTTTTTAATGGTAATAAGGTCAAGTCATTATTTTTGAAGTGCATTCAGGTCAAGTCATTTTTTCGGGCTAGACCTTATAACCATACCCCCTGTAGCTATTTTCCGATCATACGATGTCAGGAAGCTGAGAGATTAAATTTCAAAGCCAAAAGAAAAAAGAGTAATATGCATGACTAATTTTAACTAAATATATATTTTCAGAAAATAAGAAAACATAATTAAACTTACACGAACCAGAAATACAGAAAAGATATCATATTGTAACAGTTTTTGGGGTGTGAATGTGTTACGATATGGCCTCCACAACGGTACATGTTTTACGCTTTAATATTTTGGGGTAAAACTTTAACCTCGAAGCGATCGGAAAAGTAGGCATAATATTTTTTTTATAAAAAGCCGAGAGTTTGCAGTGATTTTTTCCCAAAAAGTGGTCTTATTTTTCATAGTTGACAATCGGTTTTTCTTCTAGTTCTAAATCTGCAATAGAATACATAATAATTCAGCCAAAAGTCTTTTCATTCCGCTTTGCAGCCCATGGCGGCATTAGTGACATATATTGTCAAAGCATCGACAATATTAACAGATTTTTACCCCAATTATTATTTTTACGAGTTTCAGCAACATTCAAGAATTTCTGGCCCAGAAAGCGATTTGTATGAGATTATATAATTTCACTGTGCTACTTAGATATTTAAATGTCTAACATAATATATTACTGATGGCTCTTACTGTCAGCTCAAAGAGCTATAAAAAATGTTCAATCAATATAAATTTTAACTTATTTTAAAGTTTTTTTTTTAATCTGTCTCGAAAAAAAAAAACAATGAGTACATAACCTAACCACGCAGTGATTCAGTAATAAATTTGTTCAAAGTAAAAAAAAATCTGATTCTATTTACCAGTCATTTTATATCATTTTCCGGAAAAAACCGACTGAAATGAGTCATCATGTATCTGTGGGTTAACTAAAATTAACTCAAAAATTTCCGAAGACATATATCACTAATATCAGCCCAGATTTGAATCTCTAATAAAAAGTGACCAAAAAGGATAGATACTACAATACTTTTTTGTAGTCGATAGGGAAATAAGAGCATTCAACTTGCACCTGTAATTGCTTTTTTTCGTCGAGGGCGTTTTTGGTCGTTTCCAGACTGTACCCATCCGCATTATTAGTAGTCGACTCATTGTTTCCTTCATCACTCACTTGAAGCACAACAACCATTGTAATTTGTCATCTCATTTTTTTCGACCATGAGAAGTGAGTAGAATAAGAAAGTGTATGTAGGAAAAAACACTGATTAGCCCAAAAACATCTCTAACAGCCACTGGCGATCTCTGTCGTATCTTCGTTTGAGTTTTTTTTTTGAAAGTTCCTCCGTTTTTATTTATATCTAGGTTCTATTTTTGTTGCTGGGCACCGTCGTCAACTGGTGCTCTTGGTCATTTTATATATCTCTAGCGTTTTTGGTCTTTCTTTTTTTGCTGTTCGTCGTTTTGGGCACCGAGTGTTCAACTAAAAATGGAACTGGTTAAACATTTATTTTCTTTCTCGTTTTTTTTTTGTTCTTTTTGTTAGTTTTTTTTTTGTTATGATATGAAAAATGGCATAGTCTGAAAAAATAGAGCCCAATAAGTATTCAAATGTCGGTTAATCTTTGACAAACCATATTTTTTTTGCTGTGTGCCTACTACTCATTGGCGCGATGCACATGTTTTATTCACGGAAAATACCATGAAACGTCGACAGATTATTTTCACCAGCGATTGTACCGCTATACAGTGGCCGAAGGGCGAGACCGATTTAACACAGCCCCTTTCACCACTTTTTTTCTTGACAAACGAATGAAATTATTGGCTTAGTTTTGGTATTGTTATTTTATTATAAGCGACATATGGTGACCTTGACACTGTCAGTTAATCGGCTATTAATTTTGAATAGTTAGTCAGTTGCAATTGCTTGGGCAAAGTCGGTCGTAGCGGCCCTAACGGTCGAAAATATGATAGACCTTGCCACTTTTAATCTGCGAAAATGAGTGTCATTAATGTGCGCAGTGTGTTAATTAAAAATTGTTACCCCTGGAATATAAATTCGGGTATAAGTTTCAAAGGGCATGAATGCAGANGTCGTTTTGGGCACCGAGTGTTCAACTAAAAATGGAACTGGTTAAACATTTATTTTCTTTCTCGTTTTTTTTTTGTTCTTTTTGTTAGTTTTTTTTTTGTTATGATATGAAAAATGGCATAGTCTGAAAAAATAGAGCCCAATAAGTATTCAAATGTCGGTTAATCTTTGACAAACCATATTTTTTTTTGCTGTGTGCCTACTACTCATTGGCGCGATGCACATGTTTTATTCACGGAAAATACCATGAAACGTCGACAGATTATTTTCACCAGCGATCGTACCGCTATACAGTGGCCGAAGGGCGAGACCGATTTAACACAGCCCTTTCATCACTTTTTTTCTTGACAAACGAATGAAATTATTGGCTTAGTTTTGGTTTTGTTATTTTATTATAAGCGACATATGGTGACCTTGACACTGTCAGTTAATCGGCTATTAATTTTGAATAGTTAGTCAGTTGCAATTGCTTGGGCAAAGTCGGTCGTAGCGGCCCTAACGGTCGAAAATATGATAGACCTTGCCACTTACAATTTGCGAAAAGGAGTGATATTAATGGGCGCAGTATGTTAATTAAACAAACAATATTTTAATACTAAATTCTCAGTCAGACAAAAAACACTGGAATATTTTTTCCAGTGGAAAAATTTGAATAAAAATTGTTTGCATCCATAAGATTCTGATATAAGTCAGTTATCTAACATTGGTTTTGGGGTAAAATGAATCGGTTATGTATTCTTAAATAATGAAGTCAATTAGCCCTAATTTTGGAGCGGTCATGTGATTTATATTTCATCACATGTGGTGTCAAATTAATATATTTTCTGCCCGCATTTTATCATTTAAATAACTTATCGTTGCCTTTCGGATGTTGGTCGTCCGTGTGGTTGGCTAGACTCATTAAATATTCATTCGTATCTTTTGCGGTCAAAAATTGCAAGAAATGTTCTAATACATGTCAAATATTGTTTATTGTGAAATATATATCGTTTCTTTTAAAAATAGAGTAACTTTTCAAAGCTTCGTTTCGGTTGACTGAAGCCAATAAATCTTATTTTATTTTCACTTTGTCATTTTTTGGGCTACAAGGCATTTGCCCCGGTCCATGTCTAACATCCCAATGTTCCCCGGAGCCAAAACCGAAACCGACTTAAAAAGCCGCACTATTCTGAAAAAAGGACATAATAGATTAAACATTAACCACAAATTTTACCCGAATGACCGATACATTTGCTTATCAACAACGTCTGCCAGTTAAACCCCAAACACGACCCCCGGACGTTTGTCCGGCCCCGTGTGAAAAATGCAATGTTTGAGTTTTTTGGCTTCAATAAATAATGAACCAGTGAAAACCAACATAGAATGATCGATTACAAAGACGGAAAGCAAACATAAAATACAATTATATTTCCGTTATCGAGAGTAATTAGTCATTGATTGAACCCAGGAAACCCCTAAAAGAGGTGTTTTGCGATCACACGCATTTTTGACAGGCTTTTTTTCCAGAACTGAAAACTTATGAAACGGCTATCTAGCCTGTCAAAAATATACCCCTTACGTCGCCCGGTTAACGAATTGTGAATTTGTGTTTTTTGTGGTCAAATTGACCAAAAAGTGTCCAAGGGTGATCGGGGAGTTTTCGAAAGTATGCTCATTCGATTCAGGCCCATCGATTTGCTTTTTTTAAATTAAAACAGCAAAATATTAACCATATTTGAAAACTCCGTTGATGTTCACCAATCTGTTGCTTATGGTCTATAAAATCATTGAGAAAAAGTGTTGCCAATTTGACAGATTTCCGATCCGTATTTGAGAATTTTCCAAAAACCGACCCGTATTTGAGATCGAACTTCGGCCTCAAATGCGTCGAACCGATCCTTACTTTGCGCAATATTTTTCTTACGCAAAAAGCGACCCTTATTTGGCTACTTTGACCCTTATTTGAGGGACCCTTATTTGGCGACCCCCTGTAAACTAGATATTTTTTTTTTGTTTGTTTGGTTTTTATCATCTAATTAATATTCTATAAATGCCGTTTGCTGTGAGAAGTAAATAGGGCGCCTTATAATAACCGGTTAAGCAATTTCGATCCAGATTTTCGATCCAGAAAGGCGACGTTTTTTCAAATCCGCCATCACGTTAATTTATAACAAATAAAGTGAGTAAATCCGGCGTATTTGTAGGTTCAAAATCCCTTAATCAATTGATTTTGTGAAAACTGGCGCTATTTTACCCAATTTTAACCACCATATATTTAATATGGATTTTAGAAAAAAACGTGTTAAAAATGTTGCTGGAAGAAGAAGTTGTACCGCAGCGTTTTTTTTTCGGGAGAGGAATAAAACCCCTTTCATAAGGAGGGGTCATACTCGAAGATGTTTTTAGAACATATCTTTTCCGCATATACATTTTTTTGCGATCATTGAACGTACTGCATTGTTAAATATTCACGATTTTCCTGTGTTTGAGCAAAGTATAGGTCAAGGATTGGCAACGGCCGAAAATGACAATTGATAAGTTGTTTAACCCGCTCAATGACACTGGTCAAAAACTGGAAACGTTTCATTTTTGAATATGTTCTGTCGAAAGGAGGCATTAACATTTTTTTAATGCGGGTTTTTATGAACTTTTAAACTGCCTCTATATTTTTTTATAGTTATAACTTATAACCTTATACCTTATAAGGTCGTGTACGTCAGTTTTTGACTTCGACTTTAGAACAATTATTCCACTTTATGAAAACAGAGGTAATACAGTGCGCCTCTGGCGAGTACTTTTCTGTTGACTCAAATTCAATCCAACGATAAAGTCTGACGCATTTTTATTTTCGACGATTTCGCCAATGCTCTATGAGGTTCGAGTTGGGGACGATTATGAAGCCGCAATGATCGACACATTGGGTTTTATGACTGGATTTACTTCTATAACGGCAGATGCTTATCGGTCAACTATTGAGGCGATTCTATTGTCGGATTATGTCATTTACATAGGCAGCGTTTCAATCCAATTTCAATTGTATAAAATGTATGCATTTACATACATATCTTCAATATCTAATCGCCTTATCGGATCACCACACGCTTATTTCCGAGATGTTATTTTATTTTAGTCAAAAATAACCTTACGACACACTTTTCGGCAATTCATTTTTTGTTTTGACAATATGGTAATTTTTCAGTACTACTACAGTCCCGAGTCGGACTCCCGACCTTGTACTTGTAAGTCGTGCACAACTAGAGGGTGTAGTTGCAGGACTTCCAAGTTGTGCACGTGTTTTTGAATCACAATATGCACAACTAGAAAGTCGGGAATGTATTTGAAACTGTATTGTACAGGGGAGCGCCAACTAAGGGTAGGTTTCGTGTTTTTTGAAACCTACCTTTACTTGGCGTTGTCACTTGTACCAATTTTATCTTATTTTGATATACAGGGGTCATTTTTTTTGAAGTGCATTAAGGTCAAGTCATTTTTTTTGGGCTTGACCTTATAACCAGACCCCCCTGTAAGTCTATCACGTTAATTCTATAATTTTATTGAAAATATATTTAAATTACGCAAATAATCATAGAACAAAAAAGTTTGAAATGGAGACCCTTATCTAATTTTAATTGGCNAATGTATGCATTTACATACATATCTTCAATATCTAATCGCCTTATCGGATCACCACACGCTTATTTCCGAGATGTTATTTTATTTTAGTCAAAAATAACCTTACGACACACTTTTCGGCAATTCATTTTTTGTTTTGACAATATGGTAATTTTTCAGTAGTACCACAGTCCCGAGTCGGACTCCCGACTTTGTATTTGTAAGTCGTGCACAACTAGAGGGTGTAGTTGCAGGACTTCCAAGTTGTGCACGTGTTTTTGAATCACAATATGCACAACTAGAAAGTCGGGAATGTATTTGAAACTGTATTGTACAGGGGAGCGCCAACTAAGGAAGGTTTCGTGTTTTTTGAAACCTACCTTTACTTGGCGTTGTCACTTATACCAATTTTATCTTATTTTGATATAAGTCTATCACGTTAATTCTATTATTTTATTGAAAATATATTTAAATTACGCAAATAATCATAGAACAAAAAAGTTTGAAATGGAGACCTTGATCTAATTTTAATTGGCGTGCACTTACTTGGCGACGATTTTTTTTTTGCGAAATGAAACCTACCCTTACTTGGCGTGCCCTTACTTGGCGCTCCCCTGTCAAGTCTATTACAGTCCTTAACCATTTATCGGACGTTTTAGGTTCTCGAAAATAGCGTCCGATAAATGGGCATCGTCACAAAAGAGGTCACTTTTTATTAGAATGACCCCATTTTGGCCAAAAAGCGTCCGATAAATGAGTAAGCGTCCGATAAATGAGCATCCGATAAATGGTTAAGGACTGTATAAGGAATTTTAATAACTTGAGGGACAATTGCCTATGGCCCTGGCTATGGGTCAAAGGGCACATTAAAGTTAGGGCCGCTATAAAAACTATCAAGAATGATCATAATAATTGCGGTTTAACCGATTAAAAACATCAGTTTCTCTTATTCCCATCACCAATATTGTTAGAAGTTAATGTGATATAAAACTAATGTATTCTTGTTTTTACAACTATCTTACATTATGCAAAGAAAAATCCGCCACAAAAGCTTAGAAAAATATCATTCTGTTTTGTCAAGCTAACTGTTTTGTCTAATTGCCGGTGACCGTGTATTCCAGGTGAAATCATTAAATATCGAGCCCCTTCACTGTTATTTTTTGAATTCATTTGGTATAACAAAAACTGAAAATAAGTCTAACCTCCACGTGACCGCAAAGTGTGAAATTTATAGCTTATAAATTATAACTTAACAATTTATAAGTTATCAACGACTATGTGATCCAACAATGAAAATATTTAAAAATAAATGACTCCGCACATGACTCCGGAGATAATTGTTTACAGTTAAAATTTTTTAGCCAACAACTTTTGGGATCCCGAAAACTCGCTTACCATTAAGATATCCGTTTTTGAGGGGTTACTCCCGACTAGTATACTAGTAACACTCTGCAAAAGTTTGTTGACTTCTTGGAAGAAAAAAAATTAACAATAGAATACAAAGACTACAAAGGTGACCACGATGAGTCAAAACTTATAGACTTAGTTTTTTGATACAGTAAATATTTTTTTTCATGGTCGTGAGGAAATTACGATTACAAAAATCTAAAAAATATTGAAATCGGAAAACTTTTTTTTATTTTCTTTTTAGGTATCTGGGCGCCTAAACAAAACAACAAAAAAGACTTTGATTGCCTTAGCATTTTTTTTGCGTTTGGTGCGCGATCTGAGCCAGCTTTAACCTTGACAAAAAAATTTTTTTGTTTCTGATTTTTCAGGTCGTTACGAACATGCTCATATATTTTTCAAACATATCATATATTTTAAACATATCAAACATTTCATAAATTTTCGGATCTTTTTTCTACAAAATTCACGTTATATGTTTTGCCATGGGACGAAAATTATAGGTAAAAAAAACTTCAAACCTAATTAATCCAACTGATGTCCATCAATGTTGCACTCAAAATGGGGTCTATCTTATCAAGCGCGTTTCGTATTCGTTTTTTTTTTGGTCACGGTCGATAAATGAGATCGACCAGAAATAAATGGTAGAAAGTGAAACAAATGATCTTCTTTCATTATTTTAAAATTTAGTTTTTTTTATTGAAAGGCACATGTTCGATGGATAGAAGGAGTAAATGAAAACATATTTTATTAATGAAAAGTCGGATGATCGAATATGAGAGTCTTGTCAATTCTATAATTTCAAGTTCATAATTCGTTTCTTAAATTTGTCTCTAAAGTGAAACTCATTCGAATTATTAACTCTAAAAAATTTATCCTGCAGTAACGCAATTACGCCAAAGCTGTGGAATCCACAGTGTGGATTACGACATTTCTCAGTTTTTACTCATGTCTAAAATACAGTCAGGTCTCTTAATACACAGGGTAACCCATTAACCGGCACCAAATTTTTTGAAAACTAGCCAATTAACAGCAAATAGTCCGGTTAATGGGGACATGCGTATGCGAAAAATTGAGACCAATTATGTCATTTTTCGAAAAATCGACACGCAACGTCTCATTTTACATCGGATAAACGTTTAAAACAATGTTTATTTTTTTCTCATTGCCGTTTTATAAGCTTATTTTGCTACTTATGATTTTATTCCCAAACATTTCTTCTTGAAATTTGATTAGACCCGTTTATCAGCATTTTTTTAAAACGAAATCCTTTCCCATGAATGTAGTACATTTTAGCACGAATTTGCTCCTGGGAGTTAACTGTTTTTTTTTCTCAATTAATCATTAATATTTTGATGTCATTTTTGTCCAGGAATCGCGAAAGAGTTACAGTACGACTCGTACTGTACGAGCTATATTTAGTCAGTAAACCCCTTTAAATCGAGTAAATGAAGAGTCTTCATTTAAGACATATTTTATTAATAGAAAGCATATTATCGAATATGAGAGTCGTGTCATTTCCATGATATGAAATAGCTAAATTATTTTTTCTTTCTTTTTTTTTCCTGTTAATTCTCGGCCATATTGTACCCAATTGAGCATATTATTAACTTTTATACCGTCGTAAATAATTGTCTTGTGTCAAATTGAGAGATTGTATTTTTTAAATTGAAGTTCAATAGGGAATCTCAGGCATATTGTGTGATTTACAATATGAAAGGCGAGCTTAGGGCCATATACAGTTGGCCAATAAATATAGGCATGGGCCATGCCGCATGGCCCTGCAGGGGACGAACTATCAAAATGGAGAAGGGGCAAAATTGGAAATTATTTTTTGGTCTGAAACGCCTACACACTGAGCCATTATGTTATACTGTTTCATTTGGTCATCAGCAGTTCTCCTTATATTGTTAAATAAATAATTTGACCTGGTCTACCAACGGACGTCTTTTCCTGTTGTTTTATCCGTCTTTTTTAGACCTACCATAAAATCTCTAAAAATAATTAAACCGAATCAGAACCTTTTTTTTTCAAGCCGGAACCAGCAAAAACGTCACCGGCGTCGAAATGGGAAATGGAAGTATTTACTCGCTTATAATATTCAATATTTTTTTAGCATTTTGTATTATTCAGGAGCGATACGGCAGAATATACTTCAGAATACTTAAACAAGACTCTTCGAAATTCCTTCGTCTTTCGTTTCAATTAATAAATTAGCAAAGTTTTATTTTCAACGGTAACGCTACCTCTTAACAAATGCACCAATATGGCTCAGTTCGCTTCCGACACACTCAAAATTCAGAAGCTATTCATCAGCACATAATTCCTTTCACACGTTCTTATCCCATTTTATTTTATTTTGCCCTAGACGATGTTTAGAATTTTTAACGACGTTTAGAAATTGCAAATTGTATCAACTATTTGCCCATACGATTTGAATCGTGTCATACTAATTCCTGAAGGAGCCTTGATATGAAATGTTTTGTGCCATATTGTCATACATAAATTTACCATAGAAATCCAATTAATACGGTACTCAAAAATAGAAAAACGCTCAACAAAGTCACTTAGAAACAGGATAATTTTATTAAAACGTCCGTTACGGTAATTCCGTTTATTTTGAATTTTGTCGACTTTTTGGTAAAATAAAATAATCGAATAATATTATATATTAATTGATATTAATTTTAATAATGAAATTGATTCTTTTCATTTTTAAATTTTATCGTAATTTTTTAACGTTAATTTTCTAGTTATCAAAAACAGCAGCCTTTTATTGACATAACCAAGTACGTTTCTGTTGATAACGCTTTGGCGACTTGAAATTGCCGTTCGTATAGGTTAAAAAATAAATGACTGGAATTATAAACATTGGAGTAAATTACTATTATAGTAATCTTCATTTTTAGTCATTCATTTTTAAACCTACACGAACGGCGATTTCAACTCGTCTGAGTTTTAATAACAAAGGTTTACAAAACTGGCCTAAAAATTACTACTGATCGACAATACAGGGGGGGTTGGTCTTCATATTTTTTTGGGAAAAATTTAACAAAATTGTGAAAAAAAAGGGTTGGTTATAAGGTCAAGTCAGTTTTCAAAAATGCATTTAAGGTCAAGTCAGTTTTTTAGACCTTGACCTTATAACCAACCCCCCCTGTACTACATATGTTAGTTATTTTTTTATTTATTTATCCCTTTTTGGCATAAGTTAAAAGTACGTAGCTGTGCATGGGTCGGCGGACAGTAAAATTATAAATGATTGCAACATAACCGATTAGGCGTAGGCGGAACGACCTTTTGAAAAAAAAAAGTGATTTAATAAAGTTTGTAGCCGGGCATCCTAAAACGTAAATGATAAAATCCTAAAACCCTAAAACGTACTATGATAAAAATTGCTATATGACGCAAATATGACGAAATAAAATTATAACATTTCGACAACATCATGCGCTCAACATTTGCACAAATGTTCACCAAAGTTTGGGGCCCAAACCTTAAAATATCGTTACTATCAAATGACAGTACCACATGACAATAGTACATACAGTATACATTAGTTCTTTTTTTTTATTTATCCCTTTTTGGCATAAATTAAAACNGCCCATACGATTTGAATCGTGTCATACTAATTCCTGAAGGAGCCTTGATATGAAATGTTTTGTGCCATATTGTCATACATAAATTTACCATAGAAATCCAATTAATACGGTACTCAAAAATAGAAAAACGCTCAACAAAGTCACTTAGAAACAGGATAATTTTATTAAAACGTCCGTTACGGTAATTCCGTTTATTTTGAGCTTTGTCGACTTTTTGGTAAAATAAAATAATCGAATAATATTATATATTAATTGATATTAATTGTAATAATGTAATTGATTCTTTTCATTTATTAATTTTATCGTAATTTTTTAACGTTAATTTTCTAGAAATTATCAAAAACAGCAGCCTTTTATTGACATAACCAAGTACGTTTCTGTTGATAACGCCTTGAAGACTTGAAATTGCCGTTCGTATAGGTTAAACAATAAATGACTGGAATTATAAACATTGGAGTAATAGTAATGGTGGTTCTCAAAATCAAAGAACAAAGATTATCTTCATTTTTAGTCATTCATTTTTTAAACCTACACGAACGGCGATTTCAACTCGTCTAAGTTTTAATAACAAAAGCATACAAAACTGGCCTAAAAATTACTACTGATTGACAATACTACATATGTTAGTTTTTTTTTTTTTATTTATTTATCCCTTTTTGGCATAAGTTAAAAGTACGTAGCTGTGCATGGGTCGGCGGACAGATTATAAATGATTGCAACATAACCGATTAGGCGTAGGCGGAACGACAAAAATTACAAAATTAGTCTTTTTTGAAAAAAAAGTGAATTAATAAAGTTTGTAGCCGGTCATCCTAAAACGTAAATGATAAAATTCCGCGAAAAATTGCTATATGAGTCATATAATATGACGTAAATATGACGAAATAAAATTATAACATTTCGAGAACATCATGCGCTCAGCGTGCAAATAAGTGCGCAAGTGGTGTACTTATCACTGATCAAAGTGTAAACATTTGCACAAATGTTCCCCAAAGTTTGAGGCCCAAACCTTAAAACTTACGTATAAGTTCTAAGGCCTCACTGGAATTTTTTTTTTGAAAAGTAAAAAGTAGTCCAGTACCGGATCTTCAAATGTATTAGATGTAACATGTTATATGACAAAATTGTATCGTTACTATCAAATTGTAAAGCCGTAAATATTGCTCTACTTCTATCGCCGATAGAATCGGATATACGCTTCTATCGGATATACGCATCTGCATGAAGTATACATCGAGTACCACATGACAGTACCACATGACAATAGTACATACAGTATACATTAGTTCTTTTTTTATTTATTTATCCCTTTTTGGCATAAATTAAAACGCCTAAAATGAGTCAGTGAGAATCATTTCGACAATTATTTCGTGCAGCGGATTTTTGAGGTTATCGAAATCGATGAGGAGAAAGTGCGAACGGTTAGACTTGGAAATGCGGTTGGCGGTCACTATGACTTTATTATTCAGCATGACGACGACTGGCCCCATTTTGATGAATATTTAGGAGACCTGGTCAGATCATCCGAGTATGGCCAGTATAATGTTCACATGGATATTGACGACGAGCAATCGCTGAATATAGTTAGGTCAATGTCCGACAGATTCCATATAGGATTGTGTTTGAACTAGATATTATTTTTCCCTTGGTTATAACCACCCCATTTCCCCGCTAATTCGTCATTTTCCCGAATATATGTTATTGTCAAAATACAATATAAGAGTCTGATGGAAATACGATTAAAGTCCGAATTCATCTATCCCCTCACCAAAAACGAAAATTAGAGAAAGTTGAAAGTCTACTGATTGAAGAAATTGTGTAGCCTTAGAAAAAAGTGCTTAGAAAAAGTGTTTTTAGAATGCCATCTGAAGGGATAAATCCGTACAAACGAACCGAATCCGTGGCGAAATACAATGACGTCGGTCGGAAACATAAAACCCTAATGCCAACAAAATCTTATAACCGCCGTCCCAATAAAAAGGTGGATTATTTCAGAGAGCCCGAAAAGAAAGTTAGAGCCTTTTTTCGAAGCAGACATGGAGGTATTATGCCACAACACTAATTATTTGACCTTTGACTTCTTTCTAAATTTTAATCATTAATGGAAATAACGTTCCATTTAATGATCGGTTTACCGGTAAGCCCAAATGGTTCGATTTATTGTGGTTTTATACCGATTTTTAAATCTGATTTTGGCCCTCTCCTGGGTTCATTCAATCATCAATTGATTATTTTTAGTAAAACTAAATGTTCTTCGTATTCACATAATGGGGGGTGCTCCGTTTGCTGCGGATTTTCGGAAACCCAACAAACCGATCTCGACTTCTCGAGTCAGCTTTCAAAAAACTGTTTTGGCCATATTCTAGAGCTTACAAAGTTACTAAGAAAATGATTAGAAATCAAATTCTAAAAATGTCTGTAGCGGGCTCGAGAATTTTTTAACGGACAACAAAAAATTACAAATCCGCAGCCAATTGACAGTCACATAATACACTCACATAATGTAATAAGCGCCGTAGGCGTGGAGCGTGTGTAACTGAATTACAAGCGCGCCTATTGGCTCATGCTTTTTTATAGGCGCCTCCCATTGGTTAGCGTCCTTTAGCCACGCAAACAACTCACCGCGCTGCTTGTAATGCATTTTGCAATATCTTTTTCTATGTTGGATTTCACTGTCATTTTATTACAGAACACGAACAAAAGCAAATGTGAAACTTTAACGGGCTCGGATACCAACTTCAGGGGTTATTAACACGAGCTTGGGTCCCCAGGTTAATCATAATCTCCATAAAAATATGGCAGTTTTCAGTCGGCGCGCCGTTTCTGTCGGCGCGGCGTTTCTGTATAAATTTGTTTCTCTGTTTTTTCATGTTTTTGGCTTGGCTTTAAATCAATTTCTGGCTTTCTGGGACTAAACCCACCAAAGTCAAACACGACGCTAAATGCGAATAATTCCTTTACTAACATTTTCGGGGAGCCCATTAAAAAGCGAGAAANTTATAACCACCCCATTTCCCCGCTAATTCGTCATTTTCCCGAATATATGTTATTGTCAAAATACAATATAAGAGTCTGATGGAAATACGATTAAAGTCCGAATTCATCTATCCCCTCATCAAAAACGAAAATTAGAGAAAGTTGAAAGTCTACTGATTGAAGAAATTGTGTAGCCTTAGTAAAAAAGTGCTTAGAACAAGTGTTTTTAGAATGCCATCTGAAGGGATAAATCCGTACAAAAGAACCGAATCCGTGGCGAAATACAATGACGTCGGTCGGAAACATAAAACCCTAATGCCAACAAAATCTTATAACCGCCGTCCCAATAAAAAGGTGGATTATTTCAGAGAGCCCGAAAAGAAAGTTAGAGCCTTTTTTCGAAGCAGACATCAAGGTATTATGCCACAACACTAATTATTTGACCTTTGACTTCTTTCTAAATTTTAATCATTAATGGAAATAACGTTCCATTTAATGATCGGTTTACCGGTAAGCCCAAATTGTTCGATTTATTGTGGTTTTATACCGATTTTTAAATCTGATTTTGGCTCTCTCCTGGGTTCATTCAATCATCAATTGATTATTTTTAGTAAAACTAAATGTTCTTTTGATTCACATAATGTAGTAAGCCGTAGGCGCGGAGCGTCTGTAACAGAATTACAAGCACCGCCTCATTGGCTTATGCTTTTTTATACGCGCCTCCTATTGGCTAGCGTCATTTAGCCACGCAAACAACTCCCGCGCTGCTTGTAATGCATTTTACAATATCTTTTTCTATGTTGGATTTCACTGTCATTTTATTAAAGAACACGAACAAAAGCACATGTGAAATTTTTACGGGCCCGGAGACCAACTTCAGGGGTTATTAACACGAGCTTGGGTCCCCAGGTTAATCATAATCTCCATAAAAATATGGCAGTTTTCAATCGGCGTTTCTGTATAAATTTGTTTCTCTGTTTTTTTCATGTTTTTGGCTTGGCTTTAAATCAATTTCTGGCTTTCTGGGACTAAACCCACCAAAGTCAAACACGACGTCAAATGCGAATAATTCCTTAA
>SCLG01000152.1:294014-323650 GCA_004367875.1 Oikopleura albicans
CAAAGAAATGTGTTAAATATAGCCCGCGTTCAACTAACCAAAAGGCGTCTCTCAGTAGAATTTTTATTACGTAATGCAGAGTTTAAAATATTTATGTAGAATCAAATTTGTTTAAGTCAAGCTGTAGTGAAAAATTCACTATTAGCTAAACACGGACTTTAATTATCACCAACGAGACTTACTGTAAAGTTGACACTAACTTTCTTAACACTTTCACATTATTTTAATAAAAATGCGTGATAATTAATGTGCATTTTAATTATTTGTGATACATTTATGATAAATATCTAACTCATGTTTTTTTTTCTCCTTTGAATCAAAATTTGTTTTGTTAAAAAGAAACATGATCTCAGTATCGGTTTACGCTCGAATCTCAACAGATAACATTTTGTTAATGTGATCTACAAATCATTTATTGGTTCATAAAAATGGATAACTTCAAAAAACGAAATTGATAATGAGAGAAATTTGCAGATTAGGGTGGCTAGAGCACTTCCTAATTATGATACAGTCCTTGATTCCATAAGGGGCGCTTCCATAACGGCCGTTTTTTCCTCAAAAAACGCCCGTTTATTCCATAACGGCCGCTTTTTTTCCTCAAAAACGGCCATTTTTTAACATAAATTCTTTTTTTTTGGCTCTATGTTGAGACGAACACTTCTCTCGCTTGTACATTTTTTTATCTACAGAAAGCATGTCTTTTAAATTTTTTTAACAGCTGAATTTTTCAAATGTTTAAAAGTCCAAGTTACAGGGGGTTTGGTTATAAGGTCAGCCATTTGTGCCGGTATAAGGTCAAGTCAGTTTTTTTGCACTAAGGTCAAGTCAGTTTTTTTGAGTAACATTTGCTTTTGCAAATTTCGAATGCTATCATCTCAAAAGTGCCCTTCGTTTTTGCATTTACAATCTTCGTTTTTGTATTTTCTTCTAAATAATAACAAGAGACAAAATCAATAACAATTATCCAATCAATTTTTTTTAAACCAATTCTTTTTTTAACAAATTTTTTGTTTCATTCAGAGATTTTAGGCTAAAAATCTACACGGAATTAATTTTTCTTCACTTTTTAGATGTCGAGTGCAAATCTCAAACATTTTGAGAAAAAACTCGTGACTACTGAGGCAGATCTCAAGGCAAAAACCAGACAGCATACAGCCGAGAATGAGAAAGGGTCGTTTTTTTACCCAACGCAAAATTTACTTTTTTGCAACAAAGGTTGCGGAAAAACAAATAAACAGGTATTGACAAACGGTTTTTGGCATGGAGCTGGGAAATGTTGGGGCCAAAAATTTTTAAAAATTGTGAACCGGAAGTACCGGTTAGAACACAAAAAAATCCATAATTTTTTTAATTGGGGTTATAGATACATAAAATTCTATAACGAATTTGTTGGTAGCATTTTCCAGTTCCAAGCCAAAAACGGTTTGTCAATACCTGTTCTGTTTTTTCCACAATCTTTGTTTCACAAACGTAAATTTTGGGTTCGGTTAAAAAACGACCAAAGAGATTGAGGCGCTTTTTCAGGAGCGGGATAACTATATTGAGTCGATTCCGAACTTCTGGGTTGAGACCTTACAAAATTGCCCATTGATTTCGCCAATACTAACCGACGCTGATCTGGAAGTGTTGGATTATATCTCTTCTCTCAAAGTCACGAAAACTCCAGAGCAAGCCGTAATCACATTCAATTTTGAGAGCAATCCATACTTTTCAAACAGTCGACTCGTCAAGTCTTACGCTATATCTGAACACGGTATCTATTCCGGTGGCAATGCAACTAAAATTAAATGGAAAGTGAGTTCAAGTTATTTAATTTACTTAAATATGCACCGTGTCCCCTCGCAGAACCCATCAAATACAATTTAGGGGAAATACCCTTCAGGGGTTGGTTGTAAGGTCTCANGCTGATCTGGAAGTGTTGGACTATATCTCTTCCCTCAAAGTCACGAAAACTCCAGAGCAAGCCGTAATCACATTCAATTTTGAGAGCAATCCATACTTTTCAAACAGTCGACTCGTCAAGTCCTACGCTATATCCGAACACGGCATCTATTCCGGTGGCAATGCAACTAAAATTAAATGGAAAGTGAGTTCAAGTTATCTAATTTACTTAAATCTGCACCGTGGCCCCTCGCAGAGCCCATCAATTACTATTTAGGGGAAATACCCTTCAGGGGTTGGTTGTAAGGTCTCAGATTTGGTTCGTTGTAAGGTCTTATGATCGGTTTTGCAGCAAGGCCTTCTGATACTTTTGTGACAAAAATTTGTAAAATCATGTCTTTGAACTTTTTTTTTTTGGGTGAAGACCCCTCGCTGGCACAGTCAGTTTGCTTAATTGTTTTACTTGGTGGTTATAAGGTAGACCTTATGCCAGATGTTATTTTTACCGTTAAAAAGTTAAGTGAGTTTTTTCGACACAAGTCATGTCTGATTTAGGTTATTATTGGGTGAAGACCTTCCCCAACAGTCTATTTTTTCAAATCGTTACAGGGCCATGTCAGTTTTTGGGCTTGACCTTATAACCACAACCCTGTAATTTAATTTATGATTAAAGATTCATTTAGGGTACAGCTGTTGAAGGAAAAGAAAGTTTGGAAGAGCACGAAGGACAATTCTTTGACTGGTTTTCTGATACGTCAAACACGGAATGGGACGTGATTGGAAAAGCGATTATACACGAAATATATCCATTTCCGTCCAGTGTAAGTTTGTTTTTTTTATAATTGAAATAAATTTAATTTGCCCTGAAATCTATTGGTCTGGTTCTGTGGGTTGGTTTAACCAACTTGGTTATAACTAAAGTAAATAAGGGTCACAATGATACTGAATTTTAGCCAACCAAAGTTTTTGTTTTGAAATTTTATACAGTCCTTACTCTCAATACGGACGATGGCTTCCAAATAAGGGCGCTTTTGTGAAAAAAAATGTCCTCAAAACGGTCAAAAATAAACACTTTATGACAATTCACCCCAATACGGACGCTATTTTCGAGAATCAAAATCATCCGCATTAGAAGTAAAGGCTGTACAGTATACCAGTATAACTTATATTCCTCACTAATCCATTTCTTGTACTTATAATACAGACGATTTTGATTCTTGAAAATAGCGTCCGTATTGTGGTGAATTGCAATAAAGTGTTTATTTTTGACTGTTTTGAGGACATTTTTTCACAAAAAGCGTCCGTATTGAGTGCGTTCGTATTGAGAGTAGGGAGTCCTTGCTAAGGACTGTTTAAAGTAGTTCCATTTTCGACAAATGTAAGGGTGGGTTTCTCAAGCTTTCTCAATATAAGGACCATGTTATTAGAAAATTTTCTATTTCTCAGAGGGTTCAAAATTTTAATTAATGGATTGATAGAATTATTTGTTGGTCTGTTATTCCAAAGGGTGCAGTTTGTATGTTGTATATGAGTTTGTACTGAAAATGGAGTATTATTGTAGTATTACTACGACGATATTACGAATGACGAAAGTATGCAACTAGACTTTGATGGAATAGCCGAGGAAGACGAAGATTATGATACCGAATAGATTTATACCACTCACCGTCCACATTCACCAAAAATTATTTTCAAGCATTAAACTGTTCAGTTTTTTTTTCAGTCTGACTCAAAGTATGAAATCTTTTTCTAAGGTAAACTTATAAGATTTAACAAAAATGTTAACAATTGTAGATAAATCGAAATTAATGTAGAAACGGAGTAGAGATCGGATCAATATTTGTTTTAGTTCCTTGAAACAATTTTTCAAAATATCCGAAACATGTTACAACGCGGCTTTTGAATAGGTCCAATAAAGTGTTCAACTTTTAATCATGATAAAAATATTCATGTACGGTAACTGCATCAATACTCGTAAATATGGATTACTCTAGTAATTTAATTCGGTAATGAAATATTTTGAGTCGGGCTAAAACATTTGCTACTTATTTTACATTCCACTTGCTATTCACTGCGAAATTAATAAAAACAATCTATCCAATCGTTGGTTAGATAAACAGTAAACACTAAAATCGAAGATTTTTTGCCATATTTGGGGGTTAGTTAATCTACTGTATTCTTATGGGCTATGGTTAGGGGTGCATCTAATTTGCTATCTCGAAAATGGACCATAGGCTATGGTATAGACTATTGGTAAACCCTTTTGTCGTAATGATTTACGAAGAAATTTAAACGCACATTATAATTTTCGTTTATTCAATTTCGACGTCGATGGAGCGTTAAAAACCGGTGAAAACGATAAATTGTCATTTTCCGGAAAATTTTCCGACATTTTAAATTAACCAGAGATATACACCGTTTATTAATACAGAGGTTGGTGGTTTTTCTCCGGCGCAGGCACACTGACACATTTTTTTATCGCTAAGTCAGTTTTTTTAGCTTGCGCTTAAACATCTGTGTAGCTATTACAGTCCTTACTCATTTATCGGACGTTTTCGATTCTCGAAAATAGCGTCCGAAAAAGGACGATTATTCTATTAGAATGGCCCATTTTGGCCGAAAAAGCGCGCGCTTAAGCGTCCGATAAATGAGTAAGGACTGTATTGGGTAGACTAGTAAGTTTGCAACAACCATCAAAATGCTACAAATCAAAAGGCAACTAAAGTACATTTGTAAATATAAATAGATATATGGTAAAAATAATTACTGTCGTTTTTTAGAAAATGAAAAATATAAGTCTTATATAATAAATAAAAAACGATGGAAGAATATTCTTCCGACGATGTCGATGATGGAACGTCGGATCAATTTTGTCGAAACAGTGAGGCCGCTTGGAAAATAATTCTGAGAAATACTAGAAGAGACATGAGAAAAGAGGAAAGCCCGAAAAGCTCAAAACGAAAGAATACCAGAAACATATCGTCCAGTAGCGACAAGGGCGAGTCTGAAGAAGAGACTGTGCCCAGAAGAAATCGGACGAAAGAGATACGCACGCAATTGAAACCTTCGTCCCAAAAAACAAGGTGGAATAATGCCCACTTTGATTAGTTTAACTATATTATAATTATTATTTAAATACATGAGGGGTTGGGTATAAGGTCAGCCATTTGAACAGTTATAGTCAGTTTTTTTTTGTGTTTTCACTAAGGTCAAGTCAGTTTTTTTTTTGAGAAGCATGTTTGTTACGAAAAAATCTTTAAAATCAAGTGACATGATTCATGTCGTTTATAGCTTTTTTGGATGAACACCGTTTTTTCGCGACCTAACCTATCAATTTTTGGCGTACAAAGACCTTTGAATCAAAGGCTCTGATTAATCATACAAAAGTGCTCCTTCATAAACAAATAGTATTTACACCTCCTACGCTGTTATCTTGAAACTTTCGCATGAAAAAATTTTGTAAGATAACGAAGCGAACGGGGATTCCTGGAAAATTGGCCGACAAAAATCCGCAAGATAACGGAGTCAACGGGAAAATCTGCAAGATAACGGGTGACAAGATAACAGAGCAGGGGGTGTATTATCATGATATATGTTTACCTCCAATTTCCAAAAAAAATCATACTTTATGGACAATTCTAATCGGACTATTAGAAACGAACTAGTTCAACTATAAAATTTCAAAGACATCTAAATAAAGCCGTCATAATTAGAAAATTCCTATGATTCTTTATAAAGATTTCCACTTTTATATACCGTGTAAATTTAGTGGTCAATCGGCCAGTACGGTGGTTCAAGTACCGAAAAAATACATAACAGTCCATAATGATGAAAATGGAGAAATCGAGCATTACGAGCTAATTTCAACTGACACGATAACCGCCCTTGAAACGCAGATTAAATCTGGGGGCAACATTCCTTACGATTTTTGTCTTTTTTATGAGCGAGACAAAATTGACGCAAATCTTGACGTTGCAACCGCTATTCACCTTTATGGCGATACATTAACTCTCAAACGAATCAGGGTTGACGATGATCAAGACGAATCTTTTAACATAGGTTAGATCTTAAAACTAAAAACAAGTGGTGTAGGCTATTTTGGGTTGGTGAACGATAAAAAAAACGACCCTTATTAAGCACACTAGGCTTTATTAAGCACACCCACGATGTTTGTCTGATAGTCGCATCAGATTCGGCCAATCAAATCGCTAAGCTCATATTGTCTACAAAACTGACAGTCACGAGTTCGAATCTCGCTTGAACCTATATTTTTAATCCGCTATAGACAAGTTTTGGTGACACTTCACAAACCCCACTGCTTGAACTTATTTGTAAATTTANCGATTTTTAAAAAACCGACCCTTATTAAGCACACTAGGCTTTTTAAGCACACCCACGATTTTTGTCTGATAGTCGCATCAGATTCGGCCAATCAAATCGCTAAGCTCATATTGTCTACAAAACTGACAGTCACGAGTTCGAATCTCACTTGAACCTATATTTTCAGTCAGCTATAGACAAGTTTTTGTGACACTTCACAAACCCCACTGCTTGAACTTATTTGTAAATTTAGTTTTTGTAAAAGGAGATCGCCAATCAAACACGATGAAGATAGTCTGTACTAAAGATCAAATATTGAATGATGTTTTTTACCAGACAAAGTGGACGCCGGTTCTGGTTAAATTTCAGTTTGATGGTGCTTTTGTCGACGCCAAGCGAACATTAGCCGAATTAGACATTGACTCTGGATGTCGAATCGATGTTTTATATTAACTCTTAAGGCCAGTTTGCGCATTGTATGTTAAAATTTGATTACCTTCGCGAAACAAATCAATTTTTGATTTTTTTTCTCCAGCGCAACTTGACATGCATTTTACGTGGTAGCCCAATTAAACCCATTCCAAATGGGAGTGTTAAAAGTAATTTGGTAATACGTTAAAATACTTATTTGGTATCCAAAACTATAACTAATGAGTGCGTACGCATGCGTACAAAATAAAATTTTCATAAAATCCTTTGAATTTTAAGTACAAATGTAATTACGGAAATTCGTCGAAAATTTATGAAAATCTCCCTTCAATCAAAATTAACGTTATATGAATTGTGTTCAAACGAAAGAATTCAATTTATGTAAAATACATAAACTACAGTTTGTCGCTCTTTTAAAACAAATTGTTAATTGTAAATAACCATTCTCGATTAAATATCGTTTGAAAATGCCAGATTTTGAGCCAATGAAATTGCTCGATTTTAATTTCAGTTGCTCGCCGATTATCTAGTAATAAGTAAAACTTAGATTTATTTAAAGTGGTTTTTATATTACACATGTATTTATACCTTAAGGGGATTCGTGCGATTTTATTTTATGTTGATTTTAATCTGGGCAATTTCTGCTCTCCTGACCTTTAAGTTTATACTTATCATCATAGCGTATGAATCATAAGTATCCTTTAACTTACCCTTATTTATTATGGATCCTTTATGCGAACTGATTATCCTGCCTATTTTCCGATGAACTATAAATCCCCATTTAAATGTACTAAAGTATTAAAAAATGTTCAAAAATGTATTTTGGGGTAAGCTCATATTTGTCTGATTACGACATCATATAGGACCGTGATATAGGAAATTAACTGTTGTATTTAGAGTTCGGAATTTATTTTACATTGTGCCTTTAATTCATTTTCAATTTTTTTTTATTATTTTTGTTTTTGAATTTTAGATTTTTGAAATTGAAATGTCAAATGAGACTTCGGCGGTGACAAACGATGTTGAGCGTCCGTCAACCCCGCTCCCGCCGCCCATTTTATCTTGTGAGCGCTTCGAGTGCAAAATGTGCCCGCGCGTCTTTAACTCGCGCTACGCGCTGGAGTCCCACGTCCTAAAGCACCGAAAATGTTATATGTGTGGGATTAAATTTCACTCGGCGCGCGAAGTGCCCAATCATCACCAATTTTGTTGTCGACGCTTTGGTGTCGTCGCGTGTGCCCGCCCGACCCCGCGTGTCGATCGTCCCCAGCTTGCGCGCTCCGGTGATGGGGGCGCGCGATCCAACTCCCTACTCCATCACTGCCCGGACTGTAGTCGAAGATATGAAACATTGGCCAAATTACGAAGTCACCAAATTTTTCGATGCGGCAAAAGCCGTCGAATGCGGCAAATTGCCCCCGCTTGGTGTGTGAAAATTTAGAGAAAACTAAAAATAAGAAAAAAAAAATGAATAAAAAGACACTTAAAGCACAGATATGTGTCCCGGAAAGTTTTTTTCGGGGAATTTCTGTTACATACAAAAATACGCTTCCGTTAAAAAAATCAGTTAAAAATGTGTTGTTTTTCGTGAAAAAGCAAATAAACTAATATATGGAAAAAAATATATGAAGAGCATTTTTCGAATTTTCGTCAATAATTATTTTTGCGTCATTTTTGATACCTTTTTTATGGAAAACTATGATCAAGCCCTAGAATAACGTTTTTCAATAGTTCCAAGTTATACTTAGTAATGTCAACGGCAAAAATATCTCAGACTCCCTTTCCATAGGCAGGTGATTTTAAGGCATAGATTTTTGAGCGTATCTTTTGATAATGGGCTTTTGTTTTACGGTGACATTTTTAAATTTTTTGAAACCCCCTATTTCAAGAAAATAAATATTTGTTTCATAACCAAACATTTTTGTGTATCCCTTCCGAATTCGATTTGTAAACTATTTTTATCCCAAGCAAAACATGTGTCTTTCAACTCGCTGTTATATTTACAACTTTTTTTTAGAAATCGCGACTTTCCAGGTGTGCCAGGCGGCACACGTTTCGCTCTGAATAATTTTACATACTATTTTCAATAAAATTTTATGATGTACTGAATCTGAAAAATGAAATAATTTTTTTGACACGAATTCATATTCAAGAATTCTTCGAGAATTCTATTTTTTTTTTGCCTCCAAAAAATCACTAAAGTTCATAAATCTGAAGCATAATTTATTATTGAGATTGGGAACATTATTTAATGTTTTACATTTATGATTGGACCATTTGGCACATTTGGATTGTCAGAAATACAAAAAAAAAACGAGACGATATTTTGAACATTTTTTTTTGCTATATTTTCCACAGGTATCCATCTTAATCTTCTGTCAATTTTAGCCACTTAGTTTTTTTTAATTCGCATGTAAAATAATAAACATTGGGTGAATCGAGAAATATTTTTTTATAATATTTTAATCCCTTCTGGAATACCCATAATGCTACTACTAGCTCCAAACTACAAATGGGGTATCGTCCAATGTGAATATAGTTGATTAAGTATAAATAAAGCCGATTTTGTATAAAGAGGAATTAGTACTGGTTGGTTTTAAGGTCGGACATTTGAACCTATAGAGTCTATAGTATAGACTATAAGGTTCTATGGTATTTTTTATTAACTCCTTATAACCAACTTTCCCTGTATAATTTTTCGTTCCATTACACTTTCTTCGTATGAGGGTCATTTTTATGGCTAAAATTCGAATAAACCAAAATTGACCGAAAATGTTTACCGATTCCATTTTATTCATAATTTATGGTACATGCGATGCTATTTAAATTCTATGGTAATTTATACGGTACTTAAATAACATACGGTACTTAAATAACATTTCAAGTGCACAGATTTTGACCCAAAAGAACATATATTTGTATTTGTTTTAAAAATATAGTTGATCGTTTAACTCTCATGTGCCGTCTAGATTTTCTGAGTCGTTTAATATTTTTGAGAAAAGTGTTTTTGTATAAAAAAATTGTGAAAAGATTTAGTTCTCATTCATGAAAATAGTAAAAATTCCAGCTAGCCCATGTCAAAAAAACGCGGTATTTTTTAAATGGTATATATTGCGCTCCAGGCGTTTTTGGCCAAGCCAGTGTTCCAGACCTTGACCTTACAACCAACAGCGCCTGTTTTTTTGATATAAATTTCTTGATATAAATACCATTCTGAATTATTCGCCAAATTTAGCCTTCTCCCAAAAAAACGATGACACTGCTGGAGCAGTTAAACTGGCATCTATATTTTGAACAATATGCACCTTTTTACTTGCGAAACAAAAAATATTTTTTAAACGGTGAATTCTCAAACAAAATTTGTTTTGACAGTTCCTGTAAACTTAACTGAATGGTCAAATAGGACAAAATGTATAGACTGAACAGTATAGTAAAACTTATTATGTAATGATTATGTAAAGTAATATAGTATACCTTACATATGTAAAGTAAACTTGCTCCAAGTTTAGCCAAGTTTGGCTTATCTTTGAAAAAAGTCGAAAATGATTACCATGGTTTGAAGCGGTATAAATTTTATACTATAAAATGCAAAGAGAATTATTTATGAAGAAATTTGAATTGGTCGAAGTTAGGTCGACCAATTGCACATTGTTCGAATTAAGCGTTAAAAAGGGAACAAAATGACATGTACATATCATATACCTATCATATTTGTTATTTTAAAGTGTTATTTGCAAAACGTGTGGCAATTGGTCGACGAGGGTTCCACGAATTCACTTACTTTCAAAAAATAAAATTGCACTTCTGGTCTTTTTCGAGGCTAAGGTCAAATCAAAAGCATGTTTTTTTTTTGGAAAAAAATCTTAAAAATTATGTTTTTTACGCGTTTTTTTATAAAGACCCCTCTTTTGCTGACCCATTTTTATCTATAGAAATCATGTCTTTTTACACTTTTTTTCTGATTTGTGCATTATACCAATTAGCCATTCTCATTAGTTCGGTGTTCAGCAAACTGAAAGTTTCTTTGAGAATTCACCAATAATGTTATAATTTTTGTCACTGCTTATTCTGTTCTGTTATTTCACAATTAGATCAATATATCAATCAAAAAACAATAATTGATTTTTATGATTTTTTTTTATGTTCAGATTCGATGCGGAGATGCCTCCGGTGAAAAAGCCACCAAAAAATGCTTTTAGTTTTTATATGGACGAACACATCCCGAAGCTTGTTGAAACCGGAGTTCGCATAAATCACAAGGAGGAAGCCGTCCCCCACCTATTGCCCGAATGGAAAGAATTAAGGCTTTGGTCGAACGTTACCTGGTAGTACCAGGCTGGTACCATTAACTAAAATTCCGGCCAGTAAAATATAGTAAATTTCATTCTTGGATTTTCCCATTTGTGATGAAATCATGGAATTCAATATTTAATTATATTTAACTATTTGATTTCGGTAGCATGTGTTTCAATATGTTGTACGGTTTTATGATGTTTAAAAATGAATTTAGGTTTTATTTATCAACGTAAAAATATAACCAACCCCTCTACATACCGTATGGGGACTCTCTGATGGGAGTGCTTTAAGCGAATGCGCTGCCTAAAAGCACTCCCATCAGAGAGTCCCCCTACGATATATGTGTCGATCAAAGTATGAGTAAAGATGAAAAGCATGTTTACGAAGAAATGGCCCGAGAGTGGAAAGTTGAACATCACGGGCGAAATGCGCGGCCCGATCACGAAAAACTCGATTGCTTCGGAATTCCCGTCGTAAATCATTTAAGCTATGACGAGAGTATGAAACAAAATCAAACTATTATTAATCGGCGAATAACTGATTATGCCCAAGCCTTTATTGATGGTAAGATATTATTTTTTATAATATTAATCGTAGTAGAACTCTATTTATATTTAAATATTTCTAAAGAAATTAGTATGTACAATTTGGATTTTTTGCAATAAGGACATGTCATTTTTTGCACTTAGGTGAAGTCATTTTTTCAAGTGCGTTAAGGTTTTAACTTAAGCTGCCCATTTCTCACCACTAAAAGCTTATAAGCACACCTGTAACTGTAGGTTATTTATAAGTTATTTTCGGATTAAAAATCTACCAAAGTTTTAAACGAATTTGGCTAGTGTTTACCAGGGCCCAATTTTGACCCGTAAAAAGTACATACTTTTTATTATAGTAAAAGTATTCACACGACCATGAAAATAAGGTCAATACTATACAGTCCTTACTCATTTATTGGACGCTCATTTATCGGACGATTGCTCATTAATGGGACGCTTTTTCGGCCAAAATGGGGCCATTCTAATAGAAAAATGGTCCTTTTTCGGACGCTATTTTCGAGAACCGGAAACGTCCGATAAATGAGTAAGGACTGTATTATTTTTTTTACTTTTGGCCTTTTAACCAACACTGTTTGCATTTTAGGTGAGTTGGAGCTATTATTCATATCATATCAAAGCCAGTATGAAGATCCGGACGAATTAGGTTTTTGTCCCGTTGAAGTTTCAATATTAGGGTCGTTTTTTAACACGACTCAAAATTGAAATGAAAGTTACAGGGAAATCAAGCAAGGCGATTGGTTTTTTGTATCAAATTGAAAAAGGTTGGGAGTCCACTTTTCAAAAAAAAAAATTTCAAAAAATTGGCATTACCATACTATATAACTATAGTTTTTTCCTGTAATTTTCGTTTCAATTTTGGGTCGGGTTAAAAAACGACCTAGCATATACGCGCTATGAAGGCATTAAAGATTTCGTGCATTTCATAATGGACCCGGGCCCACCCCCATACGGCATGAAGGCTGAATGCCGCCAACATGCAGTCCAAACCCACCACATTGATCCCTTTTCAAATCAACGCGATCTTCTCGAAAAAGAAATGGTCGCCGCCGACGAGTTAAGCAAAGTGTGGTGCGCAATTGTTGATTTTGTACACAAAAGTCAAATAAAAAACGATGTAAGAACATAATGTTTTTAGGTTAGATAATAAGGTCGTTAACCCGTCCCCGTACATGTTACTTTTTTTGAGGTCAATTGCGCTCAACGAGCCAAAAAGTATATGAAAAAATACACGAACACGACGTGAGAAAAAGTACCTGACTAAAAAGCGATGTTCTTTCGATTGAAAATATTTTCAATAGTTTGCGATATTTTGTTTTTTCTCTACGCGTGCTAATCCGAGAGCACTTTTTTGCTGGCGAGCGCAGCATCATTTTTTTTTTTTGATTTTCCATTGTTTTTGGACTTAATTCTTATTACTTTATTAGTTTTCTTCACAAATTTTTGCTCTGCGTATGTCGTATACGGTATGTACAGTGTGAAAAAGGTGCAGATGGAGTCCCGCTGCAAAATTAGTCAATCAAATTGTGTTCTTTGTTTTTTGTGTGACTTTTTTACTATTCAAATAAAAAAACTGATCAAAAATGTCCAAATATCTATAAAAAACTCTAATCNACGTCAAAATTTCTAGAATTTCTTGGTCGAATAAACTTGACCTTACTTGATAACAATAGCCAACACCTTAAATTGCAATAAAAACATCAAATGTGTGACAAAAATGGACTTTACTGGTTTTCGGATTCAGTTTGTAAACAAATCGACTGACCCCTCCTTAAGTCATTTTTTTAAGTGCGTTAAGGTTATAACTTGAGCTGTCCATTTTTCACCCTAAAAGCTTATAAGCACACCTTTAACTATAGTCTATAGGTGATTTATAAGTTATTTTCGGATTAAAAATTGACCAAAGTTTTTAACGAATTTGGCCAGTGTTTTAATCCGTGAAAGGTATCTAGTAGATACTATCTACACGACCATGGAAATAAGGTCAATATTATTTTTCACTTTGGCCTTATAACCAACACTGTATGCATTTTAGGTGAGTTGGAGCTGTTATTCATATCATATCAAAGCCAATATGAAGATCCGGACGAATTAGGTTTTTGTCCCGTTGAAGTTTCAATATTAGGGTCGTTTTTTAACCCGACCTAAAATTGAAATAAAGGAAAACCAAGCAAGGTGATGACAAACGTTTTTTGTGTATCAAATTGCAAAATGTTGGGAGTCCACTTTTCAAAAAAGATTACATGGCATTACCATACTTGTTTTTTTTCTGTAATTTTTGTTTCAATTTTGGGTCGGGTTCAAAAACGACTTAGCCTATACGCGATATGAAGGCATTAAAGATTTCGTGCATTTCATAATTGACCCGGGCCCACCCCCATACGGCATGAAGGCTGAGTGTCGCCAACATGCGGTCCAAACCCACCACATTGATCCCTTTTCAAATCAACGCGATCTTCTCGAAAAAGAAATGGTCGCCGCCGACGAGTTAAGCAAAGTGTGGTGCGCAATTGTTGATTTTGTACACAAAAGTCAAATAAAAAACGATGTAAGAACATAATGTTTTTAGGTTAGATAATAAGGTCGTTAATAAACAAGTCTTAAGAGGGGTCATACCTGGGGGTCATATGACGCATAGGATCTTTTTTCAAATGTGCTTAAAAATGGGTCATATGCCCTGAATTAGAAAAAAAAATCTACCGAGGAACCACCATTTTTGTACTTTGACCGGTTATTTTCGGTATTTCCGGTTTTGAATGGGATTTTTTGTCGTGCCTCATAAAAAGCTTTAACCTTTTGCTTCAGGTTTCCAAAAAAAATTCAGCTATACCTGCTCTCATAATATCGTAATTGAATATTGTTTTTGGTCAATTTTCCAGGAATTTTCATTTTATGTGCTAATCACTGCGCTATTATCTTGCGTATTTTCTCATGCAAAAGTTGCGAGATAATGACGAATGGGCTGTATGTCTAACCCACTAAATTCGTATTTGACGTCACAAAGACAGCTTAGCCAATACACCCATTTTTACCAAACAAACCGGTGCCAATCGTTTATGTTTCTAGCACGACCGTCAATATCTTCGAACTGATCAAGACGAGATTTTGATCCAGACGTTTTGCTCCAAGCGGAAACTTCGTTGTTGTGATTTTTGTAATGATTGGCTGAAAAAGAACTGTCTGACTGCCGACATTGCCCCAAACGAAATGAACAATGATTATTTTGACACGGTTCTCGAGCCGCCCATGCAGCTCAACGACGTGGTTAAAGAAATTTACCGCATTTATAACCAACAGCCCGATATCACACCAGTACCAATACCGACCGATGATGAACTTCACCGCGATGTTGACCGACCGTTACATTGTGAGAATCAAGTACGATGTACTTTTCACGACGAAATCGGTATGTACGGAATGCATGAAACTGTAACTAGACTTCTCAATTTGACAAAAAATCCAAAATTTTGATTGAATCTCATTTGATTATTTATCACCTTCAGCTTAAGTCCGTTTTTTAAAATTAAATTGAAGTGAAAGTTTTTTGGGGTTTGACCTTTCAAGTTATAACCGCACCCATCTGTACACAATTTTGAGTTTTGTTAGGAAAATTTCAATTTCAGATTGCGATGATTGCGCACAAATGGAATGTTATCGGATAGCCTACGCTTTATCATATCATCTTAAAAAACTGGTCAGTTTTCATGATTTTTTTACTCACAATTTCTGACCGTGATCTCATTTGAATATATATATATAAATTATTATTATCATACAAAAAAATCTGATTGATGATATAGATTTGCCTTTCAGATAAATATGACGGGTTTTTATTTTTGTAATTGCATAATTTGTGACGCTATCTCCTCCTAGACCAGACATGGTATGAACTTGATTTGAAAAGCGTCCGACGCAGAAATGTTGAGGGCATGGGCTGTACTATGTCTCCAGTCGGTATCTCCCATATACCGGTTGTAATTACCGGTCAAAGATGAAAATGTCGGTTTCTCAAATTCCAAACTGAACATGTGATAAAATTTCAAACTCGTCATACAGAGGTTAATCGTCCGTTTTTTACATGATACATTAATAGGAAGCTNACTACTCGAAGAGTCATTACCGGTTACTTAACCGATAATAAAGGGCCAAAAGGTTAATATAGTACTATTTACATGTACCCGGTAAAAACCGGTATATGACAAATACCGACTGGAGACATAGTGTAGCCCATGCCCCCAACATTTCTGCGTCGGATGCTTTTTAAATCAAGGTCATACCATGTCTGGTCTAGGAGGAGATGGCATTACAAATTATGCAATTACAAAAATAAAAACCCGTCTATACATTATTATTATCATTTATATGATGATTATTATTATGTAAAAAGAGTATTAAACTAGGGAATGGAATTAAATGGAAATCATTTCCCGGATGCCGAGTCTTATGAGACCGACTACGCCGGGCGCAGCTCTTTTATTTACCAAAAAACCGAGCAACAGAAGCGATTTGAATCGCGTCAGCGTGCGCGCCAAATTGATGACATGGAGCGTAATACACGCTCCTTACCAACAATGTCGCCAGCGCCTGATAGCGCTCCGCGCGATTTTCGACTTGGCAGTGGCGCTGGTGAAGGCAATAATAATCGCATTGACAAGGTGGTGATATCATGTGGTAAATTTTCGTGTTTATTTAAGGCCGCTATAAGGTCTTATTTTTTTCTATAATAACATGTATAGGAGGTGGGCCAATTACAGGACATTGTTCAAAAAACGCCGATTCCGAGACGATCGTCGACGATTTTTTATTCCAAAAAAGGTTATTATAAGTCCATATCTGGGACTGTTTTAGTGATAAAATGAGAAGAAAGTCTACTTCCGGGGAAATGGGACTTTGACTCTAAATTGCTTTTAGCGTCTCGTATTTGCCCTATCTTCTGTATTATTATAATGAAACCCGTGTTTAAAGTTTTGTTTACAATTATTTTCCCATGATATCACCCCGTGATTAAGTGGGTGGGTGAGCAGGTCCGTTCCGTCATCGCCAGTGATATTCATGATTATGAAAGTTCGGTAAATCAATCGGTTCGATCGCCAAGTCTTCAACCGCCGCGTGGCGTCGAACGGTTAACAACATTAAATAACTCGTCGGTAGCCAGTGATGGAGCCAGCTCAAAACCGAGCGGGGTATCATGCACGTCTAGCGTGCGTAGGGGATACGGGCGTGGAAATGCGCTCAAACAAACAAAACGATATGCCTCACCAGTTTCGCGCGGTCGCGCCCGACGAATTATTCAAAATTAGTAATCTAGCAGAGTATTTGGATTACATTAAGTCTAACTTACACGGTCTGGGATTTTGGCCGCTAAAAGGTCTTACAATCTTTTTGTAAAGTTTTTTTGACCATAAGTCAAAATGTCTGCTTGACAATATTTAAGTAAAAGCGGCTTTTTTTAGGAAAAATTCTATAGAATCATGTTTTCGACGTTTTTCACGTTCAGTCGAAACGTAAGGCCTTCATACATTTTTTGACAGGCGATCTCGTATTTTTGATTTAATTTATTACATAACATTATTTTAAAAGATGGCGGCCATTTCAGGGGTCATAGTATGTCATACTGATAGGTTGTAATTTGAACTCGGATTACTAATACCAGTAATAATAGTATTCGTTTGGGTTGTGATCTATTTCAGATTATGATGATAGTTAGACACGTGTAAACTTATAAGAGAAATATGGATATTTTATATTGTTTTGTCTTTCGAAAGCTTTCATTGTCCAATATTGCCTTTTTGCTCATGAAAACGTTTAAACGCGTTACCCAGGGATATTACTATTAATTTTATAATTGAATCTTATAAATTGTGAATGTCTAAAGACGTCACAGGTGCTTACAAAACATATTTAATTTCACTAAAATGTCATTATACTATGCCTACTCCGAATAAGATATTTTCTCTTACAGTAGGAGTCTAACTTTGTGCTCATATTTTCCGCAAGTTAATTTGAATTCAAACGGCATCGGCTCATCTGGCATAGTTATCAGATTCTAGATGTTCAATGAAGCAAGCTAATATGCTAATACGCATAATTACGACCAATTAATATTTTAATAAAAATATCAAACCATTTGTTTGTCTCAAGAATAAATTAAATTAACCTTATTCTCATTGGACGTTACCCAAATTCAATCGATGTCGTGTTTTTGTCATATTTTACCTCGAACTTCGAGGCTCGAAGGTGCCTTTATTTTAATGCCTTTATCTTAAGAGTGTCCGAGCGGCAAATTGATTTGTTTTCTGCGAAATTGACATTTCCCTAATGTGCCGGTGCCCATAACTGCGCAATATTATCATCTGACCCAGATTCTCATTTTATTTCTGCCACAATCTCGACGATTGCCTTCAATTCTTTCTCAAGACGGAAATATTAATACGAAAAAATATTTATATGTTTGTTTGTGTTTCAGATGCGTACCCGTGATGTGCGAATTTTAGATGATACCACTCGTCGAAAACGAAACGAAAAATGGGTAGAAGGGCTTCATAAAGGCGGGTTTCATTTTCTTAACGCATACACCTAAAAATGTTTTTGTTTTATAAAATTCATCAATATTTTTAAAAACGCGAGTTTAAATAAAAGTTGTCCTAACAAAATTGGCTATAGAATAGGTGAGCGGTTAAAATTCAGTAACATTAAGTTCGAATTTTTTCAGTTTTCTAATTAATTTAAATTGTAAATTTTCTAAAGAAATTTAAAATAAACCTGTAAGATAATTTTCAAAATGATAAGGGTGATGCACATGTTCAAATTTTGGAGCAACTCGAAAAAGAACGTGCCAGAAGAGCGAAGGAACGGAAAGGTATACCTCATATGTTAATTAAAAATTATCCTTGAATTTAAAATTGGAAATTCTGAGGGCTTTTTAAGGTCGCCGATTTTCCCGGTCGTAAGGTCATAAGATCTAAAATTTTGGAAAAAAAGGCATAACATTTTAGAAAAAAAAACTTTAGTAGAATGTCTTGTTGGTTGTTCAAATTTTTGATCAATATTTATTTGAGCTTACAGCGGGGTCTGGTTATAAGGTCACAAGGTGTGACCGTTATAAGGTCAATTCATCTTTTTTGCACTAAGGTCAAGTCATTTTTTTCAAGATAAATCATGTCTTTTTTTCATGAGTATATATTTATTTAGATCGAGAAATAAGTATGGGCAAAAAATCCGCCCGAGTTGAAAAAAAGAATCGCAAACCAATAAGGGGGGATCATTTCAAAACCCGTTTTCGAAAAACTTTTGATCAAATGATCGACGAAGAAGAACAACGACTAAGACATGAAAATTCGGATCCACAGAAACGACTGGCGTCATATAAAACGTAAGTGATCCAGTTATCATTTTTATGCATTTAACGCCATAACTAAAATGCCAAAAAACGTTATCTTGCAAAAACTTTTTGAGCTTACAGCGGGGTCTGGTTATAAGGTCACAAGGTGTGACCGTTATAAGGTCAAGTCATCTTTTTTTCACTAAAGTCATTTTTTTGAAATATTTTTTCCTCAAAACGTTTTTATCCGAAAGACCGCGGTGCCAATGACTTGACCTGGAAATATAATCGGAGCCCAATTAGTAATGAGCCATTAGTGCTCTTAAGTGGAGTAATTTTATCTGGTCAACATTTTCCAGTAAAAAGCTAGTCTTTGTTTCTAAGGTCGCCGCCCTTAACCTTAGGTCGGTCTGTAATGTACCAAACTGCGAATTTATCAAGGTCGTTTTTTAGTCTTTTTTTTTGTAATAATAACGTTATTTGTTGCTTGTAAGTTAAAAAATAAATAAACTGGCATTAAATTTGTTTTTGGAACGACAATTCCTTGATATCTGCTTTTTTTTTACCAGCCTGAACATTTTTCAAAAAATTTAGTATTTTTTACTAATAAGTAATTATTAGTATTGAAGCTCCAAGTCCGATTCGGCCCGCACGAAAATTATGTTTCGTTTGTGGCGATTGGGGTAAATATAAGTGCGTGGTTTGTGGCGCCGCCTACTGTACGATTCGCTGCAAGATGACACATGAAGAAACACGCTGTATCAAATGGAATATTTAATTTTGTTTATAAATTTTCAAAACGATGACTTTCTGGGAAGGTTGACTAAATAGTCAATTGGTCCGTTGGCTGAGGACGCGGAAATCCGTTAAAATGGAGTAAAACTTGGGACGAAGCAAAAAACAAGCGCTTTAACTCTGAATATTTTTTCTACTAGGTCTATTGATTTTATATCTGGAAATACATAAAATAGTGACCTTATACGTATAACAAAAATATATAATTTAAATTAATTTCAGATTTCTAAAAACAAATATGCAGCGGGATTTTCGACGAGAAGGCGGTTATGACCCGAATCGTGTACGAGAGGTAAGATTTTTATATTTACTTCGGAATATATATATATATAACCAACCCCCTGTACTTCAAATTTGGGTTATCTTACCGGTTTTTAGCTTTTATAAAGGTAAGATAACCCCTTAGATGGTGTATATTATATATCACGTTATTCAAAAGGTGCTTAATTTATAGCCGAAGCAAGTCGGATCATGTCTTTGGAAGCCAATGAGTATCCGGACAGACGCGGACGACCAGATGATTGATGACCAGACGTCGCGAATGGAGCAATGGCTCAAACAAGAAAACATTAAACTAATGGCGACCGAGGACAAAAAACAAAACCCTAATCAAGAACAAAAATGCGACGAAAACAATGACCGACAACCGTGAGTTATTTGGTCTTGAAAATAATTCGGATAAACTGACAAAACCCCGCATGCAACGGTTGTTTACTCGTGATAAAGGCCCGCGAAGCGCGCTACATGCGACATATGGAGTTTGACAGACCAATTGAAGGGACACAAATCTACAAATTATGGGACATAAATCGCGGATTTGTTAAAAAAAATACCTTTAGCTTATTTAAATAAATATTTTTGTTTTATGAAGAAAGATGTGAAAACGAAATTTCGTTTAAACAAAAAGATAAAACATTTAAAAAAAGATTTAAACCAAATATGGGAAATGTTTAAACAATTGAACAAGAAGTTAAAAAACAATCTTGTCGATTCCTGCAATTTTTTTTTTGTCAGTTGAAATAAATAAAACTACCAAAAATTGTAGAAATAATTCAAAAATATGAATAGACGAAAAAAGCTTGAATTTTATTGCAAAAATGTTATTTTTTGTGATTGTTGCATAAAACCATGTCATATATAATTTTGTTTAGTCCCCGAGGTGCATCAGATGAGCCGCCGCAGCCTCGACCGAAGGCTATAGGCCGCGGGGCAATGTTGAAAAAGAAACAAGCTGCCGCAAATGCACACCAGAGTGGTTTAAGCACGCCAGTATTACCATCATCAAATACTCAGCAACCTCCGACTTCGCCACAAATTTCTCCGCCGCCATCTGTTGATTCTATGGGCTCTGATGAAATTGGAAAACCGGTTCAAGCTACGCAACCGGTGAAACCAGCACCGGCCGGCGTTGGCAGCGAACCGCGACCAGTTGGTTTTGGGCGTGGTCGCGGACGGGGTAGAAGCAGACTACCCAATTAGCCGTCTAAATTGCACATTCCGACTCGTCCTCGTTGGCACCGGTTTTGCGGGCTTAGGGCAGAATAAAAGCCAGTTTTTTGCCGTTTCCAATTATCACAACATCTTTTTTATGGCCAGTTATTTTCTCAAGCAGGATTTTTTTTAACTCCTAGACACCAAAGTTATTTCTTAATTAATATCTAAATTACTCGTAAAAATAGTTTTTTGGAAAAATTAAACTGTGTCTTAACGAGTTTTAAAACTAAAGCGATTTAGAGTCGAAATCTTCAACCAATAAACGAAGATATTTATTGAGAATATTAAAATCACAAATGTTAACCGCGAAATTTTTTTTTGCACAATGTTGGATTTTGAAATATTCAGGGCAATATTTCTCCCAATTAAACCGGTGCTACTCATTTTTTGAACCTGACTACTTTTTTGACCCTCTCAAGTTGAAACATTTTTTGTCTGTGTGTGTATTACGTTTTACAGCTCAAACTTTAGTATAGTATGAGTGTTAAATAACGTTTAAATAACGGATATCTAGCTTTTGTTTTCTAATCTTAAAACTTGACTCCTTCAACCTGACTTTTTGTACATTTTTCTGGACGCTAATAAAAAGAAAATAGACTTTAAAGCTTGTTAAAAAATGTGATGACGAAAATTGACAAAAATTAGCAAAATTTTTATCATCAAATTTACTTAGTGTGCAGGGGTAGCCAAATAAACCGACCTTTATGGCGACCCGACCCTTATTTGGCGAACCGAGAATTAGGCTTTTTTAGTGTTATTTCTTTACGTATTTATGATTTCCTTGCGTTATATCTTGATTTTATCAATGTAAAGATTTAACGTGAGTTTATTCTAATTTTAATCAATTATATCCACAAGCGGATAAAAAAACTAATAAAAAGGTCCATGTTTTAAAATCAGCGACCCTTATTTGGAGCAATAATCTTTTTCTCGAATAAAACCGACCCTTATTTGGCGCCAGCGACCCTTATCTTAGGGGCCCTTATTTGGCGACCCCATTGTACTCAAATTGCCAACCAAAATCGGCTCCTAAACGGGGAAGCCACGGTTAACCATTTTTATCAGGTTTAGATTGAGGAATGTCTGACGAAAAACAAGACGATCGAAAGGAAGAAGCGAGCGAGGCGCCAACCGACCCAAAAACGGCAGAAGTACCAGAACCCTCTGCTGGTAAAAAAACAGAACCCGAAAAAAAGAAAAAGAAAGAGAAAAAGGACGAAGTAACTGGGTGACATATAGTCATATAAAGTGTTTAAAATGCATTTAACGCGCGTGACCTTTCAAAAAAAAAATACTTATACTATAGGTCCTATAGGTTCCTACCTTCACTACATTTTCATGAAATAATTAGGTTTATCCTAAGCTTTCCATAGACTAGGATTATAATAGTTTTAAAAAGAGTTTTTGAAGTTTTTCCCAAACTATATGCTCTAACATCTTTTCAAGGATCTTAAACTTATGGCTCATACGTTAAGGTAAACAAACAAATATCAATGAGTTTTAGCCTTAGAATAACCAATTATTTGCTTCCATTATACTGAAAAATGAATACGACGATTTTTTGACATCATGTCACCTAAATGACAGGAACTGCCTGGTGGGAGTATGCCCTTATATTCGCCGTACTATCCTACAAGATTTACACGCCGCTGCCCGAGGATATCGAAGACCGGTATACGCGATCGGGTCTACTTTTTGTGAATAAGGCCGTCTTAAAAATTGGCCACTATATTCGCATCGTTTCGCCGGCTACCGAGATTAGTTATCTGCGAGGCGCCACAAATGGAATTGCGGGACTTTTACATCAGGATATTGACGGCGTTGACGAAACCGTTCATTCCTTGACAAATTTTGACTTGCGCGTTTTTACACCCACGAATGCTAAAGGTAAAATTATTGAGGGCAATTAGGTTTTAAAACGTTTGAAATTAAGGCCATGAATTCAGTTCAAAAAGATTAGAATTCGATTTTAATTTATTCATTTGAACCAGACTGTTAGATGTTGAGAAGGGAATTAGATCTGTTTTTGAAATAACATAAATAATTAGACTCAAATCCGGGAATTTATTACATTCATGGTGGTGCGTTTGTTATTGGAAGTTTTCCGTTATACTCCACATATCTGAAGAATGTGGCCATTGAAACCGGTTCGGTCGTGGTTGCACCGGATTACCGCCTAGCTCCGGAAAATCCGTTCCCAGCGCCGTTTGACGACTGTATGGAAGGGGTCGTTCACCTTTTTAAACATGCCGCCGAGCTTAAAATTGATCCAAAAAATGTCGTTTTATCCGGCGACAGTTCCGGTGGCTCAATGGCCCTCTCACTTTCATTGACCTTATCCGACAAGAAATTTAAATGTAAGTAAATATCTGACGCCCAGTGAGATAATATAACCTAATTACTGTTGGTTATAAGGCCACCAGTTTGACCTTTTTTGCATTACGGTCATGTAATTTATTTTTTGGTTATCTCAATTGGCTTCCCTACTTTCAATATCTATGAACAGTTTTTTTATTAAACATTTTTGAACTTCATTAAATTATAAACTTTTCCAGTATTTTGCCTTTTTCTTTTTGATTTTGTTGTTTTTCATCACAGCAAACTATTTTTTCAACAGCGGCTTGAGTAAACCGTCAATGTAAGAAATTCCGATCAAATCCGAAATGAAGATTAGACTGAGAATTAGCAAACATAACTTAATTGTAAATTCCGAATAGAATCGTATGTTGATGGCAGACTGGCGCAACATCCTATGAACCTAGATATAAGAGCATATGTGTTAACTTTAGTGTTTAAACATTTTTGAAATTTTGATGGCTAGATTAAAAGGTCGTTAAAATCTATCCATAAAATAACAGCCGAGTTTTATGAAAATGAACCAGTTAGATTCTCATTGAATTTCTCAAAACAATTTGAAATCAGTTACACTGGACTGCTTGCTTTGTAGGCTTTTGTAGGCTCTAACTGGTTCATTTTCATAAAACTCGGCTGTTAGTTTTGGTAGAAACATTGGACACGGAAATTCCATTTTTAACAACATATTTTTAGTGTACTTAAATTGAGTACACCACCTAACCATTTGAAATAACACTTTGTTTCAAGTTTTCCAGGGTTTTAATCAAAGCACTACTCTGAAATAACAATTGGGATTTGAAATAACTCTTTGCATTTGGAGAAATAGTGCTATTTCAAATGGTTAGGTGGTGTTAGTTGATATGTGCGACGCACATTGCGCGTCCTTTACAGGTTAAAGAGTTATTTTGAAGACTTACTTGTAATCATTAGAACTTGAAACTGAACTTTGCCAATATATTTTGTAAAATATTTTTGTTCGCAATTCTAGAAAGTTTTAATTATTCATGACTCGGTAAATTCAACCAATTTAATTTTAATGGTTTAGATTTTCTCAATATATTGACAGCCATATATTATATCATCTTTTTATTGATTTACCTTTTTTATTTATAGCGGTCAGTGTGATGAATCCTGCTGTACAAAATTTGCTCTGGACGTTACCATCTCAGCAAATAAGTCAATATTTTTCACTTGGTACATTCCAAATGGCTTGGGGATGGTCTAACTATGTCAACGGTGAAAATGGACAAAAGGTTTAATTTTATTTCATTTTTTTTTATCACGCTTAAAATTCGAAAAAATACAAGTTCACTCAAGGAGTTTGACGACGACTTTCAGAGTAGAGCCATATTTTCTTTTTAAAACGTTTTTAAGGGACATTTTTTGTTTAAGAACTTTCCCTCTTGTCAATAGGCTATTGATCAGCTTTTTAGATATATTTTTTTGAGTTTTTTCTACCGATAGGATTCTTGAGTTAGTGATTCCTCTCTTTACAAAAATTTGGAAAATGTTTTTAAACAAATATTTAGCACCGAGAATTTGTGAAAGGGTCGGCATATTTGCAAGCGAAGAAAAAACACAAGGTCCAATTTAAACTGGTCGACCCCTTCGAGTACTTTCCGGAGACCGAGTTGAAAAATGCCGACGGTAAAAATTGGAATCCCCCGGCTGGTGACTTTATGGCGCAAGAAATTCCGGATTGGATGCCGGCAGCAGCGAAAAAACTGACCGATTATCGAGTTGCGCCACTTTTTGCATCCGATGAATTGATCAAGAGTAGTGGCGAAATCCACTTTTTCCTCGCCGAATACGATATTCTACGTGATGAGGGCCTGATGATGGCTAAACGAATGGAAAAAGCTGGTGTAAAAGTTTCAAGCACGATTTTAAAAGGTATGATTTTTTTGGCGAAACATTACCAAACTTTATATTCAGCTAATACTTGTTAACTCCTGCGGACCGTTGATCCACACACGTGGATCACGGCCTAAAATCGTAAAAAGTTTTGTAACACAATCGTTACAATAGATAGTTTCAATGTCTGATAATTGAATCGCTATAAGTCTCTTATTATTTTTCCTAACTTGGGTCATATGGTTGTTGAAAAATGAAATTACAGTCTTTCTGACCAAACATTGGCCAAACATTGACCAAACATTAGTCTTTTTGACCAAACATATTATAACAACGCCTTTATTTATTCATTTCTGTTTTTAGGAGCATTTCACAATGAGTTCATAATGTCAAAGTACTTCACTGGCTTTGATATGATGGTGCCGTCTGCAGATGTTAACACAAAGGCGTACTTTGACCACTTGAAGGCCCTCGGCTCCAAATAAAATATTCCTCTTCAACAAAAAACGTGCTACTCTTGTTTATTTACATCAGATTAGGTTAAATGTTTCAACTTCTCTTCAGAGTGTTTTCTGTACACTTTACCCTGTGTTGGCGCTTTAAGTGTCCGGGTTTAGGAAATTTTCGTATCATTTTACGCCAGATTTTGGGACCATCGCGACAGTTAAAGCCCAAACATAGGGTATATATTTTTGATAACAAAATTGGTGATGGGGAGAAAGTTATTCGGGAATTTTCCTGCCACAGATACTTGTGATAAAACTTACAATTTATGGACGTAGCACAATGCCGAAAACGATTAATAAAGAAGGAGAGAAATTGCCCTTTATGGCTTCTAGATTATACGAACAGGCGCCATTTTACACCCTTGAAAATACATCTGTAATTTTAACCCTTACTTATTTGAGAACTTGTGTTTAAAATCTGGTCGGTCATTTTAACCCCACAACATAAAATTCTAAATCTTAAGATTAAAACTTTTAATTTAAAAGCGTTTAGTTTTAATTTAAAAGCTATTTAAGTTTTATAGTTTTGTATTGTCGGGCCAAAATGGCTGACCAGATTTGAAACAAAAGTTTTCGGATATTTAAGGGTTAAAATATTTAAGCTCTTATATAATAGCCTATTATTATTAAGACGCTATTCATTTCAAAAAAATGTGTAAATACAACATGATCGAATAACGTCCCATAAGTGTTTTTATTATGAGAATTTGTCTTGAATAAACTCCCGAATGTATTTCTTCCAGGTGACGTTCTCTGACCGGACATTGGTCCCCACGGCTGGTCATTGTTTTATCTCAAATCTCATTTGGCGGTGTTTAGAGAAAGGATCGAGTAACAGGTTGTCATTGATTTTTTGATCAACTGTATTTTGAACTTTTTTGCCCAAAACCTTATAAACAACCTCCTTGTATGTTTTTTTTCTCTCATCTGATAGATTATGTTTTCGATAAGCCCGCCAGATATAACGCATTTATGAAATTATTGGTCAAATGATTTTTGAGGTGAAATGGTGTCATCCGTCTCTGCAGCTCAATTTCTTTCTCATTTCTTGTTTAGTGCAATTTCTTTGTTCAACGTCTTTAGCTTAACGTTAACAGCGTTGGGTCTGTTTTCCCCCTGTTTTTAACAGTGTGATGGATTTCGTAATAAAAGTAAATTATATTGAAATTTAAGTTTTCATTCCAGTCACATCCTTCTTATTGTTCAAATTTAGATTTATGAAAACCGTGCACGAAGAGGAGCTTATGTGCTAGTTTGAAAGTTCTGGAAGTTTAGACAGCGTATGAGAAGGATGAGATTTTAATTTTTTTTGTTGATTTCCTGGCAGAATGTATTTACATTGCTTTAGCAAATTGTGTCAGCATGAGAAAAGAACACAAGAAAGTCAAATAACGGTATGAGAACAGCAAGAGCATGATTGCATTTTTCAGGCTGTTACCTTAGCCGTGATCGTTATGATATACAGAAAAATTCTAATTTCATTAAGAAAGGAAAATAAAATATACAGTCCTTAACCATTTATCGGACGTTTTCGGTTCTCGAAAATAGCGTCCGATAAATGAGCATCGTCACAAAAGAGGTCATTTTTTTATTAGAATGACCCCATTTTGGCCAAAAAAGCGTCCGATAAATGAGCGTCCGATAAATGGTGAAGGACTGTAATACATTTTATCTCACGTTTTTGAGGCTTTTATAAACTTTCAGATGAGAAAGTTTCAGTTCTGATACCAAACTTTTTTTTATAATTTGATAAACATTTTATATAATTTTATATGACATTTTATATAATTATTTATAACATTTTAAAGATTGGTAAGAACAACATTTTTTTAAACTGTTTAACTCCTTAGGTGAATATTTTATGTGACCCCAAAATAGTGTGGTAAAGTTACTGACATATGTTCCGAAAAACTATTTTTTATCGTTATACAATGTGCAGAACATACTTTTGTCAAGCTTCGACCAACATGTCTATATATATAGTTATACCTTATTGCTGTAGTCAAGTGCATTTAGCGAACAATTATTTTCTTAACCCCCAAGCACGACCCACGGAGGTTTGTCCGGCCCGGGTGAAAATACGCAATTTTTGAGTTCTTCAGCTTTGTTAAATGATTTAACATTGAAAACCAACATATGTTCTATAGAATAATCGATTATAAAGTTGGAGAGCAAATAAAAATACAAATTTTATATACGTAATAAAAAGTAATTAGTCATTGATTGAACCTAGGAAACCTCAAAAAATGGGTTATTTTCAATTAATAGTTATTACGCGCATTTGTTTTCTCTCATATTTTTTTCAAAACTGAAGAAATGAAGCTGCACTAGCCTGCAAAAATTGAACCGCATACGTCACCCGGTTAACCATTTGTGAATTTTGGTCAAATCGACCAAAAAATGTCCAAGGGTGGTCGGGGAGCTTTCGAGAGTATGCTCATTAAATTCTGGACCATCGNGGACGTACTTTTGTCAAGCTTCGACCAACATGTCTATATATATAGTTATACCTTATTGCTGTAGTCAAGTGCATGTAGCGAACAATTATTTTCTTAACCCCCAACTAATTGATTGAACCTAGGAAACCTCAAAAAATGGGTTATTTTCAATTAATAGTTATTACGCGCATTTGTTTTCTCTCATATTTTTTTCAAAACTGAAGAAATGAAGCTGCACTAGCCTGCAAAAATTGAACCGCATACGTCACCCGGTTAACCATTTGTGAATTTGTGGTCAAATCGACCAAAAAATGTCCAAGGGTGGTCGAGGAGCTTTCGAGAGTATGCTCATTAAATTCAGGACCATCGATTTGCTTATAGAGATTTTACGTACGATTAGAGAGGAGCAGAAGAAGGACAAACGTCCGGCCCCGTGCTCAGGGATGTGCTATATAATCGTGTTTGGAGGTTAACCCCCAAACACCATTATTTAGCACATCCTGGACACAAATCTTGATGTTCGTCCAGATTTTTCATTTACTCTTTCCAGAAGCACCAGAAGCAAATCGATGGTCCTAAATCGAATGGGTTAACCGGGCACGTACGCGCGGCACCGCGGTTTATCCAATAAAACGTTTATCCGAGAAAACGTTTATCAGGGAAAATATCGAGTGTCGACCAGTAGGCGCGCACGAAAACATGGTTTTTCAGGGAAATTCCCTGATAAACCTTTTCTTGGAAAAACCGCGGTGCCCGTACGCGCTTATTATTTTGCTTTAATTTTTGTAGACTAGCGAACCGTTTACTAGTTTACAGTTTTGGAAAAAAACATGGCAGAAAAATAGTTCGCGTGAAAACTATTAATTGACTAATTACTCTTGATTACCAAAATAAAATTCAATTTTTTTTTTGCTCTCAGACTTTGTAATCGATTATTCTATGTTGGTTTTTACTGTTACTTCATTTAATAAAGCTAAATAATTGCGTTTTTTACCCGGATCTGGACAAACGTGTTTGAGGGGTTAACGCCTGCCATTCTATATTCATATTCTCATTCAAGAATATTACTCAGCCTGTCAGAAAAAGATCGGCAAAAAACATCTACGGCATCTACTGCGTAGCATTGTCTACAAAAATTCATGGCGGTGAATAACTTTTGTAGCGTTTTCCTGCAAAGTAACGTTTGTAAAAATTGCTACTTGCTTGAGTTTTTATTCGTAGAAAATATCTTGACAACTGTAAAACTAGTTCCATCATCAAATTGGAAGTTTGGGACAAGTTTAATGCTCTCTGGGTGGTCAATGACAAACGATATCAGTCAAAAAACTGGGCCAATCTACCTGTAGGTATTTCCTGAATCGTTTATAATAATTTATAGAAAAAGTAGAATTCA